>CM059189.1:51043902-51409615 GCA_030323885.1 Branchipolynoe longqiensis
CAACAAGCAAGCACTGTGCCTGACACTACGTGACTGGCTGGGTGACTTGTCGCCGGTTACCTTATGGCCGGTACACACCTACCGTTTACGATTCGCACACTAAAACTCGTGACTCGACCCGACCCGCTTAAAACTGAAAACGGGCCGATTCGTTTTTCGAATAGTGAATCGTAATCGTAAACGGCCGCTTTTAGCACTAAAAACTTAGTTTTATGCGCGAATCGCAATCGCTAGGTGTGCGCGGGGGGCGCACGCATAGCGATTTTTGTGCACGAAACGGGCAGTTTTCGATCGTAAACGGGAGGTGTGCGCGCACAAACGATAGGTGTGTACCGGCCATTAGATGTGCCTGACACCTGGGGCGTATTAGTTAATCAACTCGGGTCACCCGAGCCACTTTTTGGCGCATGCGCACATCCTACAGACTCGGGTTGAATAAACGTACACGCTTCTCCACGCTCAGGGTAGAAAAAATGGTGGCTTAATCCAAAACTTGTTCTTTTTTTTAAATAACCGATATAACTACATCAAAATAGGATTTTAAAGTATATTTTGATTGCATAGTTTAGTTATATTTCCATTTTATTAATCTGATTTATAAACAAACAAAAAAACCACATTAAAAAACCACATAGGACTTGTGCTGCTACAAGACGGAACCAGCACAAATGTGACGTCATCGCTCCTAGCCAACCCCAGCCAAGAGGTGGGTTACTGGTGTCGGGTCGTTTTGCACAGGGCACGTGTATTTTAAGACTCCACTTGCGGTGTTCGATTTGAAATTCTAGCAACTCGGGTGACCCGAGTCGCCCAGTGTCGCGGTTTAGATTCTCAGTGGGTTTAGAGTCTACGCTTGGGGTTATGCGCATGCGCGTATTCGATTAACACAACCCGGGCGACTCGGGTCACCCAAGTTGCTAGAAATTCAAATATAACACCGCGAGTGGAGTTGACTAAAACACATGCCTTGTGCAAAAAGTTTAACCCACCTCTTGGCTGGGGTTGGCTAGGAGCTATGACGTCACATTTGTCTGTCAAAAAGTCGCTATGGTCACCCGAGTTGATTAATCGAATATGTTGAAATGCTGTTAGATTTTTACGCATGTGCAGAACCCTGAGCATAGACTCTAAACCCACTGAGAATTTAAACCGTGACACTGGTCGGGTTAAGCGAATACGGCCCACGTGACTGGCTGACTTGTCGCCGGTTCTTGTGCACATGCGCGCCGTGCACTTGGCTGCACCACGTGGCCCCGCGCCCCGTACAAGATAAGCCCGCCACAAGCTGTCCGCGCCCGGCCCACCCGCATTCAGCTGCACATAGCTCATGTCTACTTACTGGGCAGTAACTGTGTCCACCCACATAGCTCATGTCTACTTACAGGGCAGTAAGTGTCCACATACATAGCTCATGTCTACTTACTGGGCAGTAACAGTGTCTGCCCACATAGCTCATGTCTACTTTCTGGGCAGTAAGTGTGTCTGCCCACATAGCTCATGTCTACTTACTGGGCAGTAACTGTGTCCACCCACATAGCTCATGTCTACTTACTGGGCAGTAACTGTGTCTGCCCACATAGCTCATGTCTACTTACTGGGCAGTACCTATGTCCACCCACATAGCTCATGTCTACTTACTGGGCAGTAACAGTGTCTGCCCACATAGCTCATGTCTACTTACTGGGCAGTAACTGTGTCCACCCACATAGCTCATGTCTACTTACTGGGCAGTAACTGTGTCCACCCACATAGCTCATGTCTACTTACAGGGCAGTAAGTGTCCACATACATAGCTCATGTCTACTTACTGGGCAGTAAGTGTCTACCCTCATAGCTCATGTCTACTTACTGGGCAGTAACAGTGTCTGCACACATAGCTCATGTATACTTACTGGGCAGTAACTGTGTCCGCCCACATAGCTCATGTCTACTTACTGGGCAGTAACAGTGTCTGCCCACATAGCTCATGTCTACTTACTGGGCAGTAACTGTATTTACCCACATAGTTCATGTCGACTTACTGGGCAGTAACAGTGTCCACCCTCATAGCTCATGTCTACTTACTGGGCAGTAACGGTGTCCACCCACATAGCTCATGTCTACTTACTGGGCAGTAACAGTGTCCACCCACATAGCTCATATCTACTTACCAGGCAGTAACAGTGTCCACCCACATAGCTCATGTCTACTTACCGAGCAATAACAATGTCCACCCACATAGCTCATATCTACTTACCGTGCAGTAACAATGTCTGCCCACATAGCTCACACATACGTACTGCGCGGTAACTATATCTCCTCCTGCCTCCCTCTTCCTCCTCTGCCCACTCTTCTGCTGCTTCCCTCGCTTCCTCTTACACCTCTTCCCACTCCACCTTTCCCTCTTAACCCGCTTCCCCTCCCCATCCTCTCCCTCGCTTGTACTCTCCCCTGTACCCACCTGCTGCTCTTCCCCCCTTCTCCCTCCTCGTCTTCTACCCTCCCCGTTCTCTGTCTCACTCTCATCTTCTCCCTCTGCCCCCCTCCCTTCCCCCCTCCACCTCCCCTTCCCCTCAACCTCTCCTTCCTCCTACCCCTCCCCCTCCCCTCCTCCATGCATCCCCCTCCTCCTCCCGTTCCCCCTCCTCCCGTTCCCCCTCCCGTTCCCCCTCCTCCCCATACCCTCCCCCTCCTCTCCGCCTCCCTCTTCCTCTCCCCCTTCCCTCCCCCATGCCTTCCCCCGCCCTTCCCGACTCCCCCCTCCACCTCCCCATGCCGCCCCCCTCCCCCTCCCCCTCCCCCCTCCTCCCCCTCCCCCTCCCCCTCCCCTCCCCCCTCCCCCCTCCCTCCCTCCTCCCCCCCCCCTTCCCCCTTCCCCCTCCCCCCTCCCCCTCCCCCTCCCCTCCCCCTGCCCCTCCCCCTCCCGCTACCCCTCCCCCTCCCCTCCCCTCTTCTCCCCCTCCCCCTCCCCCCCCCCCCCCTCCCCCCTCCCCCTCCCCGCGCGCCGTGTTCACTGTAGAGGGAAACACCCGTTTCTTGTAAACATTGCGTGGTCCGTGCTCGGGGCCTTTCTTGGCCGCCATTGGCTGCGTTCCCCCGCGGGACCTGGATCACATCTCAGCGTCTCGCGCCACCTCGCGATGATTCACGAGATCGCAACGCCACCTTCGCCGACCAACTGGGCGCGGTAGCCGAATCGGTAGAGCGCGGGCCTCCGGTTTCCCGAGCACGGGAGGTCGAGTCAAACCAACAATGACTTATCAAATTGATAATTGTCGCTTCCTAGCCTGGCGCTTGGCATTAATAGGATAGTGCAAGGATGGGTTAACTCAGTGTCAGGATAATGTAACTGAGAGGGATATTGGGTCATGGTGCCAGTGGCCCGATTTTCCCAGTGGGAGCAGCACTATACAGTTGCCATGAGTGCGCACTGTCACAAGTTGCTACCTGTCCTGATATGATGTCAGATGTTGGCAGGACATGAAACTACAACACCCAACCAACCTTCGCCGACCATTCTTATAGTGCTGTCACATTACGACGCTTCTCGCCGGCGCGCCGCCAAAGCGCAAAAAAGTCAAGACATGTCAAACTTTTCAGCGCGGTGGGAAAAAGTGCAACATGTTGGTAGCGTGCGGCCGACGTTGTGGTAATGTATATCGACGTGTGAGAAAAAAAACTAAAATGTTTTGGCATGTCGTCCTGATATGACCTTAGATGTAGCTAGGACGTAAAACAAGAAAGCAACAGTTTGGCGCAACGTGTGGGAACGACCCTCATGTGGACCCGGCGTTTCGCATAGCCTTCGCATAAAGTTATTCCAGTGCGTCCAACGTATCTCGACGTGCGCCTAACGTCACCATAATTTTGGCACCCGCGCGTCGTCGCACGTCGTCGACCGTCGCCGTCCATCAACGAATACCAACGCGCGCCTAACGCGCGCCTAACGCTTCCTGACGTATCCCGACGTTGCACAAAAAAAAATCACACACGTTGACGCCCGTTGGCGAGAAGTGTCGAGAAGCACCATTAGGAGTCGAAAGATGGCCGGGGAAGGGGGGGGGGGGGTTTGAGGAAGGAGGGTGTTGCCGGGGGGAGGGGGGGACGGGTTGAGCCAGGAAGATTGCATGAGTAGCGTAGATTGATGATTGTGAGTTTCTGCCATATTGTTTGTTATACAGATAAATATATTAGGTTCGTCATTATAATTTGCTTTGGTTATGTTTGAAATAACTTTTTTTGTAAGTGTGACGATATTTGAAGAGGAAATATGCCAAATTAATTTTGGGGTGCATGTCGAAATGCTGGACTCCAACAACTAATATGGTGATAATGATGGTAATGATAATAATGATGATTATGGTAATATGATATAATGGTAATGGTGATAATAGTAATACTGATGGTAGTAATACTACTACTACTAATAGTTTGTTTGATGTTTTTGTTTGTTGGAGTTCCACGTCCTGGCAACATCTACGGTCATATCAGGAATGTAATAATGATAATGACTAGCACACTTGGTAGGTGTGTTTGTGTCAAATGGTGGATTCTTTCAAAGAATGCTGTCAAATACTTAGCAAAACTATATTTGATAGGCTCTTTCTGGCATTATTGGGCTCTTTCTGGCACTAGTGGGCTCTTTTTGTCACTAGTGGGCTCTTTCTGTCACTACTAGGCTCTTTCTGTCACAAGTGTGCTCTTGCTGTCACTAGTGTGCTCTTGCTGTCACTAGTGCGCTCTTTCTGTCACTAGTGCGCTCTTTCAGTCACCAGTGCACTCTTTCTGTCACTAGTGTCCTCTTGCTGTCACTAGTGCTCTCTTGATGTCACTAGTGCGCTATTTCTGTCACTAGTGCACTCTTTCTGTCACTAGTGCGCTCTTGCTGTCACTCGTGCGCTCTTTCTATCCTTAGTGCGCTCTTTCTGTCACTAGTGCGCTCTTGCTGTCACTAGTGCACTCTTGCTGTCGCTAGTGCGCTCTTGCTGTCTGATCAACCTTTTGAATGAGGTTAAACATAAACAATAACGTCAGGGTTGAAGACGCACCAGAAATGTCTTTGTTGTTCTTTTGTTGTTCTGTGCCGACTTAATGCGGGTAAAGTACCGGACAAAACAATGGTGGCCGCAATAAGTGATGAGTCATGGTAAACAAGGGCTTGGCTGTGTAGTGGGGGTCGGTGGGGCGTTCCACGTGCCAAGAAGAGGCGTCTGCTCACAGCAGACGACATTCTGAATGGACAGGGCTCAATGGCCTAATCGGTAGAGCATTGGCCTCGCATGCGTAAGGTCGGGAGTTCGGTTCCCGGTCGAGTCATGCTAATGAATTAAAAATTGATACTTGTTGCTTCCTAGCCTGCCGCTCAGCATTATTAGGATAGGGTAAGGACTGGTTAGCTCAGTGGCAGGATAATATGACTGAGTGGGATATCGGGTCATGGTGCTGGCAGCCTGATTTCCCATCGGAGCAACACTATAAAGTCACCATGAGTGCGCACTGTCACAAGTGGGTACCCGTCCTGATATGATCTTAGATGTTGGCAGGATGTAAAACTCAACCAACCAACCAACCATTGTGAACGGTCAGCGAAGGCGCCAAATATTCACTCGCTTGTTTGCGTTTGGGTATTTAGTGTCACAATACACGTGACGTATTTCAGAATGAGTGATTGCGTCCTGTTGTCATGACAACGCTTCTGGGGAGTTAACGTCACGCCATCACAGATGGCCGTACGCAAATACTGCGCGCATAAAACATGGCGGCTCTATCGGACGCAGGGTCACGTGGCTGCTCATTCACCTTTCCCTCCCTCCGAGACTGGAGAGTGTGACTCATCGGCGACCAATCATGGAGCAGGTAACAGGTGGCTCTATGAAAGATGCTCTTTTAAACCATCTCTTGTATCTGCATAGAGGTGGGTTGGTTGTTGGAGTTTTACGCCCTGGCAACATCTAAGGTCATATCATCAGGATGGGTACCAACCTTGTTGTGACAGTGCACACTCATGGTGATTTTTATAGTGCTACCCCATGGGGAAATCATGTCGCCGGTGCCATGACCTGATATCCCACTCAGTCACATTATCCTGACACTGACCTAACCAGTCCTTGACATATCCTGTTAATGGCGAGCCCCAGGCTAGGAAGTGACAAGTATCAATTTTGTATGTCATTGGTTTGACTCGACAGGGAACTGGACTCCCGATCTCCTGCACACGAGACCTGTGCTTTACAGATTCGTCCAGTGCACCCAGTATCTGCATAGAGAATGAGGCGTATATGGGATACCGTTATTAAAATTGCATAGTCCGATTAGATGGTATGGGGTTTCTGTCGTTTTTTGAGATAAATATAGTAGATTGATTGTTATAATCTACCTCACTTTAGTTTGAAGTAACCTTTTTGAAATGACTAACTTTTGAGATATTGAAAGTGTAAAGATGCAAGAATAATTTTGACAAGCTCACCAAAACTCTGACACCATAGGCTTCATTCAGCAGTAAGAGTTTCTATTAAATTACGTCAGTGTTCCCTTCTCTGTGGTGAGAAATGTTTGATAAGTGCGTCTGTATCTAAGTTAGATATGTAGAATCAAACCTAGATAATTGTTTTGGTCTTGAAAATTTGATGCTTCATCGGACTATGCAGCTTTAAGCCAGCTCTTATATCCACATAGAGAGTGAGGCGCGTATGGGATACCGTTGTTAAAACCTCATGGTATTTGAACCAGTTGGGATTTTCAACATGTTTGTTCGCTCACTATAGCCCTGTTCACACGGACAAAATGTGAGGCGTATCACACAAATCGAATCAGGTGAGGCGAGTTAGCCATCCGTTCACACGGGCAGTACTTGGGCCGGAAATCGAAATCTGCGCATGAGCAAGTCCAGGCTAACCAGCGCCATTTTGGGTTCGACAATGCTGGCACCAGAGAGTGTGGGTTCGACCTAGATATGTAATGACTGAATCGTATTGGTTTGGAACGGTCAAAACTTCTGCTGGGCAGTGAAACCCTAAAAATAAATCATGAAAAAAATATCTGTGCACTTCTAGCAGGTTCATAGACCAAATTATATAATATGTGCTTTTGATCGACCGGAAAGTCAACAAAGTAAGCTCTCGACTGCGCATGCGTGTGAGGTGCTTAATCCGCCCCAGTGCGTCCACACGGACAAAATAAATCGAATCACAGAAATCGCCTCACGTAAACTACCTCGCATAGGTGGTTTACATTATTTAGATCACGTGAATCGAATTAGCCCTAATCCGCCTCAGACGTCCGTTCACACGACGAATGTGAGGCGAACTATACAAGTCGCTTTCTACGAATCGATTTACATCGTCCGTGTGAACAGGGCTTAAGTCTGGGCCGAGGCTAATTGGGTTATTCTCCCAAAACTGGGCACCACATATTCCCCGTGCCCATCCCACCTCTGCCAATTTGGATTTCCACCGCTGTGTATAATGTACAGCGTCATCAAAGGCCAGTTGCTCTCATACCATGTCTATGCGGTGTGGGAGGTTAAAAATCCCTTGGGTCGGTAAAAGTGTAGGCTCGGGATTTCTGTTGACAAACTGTCTAATGGTGAAAACAAGTCTATTCAGACTTATCCATGACAGGCAGTATAAATCTTCAAGAAAAATAAATATATATTTGGTCTCACGTTATGGTTATGATGTTGATAATTAAGTCTCTTTTTCATTGATAGCAAGTCAAATAATTATTGTAGCCCCTAACTATTAGGCATGTTAGCATGTCTACATGTACTGAATCTATTCCGTACAAAGAAATATAATTTTACTTGTATAATTCTGTGCTAGAGTGAACATGTGAAGCTTTACACATTGACACCATGCATTTAGCCAAACTTTTTTTCAATTTTTAAAAACTTTTTACTTGTAAGACATAACATTGTTTAATAACCTTTTTTTTGGCTTTGTTGTGTATAACATTATGTTCTGGATGTGTCTTTGATTTTCAAGTCACACGAGTGATATTAACATAATTCTCAATTTGTATAAGATGTAAATCAAAAAGTGAAATATATTTTTGTCAACTCTGACATGTGTACAACATGCAAACCTTCATGAAAACCTCGATTCTCTTATTATATGGAATGTTTTTTGCTATTAATAGGAAGGTTTTCACTTTTGGTTTCCTTGTCACACTTCAGGGCCCAGTTTTAGAGAATGACCTAATTCCCATCTATTTAATGTAACCAGGTAACTGAGCAAAACAAATATGACATAAACTGTATTTTACACAAAATTAACTAATTATTCAGTTTCATGATATTTGGCTGAAAAGCCATATAATTAAGTATATAAAAGTTTCAATACATGGATGTTTTGAATTATCCTAGGTAAATGATTTATTTGACAATTATTCCCCCCCCCCTCCACAATCCCCCTCCCAATTAATTATTTAATTAGTGCAGTGGTGCGTCAGAGTTTTGCTTTGCCCGTGATATCGTGAAGACTATTTGAGTACTCTAGTGTGCGCATTTCAACTCAGGGATGAAAGCTCTCCGCGATTTCCCGGATTTCCGCGAATTTTGATTTTTGCTGATTAATGTTGATCAAAATTGTAAGGAATCAGGACGTATATATGACAATAATTAGTTGGTTCGAATCCTATTCTTATATGACCTAAGATGTTCCTCGAACATAATATCCAAACAAGAAGGGGTTAAATATGGGTGATAATATAGGCACAAGAAGGATAGTTGAAACCTGACTTCTGGCATTTTCCCCTGATTCTCTGACAGTGTTAATCCTGTAGGGGGAAATCGGCGTTTTCGCAGAAATTCGCCGTCAGTGCAATAATCTGGGCTTGATTTGCACGTTATTTAGGCGGAGACCACTTCTTGGAATTGGCGAGTTGTCTCTCATAGTGGCAATGGTTAACACATGTATGCTGCAACCACCGTCTTACTCAGTAAGATGGTGGTTGCACTTAAGGGGCTGTCACATTAGGGTTTTTTGCGGGAGCGTACGGCGGCGTAGGCGCATTACGTCATATACGTTGGCATACGCCGCCATACGCCGATCTTGACTCATACGCTATGCATACGCTATGCAGACGCTACGCATACGCTAAGCATACGCTACGCATAGGTTCCATATGCCAATCAAAACCGTCAAAAACTGTCACAGTACGCTCTCATACGCTCCTCGTACGCTCCTCATAGGTTACGTATATGCTCAAAATCACCCAATAGGTCACCAAAGGTCATGATAGGCCGGCACGCGCAGGACTTACGTAGGTTTTCAATACGCTCCCGCCATACGCCGTAATGTGACAGGGCCTTAACTTACTGTTAGACCGCACAGTGACTGTGACGTCAAGAAGTTTCATTATTGGCACTCGTCTGAGCACTAGATTGCCTAAGTATTGTGTCACGTGTGTTAAAACAGTGCGTTTCTGTAAGCTCCAAGTTGAACAGCAAACATGGATCACTCACCTCGCACCGGTATATATAGCGAAGCATATACTACGTATATGCCGATGTAAGAGTCTCTGACTTGGCCTGAGCATACAGCTCAAAGTCTCTAATCTAATCTAATCTATACAGAGCATCCTCACCACATGTAGTGAGCCATGATGGTGAAATCTCTGACTTGGCCTGAGCATACAGCTCAAACACGCTAATCTAATCTAATCTAATCTATACAGAGCATCCTCACCACATGTAGTGGGCCCTGATGGTGGAGTCTCTGACTTGGCCTGAGCATACAGCTCAAACACTCTAATCTAATCTAATCTAATCTAATCTAAACAGAGCATCCTCACCACATGTAGTGGGCCCTGATGGTGGAGTCTCTGACTTGGCCTGAGCATACAGCTCAAACACTCTAATCTAATCTAATCTAAACAGAGCATCCTCACCACATGTAGTGAGCCCTGATGGTTGGAGTCTCTGACTTGGCCTGAGCATACAGCTCAAACACTCTTATCTAATCTAATCTAATCTAATCTAAACAGGGCATCCTCACCACATGTAGTGGTCCCTGATGGTGGAGTCTCTGACTTGGCCTGAGCTCAAACACTCTAATCTAATCTAATCTAATCTAGCCTCATTACCACTTCTTATGTGTTTATGCGACAGCGACTTGAGCAACCTTCCACAGAACACACCAGGTGTGCTCAGGTAGGTATGTGGCCTGTTGCCTAGCAACGGGTGGAACGCTGCTCTGTTGGCGGCCACTTCCGGTCCATGGTAGGACGCCGGAAATCTGACATATGAGGGTCGTGCGCTACCATTGCATATCTCCCGATATAGCCTGTTTTCTTTGTAGTATCTCCTATCTACACCGTGTTTCACAGAGCCACACACAAATCGTCAAGCATTCTTATTTAGACAACGCACAAATCGGCAGTGGCCTTAGATGTTGTTAGGACGTAAATCCCCAACAAATCAGCAGTGGCCTAGTTAAACGGGTCTTTCTCAGAAACTGTGTACCACTTTTATGACATGGTTGGCTCAGTGTCAGGATAATGTGATTGAGTGGAATATCAGGTCATGGTGCTGGCGGCCTAATCTCCCTGTGGGGCAGCACTATTAAGTCACCATGAGTGTGCACTGTCACAAGTCGGCAACCATCCTGATATGACCTTAGATGTTGCCAAGAGATAAAACTCAAACAACCAAGCAATCAATCTGCAGAAACAGATTTGATTAAATTGCCTCAGTATGCCTTTCTATGTGATGACAAATGCTTAATAAGTGCCCCAATATCTAAGTTAGATATGTAGAATAAAATCTAGATAATTGTTTTAGTTTTGAAAATATGATGTTTTCATCGGACTATGCAACTTTAAGAAAATGGCAGAACCTCAAAGCCATTGGACTATGCAACTTTAATTATCCCGCGTAAAGGTTGCTCTACTGAGACCTGAGAACAGTCCATAAGCAGCAGCGCCCCCAAGCGGATGCGCCCCGATTTGATGGCTGTCTGGCGGACATGCTGATAAGAGTGTCAGACATGTGTCTTTTTGCCCCTGTTCATATTTGGGCGCGTGTGGCTCTACTGGTTTTATATGCGGACTGTGGAGAGGTTATTGCCGCCCGTCACGAGGAGGGGACCAGACGGGATGGCCGAATGAGTTGAGCGTCCGTCTCCCATTTTGGTAGATCGTTGGATTCGAATCAATGACTTAAAATGTTTTTCTTGTCACTTCCTAGCCAGGCGCTCGGCATTATTAGGATTAGGACAAGGACTCAGTGTCAGGATAATGTGACTGAGTGGGATATCAGGTCATGGTGCTGGTGACCTGGTCTCCCAGTAGGGCAGCACTATAAAGTCACCATGAGTGTGCACTGTCACACACAGGTCGGTACCAGTCCTGATGCGACCATGGATGTTGCCGGGATGTAAAACTCCAACAACCAACCAAAATCGTAGCTAGGCGCTTGGCATTATTAGAATAGGTCAAGGACTGGTTGGCTCAGTGTCAGGATAATGTGACTGAGTGGGATATCATGTCATGGTGCTGGCAGCTGGCAGCACCATGACATGGGACAGCAGTATAAAGTCGCCATAAGTGGGACAGCACTATAAAGTCGCCATGAGTGCGCACTGTCTCAAGTCGGTACCCGTCCTGATATGACCTTAGATGTTGCCAGGGCGTAACCATCAATCATCAACCATCAACCAGTTAGCATCAAATCACTGTCGTTGTCCTTGATCTCAGCCCCCCCCCCCCTCCCCCTTGTTTAATTTAATGTGACAATAGTGTGGTTTAAGATGTTGGTCAAGTTGACTTTGACTGATCTAGCCCTGGGCTTTGTGCTCATTCCAACTACACTGATCCTTCACCGCGGGCAGTGGGGGGTGGGGGTGGGGGGGGGGGTGAGTAGGGGGGGGCGGGGGGCTGTGAGTAGTATTTGTCTTTTATTACGCGCATTTTAAAGTTGCATAGTCCGATGGTTTTGAGTCTGTCTTTTTTTTTTAGATACATATTTTAAATTGACAGTTATAATCTCTACCTTACATTAATTACTTTGAAATAACTTTTTTTTTAAATGGCTAACTTTTGATATATTTGAAGTGAAAAGCATGGAAAATTAATTTTGGTGAGCATGCCCAAACTGTGATCACAGACTTCTGCAGTAACTAACAGATTCTATTAAATTGACTCAGTGTTCCCTTCTATACAGCAACAAATGTTTAATAAGTGCATCAGTATCTAAGTTAGATATGTAGAATCAAATCTAGTACTTGTTTTGGTTTTGGAATATTGATGCTTTCATCAGACTATGCAGCTTTAAGTGATATGCAAACAAATTATCACTATAATATAACTATAAGTGGAGTAAGCATGTCTGCCTGTGATATAAACCGGTTAATTTATGGGTTTGGTGATTTGGTTGTACCCATTCAACACGTTGAAGGATCGCCCCCCCCCCCCCCACCCACACATTTACCGAACCACCACCCACACACACATCCACCCACTCACCCATATATCTACCCCTTCCACACACACATACACACTCACTCACTCACCCACTCACTAAAACACTCCTCACTCACCCACCCACACACCCACTCACCCACCCCTCACTCACCCACCATTCACTCACCCACCCACTCACCCACCCACCCACTCACCTATACATCTACCCCATCCACACACACATACCCACTCACTCACCCACCATTCACTCACCCACCCACTCATCCACTCACCTATACATCTACCCCCTCCACACACACATACCCACTCACTCACCCACTCACTCACTCACCCACCCCACTCATCCACTCACTAAGACACCCCTCACTCACCACCACTCACCCACCCCCCCCCCCACCACCAGTCACTCACCCATCATTCACTCACCACCCACTCACCACCAACCCACTCACCTATAACATCTGCCCATCACACACATACCCACTCACTCACCTATCCACCCACCCACTCACCCTCACTCACCCACCATTCACTCACCCACCCACTCACCCACCACTCACTCACTCACCCACTCACTAAGACACTCCTCACTCACCCACCCACCTACTCACCCACTCACTAAGACACTCCTCACTCACCCACCCAGCCACTCACTCACCCACACTCACCCACTCACTCACCCAACCACCCACCCCGATTCGCCTACGCACTCCACCCACTCACCTACTGACCCATCAACCCACTCATCCACCTATATTGCACCTCCACACACCCACACACTCACTCAAATTCAATCCCGATGCGCATACCCCTTCCACCCACTCACCCACTGACCCATCCACCTACTTACCCACTTACCCACTCACCCACCAGTATACCTCCTCCACACACACACACCCACACACCCACTCACTCACTCACCCAACCACCCCCACACACACTCGCCCTCGCCTACTCTCTTCACACGCACGCACGCACACACACAAAAGAGAAAACATCATCCGGGTCCTTCGCGCGTCAACAGCCGACCAATCAGATAACTGCCGGAAGCGGTGTTCTCACGCACGCGCGTCGCGTCCCCCCAGACGGGCGTTCTGGGCCAGCTGTACTAACAAAGCCCGCGCCGTGTTGTCCGCTCAGAGTCACGTGATCAAATGGTGGTAGTTTTCACTGCGAAAGTAAGTAAAGCTTGTTTTATTTAACGACCCCTCTGGAGCACATTGATCTTTATCATCGGCTATTGGACGTCACACATATGGTCATTCTGACATATTTCTTTTGAGGAAACCCGCTGTCGCCACATAGGCTACTCTTTCCGATAAGCAGCAAGGGGTCTTTTCTATGCACTTTTCGACAGACAGGACAGCACATAACACAGCCTTTGATAAACCAGTTGTGGACCACTGGTTGGAACGGAAAATAGCCCAAACTGCAAATGGGTGCACAGAGTTTTCACTGAAAGATGAGTGCGAGGCTTGTGTGAAATCACGCTTCGTGGGACTATAAACTTTTTGTTTATTATTTTGGTTTTTAAAGCTGCATAGTCCGGTGAAAGCATCAGATTTACAAAACCAAAAACATTCACCTAGATCTGCTCCTCCATATCCAAATTAGATACTGGTGCAGTTATTAACCATTTGTTGCTGCTAGAACTTATATGGGGATACTAAGTCAATTTAATAGAACCTGTTGCTGCAGAAGGCTATGGCGTCGGAGTTTTGGTGTGCTTGTCAATAATATTTTGGTATGTTTTCATTTCAAATATCTCAAAAGTTGGTCATTTAATAATAATATCAAAAGTTCTGTCAAGCTAAAGTAAAATAGGTAATAATGATAAACCTAATATATTTATCTCAGAAAATGACAAAAATTCAAAAACCATCGGATTATGCACGAGAGAATTATTATACTATTTATAGATTCCGTGATGATTCTGTGTTGTTTGAAAGCACAATTGTTTGGCGAACTGCTTAGTGGAATGCGCACCTGATTACGTTTGTTTGGCGAACTGCTTAGTAGAATGCACACCTGATTACGTTTGTTTGGCGAACTGCTTAGTAGAATGCGCACCTGATTACGTTTGTTTGGTGAACTGCTTAGTAGAACACGCACCTGATTACGTTTGTTCGGCGAACTGCTTAGCAGAATGCGCACCTGATTACGTTTGTTCGTGGAACTGCTTGGTAGAACGTGCACCTGATTACGTTTGTTCGGCGAACTGCTTAGTAGAACACGCACCTGATTACATTTGTTCGGCGAACTGCTTAGTAGAACCGCACCTGATTACGTTTGTTCGGCGAACTGCTTAGCAGAACGCGCACCTGATTACGTTTGTTCGGCGAACTGCTTAGTAGAACGCGCACCTGATTACGTTTGGGGTTTGTGAGGGTTTCATAATGGCAATTGTTGTAAAAGGGGTTGATCCACCCTCTCCAGGGGTGCAGGGGAGGGTGAGGGTGAGTGAGTCACGTGTTTGTGTTTGTGTGTGTGTGAGGCGGGTGCGGGGTGGAGAGGGGGGTGAGACTAGGGGGGGCGGGGGAGGGTACAAGTGGTACCCTACCTCTACCCACCTAACCCCTAAACGCTGATGAAAGGCCCTTAGTCATTTTTAGTCTCTTTGCAAAAAAAAGCCCTAATCACTATTTGTGTTGCGCATTGTCTGTGTGGAACCTCGTTAGGTTGGTTTAATGGGTTGGTTGTTGGAGTTTTACATCCTCGCAACATCTAAGTTCATATCATGACGGGTACCGACTTGTGACAGTGCGCACTGATGGCGACTTCAGTGGTGCTGTCCCACTGGGAAACCAGGCCGCTGGAACCATGACCCGATATCCCACCCAGTCACATTATCCGGACACTGATAATGTCGAGCGCCTGGCTTGGAAGCGACAAGTATCAATTTGATAAGTCGTTGGTTTGACTCGACCGGGAACCGAACTCCTGACCTTTCGCACGGGATGTCTGCGCTCTACCGATTCGTCCGGTGCCTCGTTAGGTGAGCGGCATTCACCCTGGATGCAAGCCCGTCCGCACCCCCCCCCCCCCCCCCCACACGCCTCCCCCCCCCCCCCACCACATTGTTAGCAGTGATTCCACTTATTTTACCGCTCAATTTCCTGCCCCTTAAAGCTACGATTCCATGGTTACCTAATCGTGCGTGTAATGCGTTAAAAGAAACGACATTATCGTGGGTGAATGAGGGTGATTGATTCCTGAGAGCGAGACGTAGCTCAGGCGGTAGCGTGTCCACCTGTTAAGGTGTCGGTCATCTTATCGATCCTGCTCAGTGGACACATTTGCAGTTTGGGGATATTTTCCGTTCCACCCAGTGGTCCACAACTGGTTCATCAAAGGTTATGGTATGTGCTGTCCTGTCTGTGGGAAAGTGCATATATAATACTCCTTGCTGCTTATCGGAAAGAGTAGTCTATGTCGCGGCAGTGGGCTTGCTCCAAAGATAATATGTCAGAATGACCATATGTTTGACGTCCATTAGCCGATTATAAGAAAATCAATGTGCTCTCGATGCGTCTTTAAATAAAACAAGCTTTACTTTGATTCCTGAAAGCTCCATTAAAAGCATCACATTTTGGAAACCAAAACATTTATCTAGATTTGATTCTACACATCAAACTTAGATATTGATGCCCTTATTAAGTGTTTAGTGCTGTATAGAAGGGCTTGCTGTAAGGCAACTTAATAGAACCTGTTACAGCAAACTCTATCATCTATGACGCCGGAATTGTGATGTACACACAAATACATTTTTCATAATATATCCATAGTTAAAGCTGCATAGTCCGATGAAGCATCAACATTTTCAAAACCAAAATAATTATTTAGAATTGATTCTACAAGTCTAATTTAGATACTGATGCGCTTATTAAGCAGCTGTTGCCGCATGAAATAATGAGGCAATTTAATAGAACATGTTACTGCTCACGCCAATGGTGTCAGAGTTTTGGCGTGCTGGCCAAAACTAATTTGACATGTTTGCACTTCAAATATATCAAGACTTAGCCATTTAACATCAAAGTTACTAAAGTAAGGTAGATTATAACAATCAAGTTAATATATTTATCTCAGAAAAATGACATAAATTCAAAACCATCGGACTATGCCACTTTAAAGTTGCATAGTCCGATGGTTTTGAATTTCTGATTTTTTTTCTGAGATAGTTATATAAGATCGATCACTTGTATCTACTTTACATTAGTTCAAAGTTACTTTTATTTTAAATGGTAAACATTTGAGATATTTTGAGTTCAAACATGGAAAATTAGTTTCGGCAAGCTTGTCAAAACTCTGTCACCATAGACTTCTGCAGTAAGAGGTTCTGTTAAATTGAGTCAGTATTGCCTTCTACGCAGAAACAAATGCTTAATAAGTGCATCAGTATCTAAGTTAGATATGTCAAATCAAATCTAGATAATTGGTTTGGTTTTGAAAATTTGATATTTCATCGGACTATGCAGCTTTACCCATTTATAATGAAAGACACTTCAAACTAAAGTAAGACCGATTATAGCAATCAACCATAATAATGTATCTATAAAAAAAGAATTTGCAGAAAGTCAAAACTATCGGATTATGCAACTTTAAATCTGCAACTGTGCGGTTTGACATGTGTATGGGCATGCGCAAACCCCGACTTGACCCATGTAGTCATCAGTATGCATGTATGCATGAATTAGGGCGTAGTGTTTCAAGGCAGGTGTGTGTAATGTATGTGTAATGTATGTGTAATGTATGTGTATGTGTGCACTCGCATGGACACTGTGCTCTTACTGCATATCTGTCCGAATCGGTAGAGCGCAGGCCTCCCGTGCGGGAGATCGGGAGTTCGATTCCCAGTCGAGTCAAACCAATGACTTACAAAATTGATACTTGTCGCTTCCTAGCCTGGCGCTCGGCATTATTAGGATAGGGCAAGGACTGGTTAACTCAGCGTCAGGATAATGTGACTGACTGAGTGGGATCCTGGGCCATGGTGCTGGCAGCCTGATTTCCCAGTGGGGCAGCACTATAAAGTCACAATGAGTACGCACAGTCACACGTCGGTACCCGTTCTGATATGACCTTAGATGTTGCTAGGTCGTGAAACAGCAAACAAACAAACAAAACAAAATTGTAAGTAGAAGACCCTTCTGTTGTATTGTATTACCCTCCTATCAAACTAGAAGACACTACTATAGTATTCTAATAGCCTCCTATTAAACTAGAATATCCTTCTATTGTATTACCCTTCTATTAAATTAGAAGACACTACTATTGTATTCTAATACCCTCCTATTAAACTAGAATATCCTTCTATTGTATTACCCTCCTATTAAACTAGAAGACACTACTATTGTATTCTAATAGCCTCCTATTAACTGTATCCTTCTGTTCTATTTGGTTTTGTTTTTTTTTATTACCCTCCTATTAAACTAGAGACTCTATTGTATTCTAATAGCTCCTTTAATAGATGTCCCTCTATTAAACTAGAAGAGTATTTGTTTTTTTTTTGTTTTTTTGTATTACCCTCCTATTAAACTAGAAGACACTACTATTGTATTCTAATACCCTCCTATTAAACTAGATTATCCCTCCTATTAAACTAGAAGACACTACTATTGTATTCTAATAGCCTCCTATTAAACTAGAATGTCCTTCTATTGTATTGCACTCCTATTAAACTAGAAGATGTTATTATTGTATTCTAATACCCTCCTATTAAACTAGAATATCCTTCTATTGTATTACCCTCCTATTAGACTAGAAGACACTGCTATTGTATTCTAATACCCTCCTGTTAAACTAGAATATCCTTCTATTGTATTACCCTCCTATTAAACTAGAAGACACTATTGTTTTCTAATACCCTCCTATTAAACTAGAATATCCTTCTATTGTATTTACCTCCTATTAAACTAGAAGACCTTTCTCTTGTACTATACCCAACCCTCCTATTAAACTAGAAGACATTATTATTGTATTCTAATACCCTCCTATTAAACTAGAATATCCTTCTATTGTATTATCCTCCTATTAAACTAGAAGACGTTGTTATTGTATTCTAATACCCTCCTATTAAACTAGAATATCCTTCTATTGGATTACCCTCCTATTAAACTAGAAGACACTACTATTGTATTCTAATACCCTCCTGTTAAACTAGAATATCCTTCTATTGTATTACCCTCCTATTAAACTAGAAGACACTACTATTGTATTCTAATACCCTCCTATTAAACTAGAATATCAATCTATTATTTTGCCCTCCTATTAAGCTAGAAAACGTTACTATTGTATTCTAATACCCTCCTATTAAACTGGAAGCTCCTTTTGTTGTACTGTACACAACCAACCTATTAGAGTGTGTTCACGCATTAAACAATTAAACAGTTCAAGCTAAAACAATGATTATGATAAGATAACACCGACACTACAACTGGCCAGCATTGAAAACAAGCCTGAATACCCAGGCTTATATGCTATGGACAGTATAAATACAGACTCAATAAAAAAAAAAAATTTAAAAATATAAACGGAAATTGTGCAATTTTTCTTTTACGTTTTCAAGCAGTTTCTGGAAACTTCACTTTTTAGAAGAGAACTCATCAGATCGGAATGCGCCATCTTTGGGCCCGTCTCCGAGTTCTGAACCCTGAAAGTGTCTTTTGGCCAGCTTACTCACCAAGAAAGTCTAGCGCGCCGTGTCTGCTCAACAGAATACTTGTATGGCCCTATATATTATTTCTAACTACAAATAACTGTCAGTATTTGTCGGCGTTACTATTCATGCAACAGCTTCTAATGACATCACTGGACGCGGTGGCTGAATCGGTAGAGCGCAGGCTTCTCGCGCGGGAGGTCCGGAGTTCGAATCCCAGCCGAGTCAAATAAATTACTTATAAAATTGACTATGTGTCGCTTCCTAGCCTGGCGCTCGGCATTAATAGGATAGGGCAAGGACTGGTTAGCAGAGTATCAGGATAATGTGACTGTGTGGAATATCCGGTCATGGTTCTGGTAGCCTGGTCTCCCAGTGGGGCAGCACTATAAGGCTATGTATCCATAGACTGTTCCCTTGTCGTGTGTTCCCTTGTTCCTTGTTCACTTGTGACCTTGTGACGTACCACACAGACAATGAACCTGTGTTTCGCTTAGTGGCCATTCCATAGGTTGGACTCGGGACCATCTGGCCTTGTGCAGGGAACATAGAGAATGAACATGTTCATTGTCTGTGGGGCGCATCACAAGGTCACAAGGGAACACAGAACAAGGGAACACGCCACAAGGGAACAGTCTATGGATACACGGCCTTAAGTCGCCATGAGTGTGCACTGTCACTAGTTGGTACCCGTCCTGATATAACCTTAGATGTTGCTAGGACGTAAAACAACACCAACACAGATCTCACCCCCCCCCCCCTCACCTCCGGTTACTGCTGCCGACTGTGGAGGCTGACTGTGGCTGTGCACCCTGTGTCATGAGGGAAAAGAAAGCAGCATCACCCTGATCACCCCACCACGGCTGAAGTCAGCATCTGTACACTCACACACACACACTCACACACACACTCACTCACACACACACTCACTCACACTCGCAGTCACACGCATGCAGGCTGATACACACTCACACTCACACACTTACACACACTCACATGCGCTGACACACACTCACACACTCTCACATATGCTGACACACCCACACACACTCACATACGCTGACACACACTCACACACACTCACAGTCGCACACTCACTCACACTCACACACTGGTGCCACACGCATGTAGACTGATACACACTTACACACACACTCACCCACACTCACACACTCGTATAGTCACACACATGCAGACTGATACACACACTCACTCACACACACTCACATATGCTGACACACACTCACACTCTCACATACACTCACGCAACATCACACACACTCATACCCACTCACACCCACTCACAGAGTCACACGCATGTAGACTCTCACACACTTACAGACTGACACACACACTGACACACACTCATGCAGACTCACTCACACCCATTCACACACCCGCTCACACACCCACTCAGACATTCATGCAGACTCACACACTCACACACACATTCATGCACACTCATACATACTCACTTGCACTCAGTCATACACACCCACACTCACTCATACGCACTCACACACGCTCATGCACAAACAATTACACACTCATGTAGACTCACACACACTCATACATGTACTTATACATACTCACATGCTCTCATACACACTCACTCATACACGCACACTCACACACTTATGCAGACTCACACATTCACATACACCCGTACACACTCACTCATATACACTTTCATTAGCACACTCACACAATCACGCATTCACACACTCACGCACTCACACACTCACGCACTCACACACTCACGCATTCACACACTCACACACTCATACACTCACACTCACTTATAGACAATTACACACATTAACATATTCATGCACACATGCATCCTCATACACACACTCACACACGCCTACACACACTCATCACGTTTCTATTGAGCCAGGTATTTATCCACTGGTGAAGCAGTTAGTGTGGGCTGAGAAAGTGACGTTCCCAGTCTCACAGTTTAAAAGGGTACCCGGTTTAAAAGGGTACCCGGTTTAAAACGGGGCTTTTCGCGATGCGCATGCGTCAAAATCGAATGGCAAGCCTGAAATCTTGTCTGATTTTCTGGCTTGCTTCTTTCTGTCTGTGGAGGAGCTCTCTGGAAATGTAGGGCGAGACAAGCAAGGATTCCTTCAGGAATCATCGTAGTGACTATTTGTGCTTGATAGTATATATTATACTCAGCACTAACAAGTTAACAAGCAATTAACAATTCATTAAACATGGGTACAATCTCAATCAGGCAGAAATACATGCGCATGTGCATTGTGAGAAGCCCCGTTTTAAACTGGGTACCCTTTTAAACTGCGCCACCAGCAGTGTGTGAACAGCTGCTCATGGGTAGACAGTTCAGCCCTGGTGCGCACCAGACGGGATGGCTAAATGAGTTGAGCATCCGTCTCCCGTTTTGGTAGATGGTGGATTCGAATGCACAGGTTCGAACCCTGGTCGAGTCGAACCGATGACGTAATAAATTGATACCTGTCGCTTCCTAGCCTGGTGCTCGGCATTATTAGGATAGAGCAAGGGCTTGTTGGCTCAGTGTCAGGATAATGTGACTGAGGTGGATATCAGGTTAATTCAGGCATGAGCATTTCCCGCCAATTGGCTGATTTCCGCCAATTAAATGCTTCCTGGGCTGTTCACAAGATACGTGTAAATCCGAGGATAAAACATTTGGGGGGGCCCCCCCTCCCTACACCCTCCCACCCTACTCGAGGCATACGCCCACAATCAGCTAATTTGTTTTACTTCTCTGCTCATGTCTGGGTTATGATGCTGGGAGCCTGGTCTCCCAGTGGGTCAGCACTATAAACTCGCCATAAATATGCGCTGTCACAAGTCGGTACCTATCCTGATATGACCTTAGATGCTGCCAGGACGTAAAACTCCCAACAAACAAACCGTAACTTTTGACAGTAAAGGCCCGGTCACATACACGTTAGTGGACGTAGTTGAACATAGTGGAGGCTAATGTAGTTGAACGTAGTTGAACGTAGTTGAACGTAGTTGAACGTACCAGAGAAGTATGGATGCCGGTACGTTCAACTATGTTCAACAACATTCAACTACGTTAGCCTCCACTACGTTCAACTACGTTCAACAACGTCCACTAACGTGAATGTGACCGGGCCTTTAATATGGTCTTTGCTGCTGACACGACACGGCTTTCAGCCATCACAAGTCAATAAAGTAATCACTTCAAATATCTCCTCAAAGTTAGCCATTTATGGTTAAGATTACTCCAATACCAAACTAAAGTAATATAGATGATAAGAATCAACCTAATATGTATGTACAGTCAAACCTCTCTAAATCGACCCATCTTGGGACTGACTTTAAGTGGTCCATTCACGGAGGTGGTCAGTTCAGGGAGTTAGAATGGTATTGTTGGGACCCAAATACAGCGATCGATGTAGGGGAGTGGTCGATATGTGGAGGTGGTTGCTTAGAGAGGTTTTACTGTATATATATTTTTTTAAGCATGACAACAATTGAAGATCATCAGTTTGGCAGAAAGTTAAAACCATCGGATCCTAAGTTGTAAGCACTTATGACTAAGTTGTAAGCACTTGTGACTAAGTTGTAAGCACTTAGACTAAGTTGTAAACACTTATGACTAAGTTGTAAGCACTTGTGACTAAGTTGTAAGCACTTATGACTAAGTTGTAAGCACTTGTGACTAAGTTGTAAGCACTTATGACTAAGTTGTAAACATTTGTGACTAAGTTGTAAGCACTTATGACTAAGTTGTAAGCACTTATGACTAAGTTGTAAGTGCTTGTGACTAAGTTGTAAGCACTTATGACTAAGTTGTAAGCACTTGTGACTAAGTTGGAAGCACTTGTGACTAAGTTGTAAGCACTTATGACTAAGTTGTAAGCACGCATGACTAAGTTGTAAGCACTTGTGACTAAGTTGTAAGCATGTATGACTAAGTTGTAAGCACTTGTGACTAAGTTGTAAGCACTTGTGACTAAGTTGTAAGCACTTATGACTAAGTTGTAAGCACTTATGACTAAGTTGTAAGCACTTGTGACTAAGTTGTAAGCATGTATGACGAAGTTGTAAGCACTTGTGACTAAGTTGTAAGCACTTGTGACTAAGTTGTAAGCACCTGTGACTAAGTTGTAAGCACCTATGACTAAGTTGTAAGAACTTGTGACTAAGTTGTAAGCACTTCTGACTAAGTTTTAAGCACTTGTGACTAAGTTGTAAGCACTTGTGACTAAGTTGTGAGCACTTGTGACTAAGTTGTGAGCACTTGTGACTAAGTTGCACTAGCCATGCGACAGTTACGGCTTAGAGTCGTCGGGTTCTCCTGGTCGTCGGATTGTCTCGTCTTTTTTATTCTTTTTTGCTGTTCTTTTGAACTTTGAACCCGCTCTCGGTCTTGTTTAAATAGGCTACAAGAAAAAAATTTTATAACAAAAAAAAATTAATCACCACCCCCCTCAGTCGTAACACACTGGGCACGAACGCACGCACGCGACCGAACTCACACACGTGACGATGACGTCACAAGAGGCGCGTGGTGATGACGTCAGATGAAGATGTAATAAAGTTGCGCTTTGTCAATTTGAGCCATTCTTTGGGAGATCAGCCTCTTAAATGGCGGGGTGAAGTTTGAATGTCAACAACTAATCATTACGGGTAGGAAACCTAGATAAACCACTGTTCTTTGTTGCGTGACTTCAAAAGTATCCTGGTGTGGACTTAGCTGCAGGACCGGGCGCCGTGCCAGAAACGGTACAGCGCAGGCATCGCGTGCGGAAGGTCGGGAGTTCGGTTCCCGGTCAAGTCAAACAAATGATTTACAAAATTGATACTTGTCGCTTCCTAGCCTGGCGTTCAGCATTAATAGGATAGGGCAAGGACGGTAGCTCAGTGTCAGGATAATGTGACTGAGTGGGATATCGGGTCATGGTGCCGGTGGCCTGATTTCTCAGTGGGGCAGCCCTATAAAGTCGTCATGAATGTGCATTGTCATGAGTCGGTACCCATCCTGATATGAGCTTAGATGTTGCCAGGACGTAAAACTCCAACAACGAACCAACCTATTTAAAGCTGCATAATCCCAGCAATCAATTATTTTAAACCAAAGCACTTTGCTAGATTTGAACCTACATATGTAACTTAGATACTGGTGCACTCATTAAACTTGTATTTACTCCACAGAAGGGAAAACTAAGTCAATTTAGTAAAAACATGTCATTGTTAAAACCTATGCTATCCAGCTTTTCGATATACACGTTGTGGCTTTCTCTGTGGTGGAGTGGTTAGAGTGTCTGACTTTTTTCTAGGTCGGTCTCCTAATCTGAAGGTCAGTGGTTCGATTCCCTGTGCCCCCACCTCTGCCAATTTGGATTTCCACTGCTGTGTATAACTTACAGCGTCATCAAAGGCCAGTTGCTCTCATACCATGTCTATGTGGTGTGGGAGGTAAAAAATCCCTTTGGTCGGTAAAAGTGTAGGCTCGGGCTTTCTATCGACAAACTGTCTAATGGTGAAAACAAGCCTATTCAGGCTTATCCATGATAGGCAGTATAAATCGTCAACAACAACACACCGACATTCAATTAGCATGTTTTCACCTGGAATTTCTCCAAGCGTAACCTTCAATTAAAGTCACTTCCAACAGAAGTACGCTACAATAGAACGGTCAACCTAATATATTTATCTATAAAAAAAAATTATTTTAAAAAAAGAGGTAGAAACTCATACTAAATTGTGCAACTTTAACAGTGCTCTGTGTTAGTGATGACAAGGTAAACAAGGTTCACTGAAGCATGATGTGGTGGCTACCCTCACTTTCTCAGCTGTGGCGCGTCTGCTGCTGACCAGACGGGATGGCCGAATGAGTTAGAACTTAGAGCGTCCGTCTCCCGTCTTGGTAGATCGTAGGGTTGTGGGTTCGAACCCTGGTCGAGTCAAACCAATGACTTAAAAATTGATACTTGTCGCTTCCTAGCCCAGTACTCGGCATTATTAGAATAGGGCAAGGACTGGTTGGCTCAGTGTCAGGATAATGTGACAGTGGGATATCACTTATCAGGTCATGGTGCTGGTGGCCTGGTCTTCCAGTGGAGCAGCACTATAAAGGCGCCATGGGTGCGCACTGTCACAAGTCGGTACCCGTCCTGATATGACCTTAGATGTTGCTAGGACGTAAAACAGCAACAAACAAACAAACGTCTGCTGCTGAGCTGGGGGTAGTTGCGTGAGAACAAGGAGAGGAGTTATTTGAGGGCCTTTATACCTGCCGTCTTTACAGCACACAACGCCTCAACAGTTAAGCAGGCGCAGCTTGTATTGTTTGTTGGTTGTTGGAGGTTTACGTCCTGGCAACATCTAAGGTTATATCAGGACGGGTACCGACTTGTGGCAGTGCACACTCGTGGTGACTTTATAGTGCTGCCCCACTGGGAGACCAGGCCGCCAGCACTATGACCTGATATCCCACTCTGTCACATTATCCTGACTCTGAGCTAACCAGTCCTTGCCCAGTCATACTTTATAGTGCTGCCTCACTGGGAAACCAGTCCGCCAGCACTATGACCCCATATCCCACTCAGTCACATTATCATGACACTGAGAGCCAACCAGTCCAAATAATCCCAAGCGCCTGGCTAGGAAGTGACAAGTATACATTTTTAAGTCATTGCTTTGAGTCGAGCACGGTTCAAACGCGTGCGTTCGAATCCCACGATTTACCAACATTGGAGACGGACGCTCAACTGATTCGACCCCGTCTGGTGTGTATTGTTTGTAAAGCCGGCTCTGGTGTGAGAGTGGCTGGGGTGAGTCAGAGAGCATGGGACCCGGAGGCTGGCCGCCCGTGCCCCGCCCACAACCCGGCACAAATACGCACATCACCGGCCAACACTTCCACGCAGACACACCGGAGGCCGTAGACGAACCGCTACAGCGCAGGCTTCCCGTGCGCAAGGTCGGGAGTTCTAATCCTAGCCGAGTCAAACCAATGACTTATAAAATTGGTACTTGTCGCTACATAGCTTGGCGATCAGCATTAATAGGACAACGCAAGGA
Source organism: Branchipolynoe longqiensis (assembly GCA_030323885.1). NCBI lineage: Eukaryota > Metazoa > Annelida > Polychaeta > Phyllodocida > Polynoidae > Branchipolynoe > Branchipolynoe longqiensis. The sequence continues at coordinate 51,070,010 of CM059189.1, forward strand.
CTGGTTATGGTGTCAGGATAATGTGACTGTGTGGGATATCAGGTCATGATGCCAGTGGCTTGGTCTCCCAGTGGGGCAGCACCATATAAAGTCACCATGAGTGTGCACTGTCACAAGTCGGTAGCCGTGATATGACCTTAGATGTTGCCAGGATGTAAAACTCCAACAACCTACCAACAAACGCTGAGTGGACTGTGTGCTGACGGTGTAGATACACGTGCTTACATGTGTGCCTAGGGGGGTGGTGGGGGGGGGGGGGGGAGGCAGCTGACAGAATAATCATTAACGTCACTGTGACTAGTGTGAGGGCCGTACGTCGCTGACTTCCCGTGAAGGACTTACCAACATTGATACTTGCCACCACCTAGGCTGACGCTCGGTTTTGCTAGGATAGGGCAATAATAGGTTTACTCAGAATCAGAATAATGTGACTGAGTGGGATATTGGATCCTAGTGAGGCAGCACTATAAAGTCACAATGAGTACGCACAGTCACACGTCCGTACCCGTTCTGATATGACCTTAGATGTTGCCAGGACGTGAAATAACAAACAAAACAAAACAAAAAGTGGCATGGTATCCTAGTGAGGCAGCACTATAATGCCGTCATGAGTGCGCACCGGTGTAGGACGTTCAAAACACTACCAATACCAAGTCGAAAACACTACGGTAGTGTTTTCGACTTAAGTTTAAAACACTACGGGAGTGTTTTCAACTTAAGTTTAAAACACTATGGTAGTGTTTTCAACTTAAGTTCAAAACACTACTGTTAAGTTCAAAACACTACCCCGACATACGTCCAAAACACTACCCAAGTTCAAAACACTATCGTAACACGGCAGTGGGGACTGAAAGTGTACTGTCGCAAAATGTAACCTACTGGTACATATTGGTATGCACGTACTATTTGGTGTGGTTATTGGGTGTTTTACATCCTGGGAACATCTAAGGTCATATCAGGACACACATACTAGTAGTATACGGTGATAGCACTGCGGCGTCTGCACCATGTATTAGTATAGGCTGATGGTGCTGCAGCAACTGTACCATGTATTAGACTGATGGTGCTGTGGTGTTTGATTGTTTGTTTGTTGTTGTTTTACGTCCTAGCATCATCTATGGTCATATCAGGACCATAAGTGCGCACTGTCACAAGTCGGTGCCCTTCCTGATATGAGATTTGGATGTTGCCAGGATGTAAAACTCCAACAACCAACCAAAAGTGTACCCATTGTTAACATCCCACGACACTGCACTAATAGGTGGGCAACTTGTTATATCGGCGAGTAATTAATGCGCCGCCCTCATCGCCAATTATAACAGGATTAAAAAGAACACTTTGTTGTTAAGTTTATGTCAGAATTTCTGTTTCCGAACAGCACTGAGATATAATATATGTGTAGTATAAATTGGTATGCGATTATAAATTATGATTTGTTTGTTTGTTTGTTGTGTTACGTCCTAGCAACATCTAAGATCATATCAGGACGGTATAAATTACAAAGACGACTCTTCCATAATTATGTATTTCCAAATTCCATGCTGTGTAGGCTAATCCTGCAGCTTATTCCAATGCTAGCGCCACTTACGGCAGTCTATCGCACTACAAACCACTGCATTGTGATACCACTCGCCATTGAAATAATTTATATAATTTATATATATATATTTTACCTCGGTATACAGCCTCAGGCTAGCCTCAGGCTAGGGAGAAGGAAGCACGTGAGGTACCAGCAATTAGCATATACAACTCACGACTGGATTACGTGTCGTTGGGTTGCTCCGGCAAATTTAGTCTACATACAAGCTAATACGCAGTAAGTATCATAAAAACTGTGGTTAGCTTATAATTATGATGCATTAGGCATCATTATGGAAAGTTTAGTCTTCTTTGGTCCATTTTTGACGAGTTGATTAAGGTTTATAAAAACCAGGATAGAACTTCCTTCTCGAAGGATTGCTAACGGTCATTAGCGGTTATGTCAACACCCGGGTCACCGTGTGACTATGGGTAGAGATGTGGGTTTCGCCCTATCTCATGTGGAAATTCTCTCGTACTCTAATTGAGAGTAATGTTGGAGATGCTCCTGGGTTTCTTTTATAGACTCCCCTAGACAAAACTTTTTCAGGCGTTTCTCCGAGTTTCGTAGCATTTTCTCCAACTTGTTGACGTAGTAGTCACAGGTGGGAGAAGTGTGCGGAACAGAGGGATGGGCGGGCCGATACACTGGTCCCGACCCCGCGTATGGTTTGGGCTTGACCCACAACCCACGCACAAATTTAGCTTATTACGCCTGTGTTATAACGGTATAAACACGTTCTCTAACACCAATAGATGTCCAAATGAGTTTTAAACAACCATGTTGTGACATATATATATATACCGGGACTGATCAAAAATTTTGTTTCAGCTCTCGATGGCCACGAAGCGGAGTAAGCGCAGTGCAGCAGCAGCCGAGGGGCGTGTTCCGAGTGGCGAGGACGAGGAGTACGACTCCTCACCCGTGTTGTCGGCAGGGCCTGCGACACAGCCCGGGGCGCATATTCTCTCCGAGGAGGACATAGTGCCTGGCGGCGCCGCGCCTCAAAATTGGGAGACGCGGTTTGCGGCGATGGAGAGTCACATAATGGCTCTCAAACCACCAGTGTCTCGTAAACGGAGTGTGCAAGAAGAGTCTTTTGTGGAGGATTTCTCCGACACAGACTCAGAGATGGAGCTTAGGGCTCCTCCTCCTTCGCCTAAACGAAGAAAGAAGAAGAAACACATTGTTTCTTCGGGTGATGAGTTCACCAAGGAGAGGGGGAAGACTGGGCTTCGCAAAAAGCGCAAGACCAAGTCCAAGAAGAAGAAGAAGAAGAGGAAAGTTTCTTCTTCTTCTGACTCGTCCACGGATTCCACGTCTACGGAATCGGACTCAGACACGCATTATGAAGGTGTCTATGCTGCCATTGGAGGCAAAGTGGCTAAGAAAGTCGAGAAGCCAAGGGCTAAGCGGGTGAAAACCACTACGCTTATGCGTGAGAACATTAATGGCCATTTCCGCACGTTTAAGCCGGCGGAGATTATTGCTAAATTATCAGATGAGTTAACAGGCATTAAAAGTGTTCCCAACTCCATCATTAAGGAGATGGATCGAGATGTCAATATGACGGAGGACCGTAAGAGATTTGAGGGTGTGTTGCACATAGTGCATAAGGCGGTGCTTGGTACCTTAACAGCTATTGCTACTGTAGCAAACAGAATGCAACAAGAAAACAAGTTCTCGTCTTTGGCTAAGACGATGGACAAAGGTATTGCATTGTTGGCGGCGGCAGGTAATTACCTGTCGTATCGAAGATATGAAAATGTTTTCAAGTCAGTTTGAACAGATGCTGGCAAAGAAGTGGCTCGCTCAAAGAAGGTTACTGATAATGATGGGAAAGAGTTTACGCTCTTTCTTGCTCCAGAGCCGATTAAAGGGAAACCTTTAGATAACACCAAAATGTTTGGCGGTCAACTACAATACCTCTATAAAGAGGTAGAAACTGCAGCAAAGAGTGGCAAAAACATGGATGGTAAGAAGAACCAGGAAACTCCTCGTTTCAAAAGGTCACGAGGGGATTTTCATCCACGGCGGTTCACCAGGGGAACCAGATCGGGTTCAAACTTCGGTCAAGGTTTTCGGGGCCGGGGCGCTCGCTCAGGCTGGACCGACAACACCGCACGGCCACTAGGCCGAGGTGTCAACTCGCCGAGACCCTTCCCCAGGGGCGGGTCCAAGTAGAGGTTGAAACACAGACGTTACAAGTCCTTCCAGCCTCTAAAACCACACAAACTGTAAGCAACTTTGTGGCTGGTAATATTAATAATCATATTTCTGAGTGGCACAAAATTACTAGTGACCAAGAAATTTTACAAATAGTTAGGGGTGTTCATATTCCCTTCACACAATTTCCGGTACAAGGCAGGATACCTTTTCCTTATAACATTGAACCGGTTGAACGAGAGGCACTAACTAAACAGGTACAAAAATTCTTTGAGAAAGGAATTATACAAAAAGTGACATACTGTTCAAGAGAGTTTATTTCAAAACATCTTCTCGAGACCAAAGCCTAATGGTGAGGTTCGAATGATCCTGGATTTAACAATCCTTAATAAAATGGTTGAATATCGACATTTTAAAATGTTCTCGCTAGATACAGCACGCGATCTGATTACGCCAGATGCGTGGATGGCTAGTGTTGATTTACAAGATGCATATTATACGCTTCCCATAAGAGGAAAAGACCGGGAATTTCTTCGGTTTCTTTGGGATAACCAACTCTATGAGTTTACTTGCATGCCAAATGGTTTAGCTTGTGCCCCTCATTTATTCACTAAACTGCTTAAACCTGTTTTTTCAGTAATGGCGCGGAAGGGTCATATAATGTTTCCATACATAGATGATTCCTTTATTATTGCATCAACACAAATTGATTGTGAGAATGCAGTGTTCGATTTATGTGCATTACTTACTTAATTGGGGTTTTATGTACATCCACAAAAGTCAGTGTTTAAACCAACAAAACAACTCAAATGTTTAGGGTTTATTCTGGATACACAGTCTCTTACAGTGTCGATAACAGAACAAAAACTAATTAAGTTTATGAATACAGCGACCCAGCTTATTAAGTTACCAAAACCTAAATTTAGACAGGTCGCAGTCCTTATTGGGATAATGATATCGTATGCACCCGCTATTCTATACGGGAAGGCCCATATTAAATCTCTAGAAATAGATAAAAATTTAGCGTTAACACAAACTAAAGGGAATTTTGAGCGAAAGATGTTTATTTCGCAAGAAGGGCTACAGGATATTGGATGGTGGATGCAACACATAGCAAGTTCACCAAATCCAATCCGCATGGCGGCACCTAATACGGTAATTACTACTGATGCTTCGTTAGAAGGTTGGGGAGCTCATCGAGATGGGGTCACAACAGGAGGTAGATGGCTTGATGATGAAAAATCAGACCATATTAATGTACTAGAACTGCGTGCTATTTATCTGGGTTTATGTAGTTTAGTAAAGATACATAAATCACAAGTTAGAATACTAACTGATAATACTACTGCCATGGCATATATTCATAACATGGGTGGAACCAAATCAAAGCCTTGCAATCAGTTGTCTAAACTGATTAGGAACTGGGCACAGGCTCAACAAGTTTGGCTGACTGTAGCGCATATTCCAGGGTCACAAAATACACTTGCAGACTATAAAAGTAGAAATTTCCATGACCATTTAGAATGGTCTCTCTCTACACCTTTGTTTAATTTCATTTGTGAAAAATGGGGTACACCTGAAGCTGACTTATTTGCATCACGAAATAATAACAAATTACCTTGTTATGTTTCTTGGCATCCTGAACCGGAGGCTTGGAAGGTAGATGCATTTGCTATTACCTGGGAAAATAATTATTTTATATTTTCCCACCGTTTAGCATTATCAGCCGAGTTGTCAGGAAAATCGGTCTGGAAAGGACACATGCGATACTGGTGGTGCCCGATTGGGACACGCAACCTTGGCTGCCAGCAGTTTCACAACTGGCAAAAGAACATATACGATTCCCAAGAAAACTCGGGAATCTGACACACCACGGACCGCTAGTGGTTCACGGCGACGTGTCAAAGACGCCCCTATTGGCATTCCTTTTCTAAGGAACCAGCTGCAGCAATTTGGATTGGACAAAATTACTGACAATAGGATAGTAGATGATGCCTGGAGGCCAGGAACTGTCAAAATGTACACATCCTATTTAAATAAATGGGGTGTACATTGTTTGTGAATGAAAGTTAAGCCAACAAATCCAACAATTTCACAAGTAGCTCGTTTTCTTCGTTCTCTAGAGGATGAGGGACTATCCTTTGGGTCGATTAATGCGGCAAAATGTGCGTTATCAATCATATTACCGAGAATTGATGGCGAAACAGTTGGAAAACATTATGTTCTTGGATATCTACTTCGTTCAATTTATCAAAGGAATCCTCCAAAACCAAAGCATAGTCGGTTTTGGGATGTGTCTATAGTATTTAAGTTGTTTCAGGCTTGGCCTCACAACTCGTGGTTAGATATAAAACAATTAGGTTTTAAGGTCGCGGTCCTGTTATTATTAGTAACCGGACACAGAGGACAGACGATGTTGCTTTGTCTTTAACTGGATTAGAAATAGACAAGAAACAAGCTACGTTTGATTTAGCACAATTGCTTAAATCGAACACGTTAGGTGACCCTTTATCTACGGTTTTCACTTAGGATGTTTTCCGAAAGTGATCGGAATTATGTGTTGTGTCCAGCATACGGGCTTAAATATCTAAGACAAAGGATTACGTGCGTCCAACAAACTATTAGTGAAGACTTTATAAGGCCACATAAAGCAATTTCACGAGACACCCTTGCCAGATGGACAATTACGGTGTTGAAATTGGCTGGAGTGGATACGAGCAAATACTTATCCCACTCAACTAGAGGTGCCATGGTCTCCAAGGCACGGTTGCTAGGTGTTTCTGTGAAAAGAATACTAGCGCATGCAGGCTGGAAGACGGCTAAGTCGTTTGCAAAACATTACAACAAGCGACTAGGAAAGCCTACCGGCATTGCAAAGCGCCTGCTCGCCAACTAACAAGAATAGGTGAGAACAAAAACGTTGAATATTATTAAGAATGGTGATATTAAGGATTAAATATGAATTATGTAAAGGTCTCCCTAGCCTGAGGCTAGCCTGCGGCTAGCCTGAGGCTGTTATACGAGGTAAAATAGTTATAGTTATACGAAATCGTACCTGGGTATAGATGAAGGATAACTGTTGTTTTCCGAGGTTGTTTTTCCGAGGTAGAAGCCTCGGCAAGACGTGATAGCACCCACCCACCACGGCCCTGCACACAAGTGCACACTCACGTGTACGTTACGGGAAAAATCATGAATCCATTGTATTGCAAATTTATATTTATCCCTGAATATCAGTAGGCTTTAAAATTGCCCTGGTACCTCACGTGCTTCCTTCTCCCTAGCCACGTCTACCCGAGGCCTCCGAGGCTTATACCTCGGGAAAACAACAGTTATCCATCATCTATACCCAGGTAAGATTCGTATAACTATACTATATATATATATATATATATATATATATATATATATATATGTTGTATACATGATATATGTGTATATTCTCCTGGCTGAGTGGTGCAATAGACTGCCGTAGGTGGTGCTCTGGTTACAAACAACGCCCAAGAGAGAGGAGCGGCACTCCACCAATGAGTCAGCGCAAGAGGAAGGGATATGACTTATTTCCCCTCAAGCATTTATACTTGTATAATACGTTACGCATCATACACACACACACACATATATATATATATATATATGTGATGTATCACGCATTATACAAGTATAAATGCTAGGGGAGCATATACTTCTCACTATTCCTCCATTGGCGCCGTGTGGGAACCCCCCCCCACCCCCACCCCTCGCGCCGCACACACTGGAGGAATATATCTATGTATCTATATATTCCTCCTGGTTGTAGGAAGCAGGGGAGGGGGCACCCGGCTACAAATCGCCGCCCAGGGAGGGGGGGCACTCCACCTGTGTGTCAGTCAGGAGGAAGTTGGAAACAATTATTCCCCTCCGAGCATTTATACTTGCGTAATGCGTTATACATCACATACGTGTGTGAGTGTGAGTGTGTGTGTGTGTGTGAGTAGAAGCATTTAAAGGATGTATACATTTGAAGATTATGTGAAGAAGACCATGCCAGCGACAAACTATCCGAACACCACCATGGCATCCATGCACACGTTCTTTGGGTAGCTTTATAAGTGTATCAATAGTCTCCACACCGATATCCAACTCGCCCGTCTTGATATGACCTTAGATGTTGCCAGGACATAAAACTCCAACAACCAGCCAACCAATCCAACTCTCCACCTTCATCTCCACTTTCACCTATCTACATCTCTGCCTCACCACACACACACTTACACACTCACACACTCTCATACTCACATACACACATGCACATACACACATATACACACACTCATACACACATTCATACACACAGGCACACACACGCACGCATACACATTCACACACAAACTAACACACACACACATACACTCACACACTCACACACTCACATGCACACACAGACTCACACACAGACTCACACACAGACTCACACACTGGCATTCAGCGGTGAACTGCGGCTGACCGTGGCTTAATTATGTAGACCCCGTAGTGGCCCCGTCCCGTGCCGTCAGTGACTCAGCACTTCTGTGCGGGCCAACTTCATGATGCCACTTGCCACCAGACGGCGCCACCCCCACAAACGTCACCCGGCGTCACCCGGACGACGTCACCGAGTGTCGGGGCACCGTGCTGCCGTCAGTGTGTGTGTGAGGCTGGGGGAATGTATGAATACAGAGAAGGATGGGGGGGGGGAGGGGGGAGTAGAGGTGGAGGGGGGGATGCAGGGAGAGAGGGAAAGGTGGACGGAGAGCGATTATGGAGAGAAAGAGGGCGAGCGGGAGAGAGAGTATGTGTTATGTACATATATATATCATCATCATCATCATCATGCTGTCGGTCACATTGCGACAAAGACTGCTTTCATTACTTGACTGCCACTCTCGGTATGGTGTTTTGTGCGGTTGTACATTTCATGAAAGCTGCCTGCAAAAGTGTTGAAGTGCTGCTGGCTTTTGCAAGTTACCAGCGGCACTCTCTCGGGGAGCAAATAGAGGTTTCACACCGGCAAGAACATGTCAAGACAGGCGCAAAACTATTTGTCCCTGCAGTGGCTGGTCGGGAGATGTTGGGAGTTCCATACATCAACCGCCCTTAATGCTGCCACAGTGACATGGTTTTCTGTTTAGGGTTTGCTCCCTTAGCCTTCGGTTCTGTCAAGAACCTGTACCACAAGGCAGTGGTTTACAACTCTGCAGGGCAGGGGCGTTAAACTCCCTGAGGTATTGCTATGCCTGCAATACCTGCATACCAATATATATATATATATGTATATATGCATATGTTTACATCTATTATACACACATTTGTATACATAATTACGAATATATACATTTTTACATATATATACATATACACTATATTATGACAGTAGGATAGCAGGTAATAACTAATATATAGAAGAGAACTCATGACATAAGTGACGGTGTCCTTGTTTATATTCCCATAATAGATTATAGAGCATATTATATGTGATGTAGAAGCATTATCCAAGTATAAAGCCGCATAAGGGGTTTTGTATATGTTTATTATATTATATTATTCCGATATTATATTATTAATATTAGCCAATGGGCTCTCTGCATGTATTTGCTCCTTACTCATACGGGTACCAGTGGCTCCACCACCACCCAACAATACTTCCGGCGCTAACATTGTCACTTGCGCCCGGAACTTTTTCCTTTTAGGCTAGGGCAAATATTCCCTATGCCAGAGAAATATATTATCTCAACCCACTTTCATTGTCTTGTCTCTTTTGTACTGTAGCTTGTATTTATATATATATATATATATTATATATATAAATATAATAGTATATATATATAATATATATATATATAGTATTTTGTTGTGTATGTGTGTATTACGTGCGCGCATGTGATGTAATGTGTGACTATGAGTTCATCATCATCATCATCATGCTGTCGGTCGCGATGTGACAAAGACTGCTTTCATTACTTGACTGCTGCTCTCCATTTAGCTCTCTGCTGTGAGAGTGATGTCCATGAGTGGGTCTTAATGTCTCTCAGCTTCCGGTTTCTCTTGATGGTATCCTTGAACCAGAGGACTGTGAGTTAGTTGTTACATAATTGTTATTTATTCTCTGAGTAGTACATGGCTCGTCAGTTTGATCCGGGTGACTTGATTCAACTTAGTTTGCATTTCCTACTAGTTGCATTCTCACTGAGAGAAGCGCATCTTGTAGGAAATCACCCTCAATTGCGCCAAGTTGCGTAGTACAGTATAACCCCGTTAAACCAAACTTGAAGGGACCCTAGAAATTTATTTGGACATACCGATCATTCGTTTAACCGAGTTTTGGCTTTGACTTTGACTTGGCTTTGGCAAAAATGCAGGTGCATTATGAATGCTATATACAAACAATGTATGTGGACACTTAGATTATTGTTTTTTATGTATATATATACAGTATAACACAGTTAAACCAAGGTCAGGTAAACCAAACGATCGGTTAATCCAAACTTTTTTCAGCGGCCCGGCAAAATACTATCATTTATCATATAAAAAAGTCTCAGATGACCTTTTAACCACATGAAAGTTTGGTTTAACCATACCGAAAGTGCCCTGGGGCCCGACGATTTTGTTTTGATTAAGCGATAATTTGGATTAACCGACTTTGGTTTAACCAACTTTTTTATATGATACATGGTAGTATTTTGCGGGGCTGCCGAAAAAAGTTTGGATTAACCGATCGTTTGGTTTAAGCGCGCTTGGTTTAACGGGGTTGTATTGTAGTATTTTACTGTGTCATGAAGGTGACTAGTTATGTGTTAGTGTGTGTGTGTGTGTGTGTGTGCGCGCGTGCGCGCGCTGGGGTGTGGATTTGTCTGCCCGTGTGTAATATTACTAGATATTATAAATGCTATAATAATATAAAACATGAAAACGTGATTCATCTGACCATTTTAACCCGACGTGATGGCTGAATCGGTAGAGCGCAGGCTTCCCGTGCGGGAGATGGGGAGTTCGATTTCCGGTCGGGTCAAACCAATGACTTACAAAATTGATAGTCGTCCATTCCTAGGCAGGCATTCAGCATTAATAGAATATGACAAGCACTGTTTAGCTCAGTGTCAGGATAATGTGACTGTGTGTGACATCAGGTCACGGTGCGGGTGGTCTGGTCTCCAAGTGGGGCGGCAATATAAAGTCACCATGAGTGCGCGCTGTCACAAGGCAGTACCAGTCCTGATATGACCTTAGATGTTGCCAGGACGTAAAACTCCGACAACGATCCAACCAACCAACCAACCCATGTGACACTGTACCACGTGTCCATCCGCCCACCCCCTCACATGTGCACACGCACACACACGCACACACCATTCCACACACACACACCCATCAGCCCGTCCACATGACCGTAAACCACTTCAAAGTCTGTCAAATCGCGCGTTAAAAGTACCGCCCCCCCCCCCCCCACACACACACATACAAACCGCGCGGCGCGACTTTGCGCGTTTTGTGCTTGTCTCTGTTCGTCATTATCTCTCTGTCTCTTTTTGTGTCACGTGGTGCCCTGAGATTAGCGCTCTCCGCGGAGGAGGCGCCAATATGTTGTCACCCCTCGCACCCCCCCCCCACCCCACCACCACCACCAACACCACCACCACCTCCAGCAGCAGAAACTTGGCGGCGTGGCTCACAGTGGCGAGGGGTTGCCCAGGAACAGGCCTGTCAAAGTGAATAGTATACTTGCTTTATTGAGAGTGGAGCAATTAAATCGAATGTAAATATATTTTAGGGTTACTCTTTGCTGTGGCGAATGTGTTCTGGAAAACGCACTGGAACTGTGTACTTTGTAGCACTTTATTGCATGCACAAATTTACCAGACTTCTTCCCTCCTCCTCCTGCTCCTCCTGCTCCTCCTCCTCCCTGCCTCTTCCTCTTCCTCCTACTGCTCCTCGTCTTCGTCTTACTTATTCGCTATCTGCCCCCTCCCGTCCCCCCTCCCCCGCTCTCCCTCTCCCCCTCTCCACCTATCTCTCCCTCTCCCCTCTCTCCCCCCCTCCTCTCCTCCTCTCTCCTCGCTTCCTCTCCCCCTATCCTTCTCTCCCTCGCTCCCTCTCACTCTCTTCGTGTCTCCCTCTCTCCATCTCTCACTCTCTTCGTCCCCCCCTCTCTCCATTTCTCACTCTCTTCGTCCCTCCCTCTCTTCATCTCTCACTCTCTCACTCTCTTCGTCTCCCCCTCTCTCCATCTCTCACTCTCTTCGTCTCTCCCTTTCCTCTCTCATCTCTGTCACTCTCTTTGACTGCCCTCCCCTCTCGCTCCGCTCTCCCTCTCTTCGTCTCCATCTCACTCTCTTCTTCTCTCCGTCTCTTCCTCTCTCGATCTCTCACTCTTTTCGTCTCTCTCTCCCGCCTTCTCCTCTCCTCTCTCATCTCTTCGTCTCTTCTCCCTCTCTCACTCTTCTTTCGTCTCACTCTCTTCGTCTCTCCCTCTCTCCATCTCACTCTCTTCGTCCCTCCCTCTCTCAATCTCCCTCTCTAACTCTCTTCGTCTCTCACTCTCTTCGTCTCTCACTCTTCGTCTCTCCCTCTCTCCAGTTCACTCTCTCACTCTCTTCGTCTCTCCCTCTCTCCATCTCACTCTCTTCATTTCTCTTTCTCTCCATCTCTCCCCCTCTCTCTCTTCGACTCTCCCTCTCTCCATCTCTCACTCTATTTGGGTCTCCCTCTCTCCATCTCTCACTCTCTTCGTCCCTCCCTCTCTCCATCTCACTCTCTTCATCTCTCACTCTCTTTGTCTCTCCCTCTCTCCATCTCTCACGCTGTCACTCTCTTCGTCTCTCCCTCTCTCTCTCATTCCCTCACTCTCTTCGTCTCTCCCTCTCTCACTCTCTTCCTCTCTCCATCTCCATCTCACTCTTTCATCTGACTCTCTCCCTCTCTTCCTCTCTTCATCTCCCTCTCTCCCTCTCTTCGTCTCTCCCTCTCTCCCTACCTCTCACCCTCTCTCCCTCTCTCCCCCTCTCCCATCTCCCCCTCTCCCTCCCCATCACCCTCTATCACTCTCTTCGCCTCTCCCTCTCTCACTCTCTTCGTCGTCTTTCCCTCTCTCCATTTCTCCCTTTCTCCCAGCTCCCTCTCTCCCTCCCCCCTCGCCCTCTCTCCCTGTCTCCCCTCTTCCTCTCTCTCCCTCTGTCTCCCTCTCTCCCTCCCCCTCGCCCTCTCTCCCTCTCTCACTCTCTTCGCCTCCCCCTCTCTCCCTCTCACTCTTTTCCTCCCCCTCTCCCTCTCTCCCTCTCTCCCCCTTCCCCTCTCTCCCTCTGTCTCCCTCTCTCTCCCTGCCCCCTTCCCGTATTTTGGGGTGTCTGGGTGACGGGAGAGGAGGAGGGTGGGTGGTTGGGCGGGTGGGAGGAAGGTGGGTGGGAGGGGAGTCGGAGAGAATGGTGGGTAAAAGGGTGGGGGGGGAGGGGTTAATCCCTGGGTGCTAATTGGCGACGCCCGTTCCAGGTGTGTGCGTTTGTCAAATGTCGTCTGCGCCACAGAAAAACGGAGACATTTCACCACGCCCCATTATTTAAAATAAAAAATGGGAGGAAAACGAAAAGAAGAACAAAAGATGAACTAACTCCCCGCCCCCGGACCCCCCCCCCCCCCTCCAGTTTGCTAGGGCTGATTTCCTCGGAAAATGTAAAATTGCATTTCAAAGCTTTATCTGCGGGTTTAACATTTGGTGAATTGATGCGGATTTGATTGCTTTACGGAGGCGTCTGTTCGAAGCTGTAATCGTGCTGGTTGAGGAGGGGGGGGGGGGGAGGTGGGGGGGGGGGGGGGGGGGGGGGGGGGGGGGGGGGGGGGGGGGGGGGGGGGGGGGGGGGGGTGCATGTGATCATGCAATGGTGTGGGGAGGGGGGTCTTGGAATGGTTGGTGGGAGGGTGGGGGGGGGGGGGGTCTAGGGACGCTAAGTGACTGTGGAAACTAAAAATTAAATGAAACAATGTCGAAGCCAAACACTTCAGATCAGTTCATAACGCAATTGTATGATTATCCTGCTCTGCTCGGGTCACGTGACAAACTGTCTGCTATTGAGTCATAGATGATAGTGGTCTCTGTGTAAAGCTAACATTCCATATATGCGGTACGCAGCATGCCATTCGCATTCGCATTCGCATTTGCACCGATCAGTCCATTGAGTAATCCACTTTGCCGCATTCACATTTATATTCGCATTCGCATCCGCATCTGGACATATGGAAGCACCACCTTGCATTTACATGCTTTTCCATTTTTGTGTTGCATTTCAATTCGCATACCGCATACAACATATATGGAATCTTAGCTTAATTCCTTGCCATAATTACGCATTCATTTCAACTGTTCGCAAACACGATTTATTTATAGACAACGCCTCATGTAGGCCGACATCCGTCACGTGACCTTTCCAGCACATCGCTACCTGCGAAGCGTAGTAGTCCAATTTGACCATTTTAAATCGTCAGAATTGCTCTTTAAAATTATATAGGGTTGTCTGATGGCTTTGAGTTTCTATCATTTCTTCTGAGATAAATATATTAAACTGATTGTCATAATCTACCTTTCTTTAATTTAAAGCATCCTTTATTTTAAAAGGCTAAGTTTTGAGATATTTAAAGTGCAAACATGTAAAATTATTTTTGGCAAGCATGCCAAAACTCTTCGACACCATAGGCTTCAGCAGTAACATGTTCTATTAAATTGCCTTAGTATGCCCTTATATGTGGCAAGAAATGCTTAACAAGCACATCAATATCAAAGTTAGATATCTAGAATCAATTCTAGATAAATGGTTTGGTTTTGAAAAGTTGATGCTTCATCGGACTATGCGGCTTTAAACAAAATAATAACTCCCCCAAAACACCACATACGCAACTTGTTCAGAATGTAACTCTCATTTGCGGAGGCGAGAACGGGGTTTGGTTGAACCACGCCGTATGCGCATGCGCACCCGACCCGTTATCACGGCGGGGGAAGGGTGTAGCGGGTCGCACTTTTCGCGCCCCTTTTTTTTACTTCGGTGAGCGTCCTTGATAATAATTAGAGGTCGGCAGGGAAGTGGGTCGTTCAGCTCTCGCCATTCCCCGCCATTCCTCGCCATTCCTCGCGTTTGTCTCGCATTAACTAGTTTTGGGTTGAACGACGATCCAGTCTAATTGTCCGTCAATGAGTCATCAGAAAAGTACCCTAACCCCTCACCCCTCACCCCTCACCCCTCACCCCTCACCCCTCACCCCTCACCCTCCCCTACTCCCCGCCACCACCACCCTCCCTCACACCACCCAACCCTCCTTTGTACATTACACCAATAACAAGAGAAATGACAAAATGGGGACGGGTGGGGGGGGGGGGGGGGGGGGGGGGGGTAAGACGGCATGGCCGAATGAGTTGAGCATTCGTCTCCTGTTTTGGGAGAGATCGTGGGATTCGAACCCTGGTTGAGTCAAAACAATGACTTAGAAAATTGATGATTCCTAGCCAGGCGCTCGGCATTATTAGGATATGGCAAGGACTGGTTGGCTCAGTGTCAGGATAAATTGACTGAATGGGATATTGGGTCATGGTGTTGGTGGCCGCCATGAGTGCGCACTGTCACAAGTCGGTACCCGTCCTGATATGACAATAGATGTTGCCTGGACGTAAAACTCCAACAACCAGCCCTATCTGACCAACTATAAATACTTGTATAATTTGGTTCATCCGCCGCGTTTATGTTAATCTCGAACCTACAGGAAGCGCTTCCATTAGGTGACGGAGTGGCGATACAATAATAGCTTGGCTGTCAAGCAGAAGGGGGCGTTTAACACGAAATTATGTGTGTAATTGGTAGGATAAACGCCAGGTATGCGAACACTTGTTTAGTGAATGCGCATGCGCGTATTGAAGGGTCCCCATTTCACATGGAAATGGGCAATTTTTAGATGAAATGACCATTACCGAAAAATGTGATGACAAAATGTGCTATCACCTCTGACTCAATGGCAGACAGTTTGTCACGTGACCCGAGCATAGCAGGATAATCATACAATTATGCTATGAACTGATTTGAAGTGTTTGGCTTCGACATTGTTTCATTGTGATGAATTATGAAAGAATTATTATGAATCATAAAAGTATGGGTTGAATTTATGTCATAGAAGTCCTGGTAAAGAAATCCCACAAAAGAATCATTTGGATTCTCCCAAATCCCACATGTTTCCCTTGGGGTGTGACCGGACGCGGTGGTCGAATCGGTAAAGCGAGGGCCTCGCGTGCGGAAGGTCGGGAGTTCGGTTCCTGGTCGAGTCAAACCAATTGTAGAATGGCTAAAGCTCAAATTTGTGCTTGTGTAGGCAGGCTATGGTGAAATCAATACAGACAAAGAGAAAGGAAGAGTATAAAGTGTGAAAGAAGAGAGAGCGTCAAGCCCTCTGGTTTATTATTTATATGGTACATGGATTCAGTGTAGAGTATCACCCCGACCCTTTTCCCCTAATGGGAAACAAGCATTCTTAGCTCTACCAATAGGGATCCAGCATTCCTGGTCCCCATGGTTACCAGTGGTCTGCCCACCACCACCAAGCTGTGTGGCTCCCCTGGCCACCACCTGCCTTGATCCTGAGTGTGGTGATCCTACCTTGCAGAGGGGGGAGGGGGTAGGCTCTGAGTGCCCCTTACACACAGCCCTGCCAGCACCACTATGTCTATTTACATCTCACTCAGGCTGTCTAACGTACGTTTGATGCACTGGTCATGTATACCCGCATCAGTAATAGAACATTTGCTTTCCCCCACCAATGCATTAAATCGGAATCTTTTACACAATGACTTAAAAGTTGATACTTGTCACTTCATAGCTGGCGCTCAGATTAATAGGATAGGGCAAAGGGACTGGTTAGCTCATGGGTATATCGAAGTCATGGTGCTGCGGCCTGGTCTCCCCCATTGGGACAGCACTATAAAGTCGCCATGGTGCTGGCCCTGTCACAAGTCCGGACCTATTCTGATATGACCTTAGATACGCCTGCCAGGACTGTAAAATTACAAACAACCAACCAGGCCTCCCTTACATTGCTCTAAATTGCATGGGAAAACGCCAAAAGCTTGCTGGTATTATAATCAAGTGAGGGGGAAAGGATAATCTAAGCAAAACACTAACTAGCTATAGAAACGTGCCGAGGTCCGTACGGGGCCTTGGGGAAGTCAGTAAAAGTCATTGAACTCATTTGCCCATTTCAAGACGTTGAAAAAGCCTTGAATTTGACTATTTTGGGTGGTTTGAAAAGCCTTTTTGAATTGTACATTAGTTGTTAGCAGGGAAATTTCAATCGTGGACGATTGGTCTTCTACATTCATGCCTTCCTTGCCTATGCTAATAAGTCGAGCTAGGAAGCGACAAGTATCAATTTTTCGATCATTGGTTTGACTCGACCCAGGGTTCGAACCCACGATCTACCAACGGGAGGCGGACGCTCTAACTCATTCTGCCAACCGATTGGTTTGAATTCCATTAGAATCCACTGATCTTAAAATTTAGTTTGAAAATCCAATTTGCAATGTTGTTTTTTCCTGAAATCCCAAATGAAAATAGTCCCTGAATATCCATTAAAAACAGCCTTGAAAACAGCTTTGAATTCATATTCTTTCACACGTTAAAGGCAGTGGGAACGTACGGTCTGCGTACTGACAACGCATGGATAGCATACGTCTAACGTACGTTTAGTGTTTCTCCAGCGTGTCTTGATGTATGTAACGTATGAGGCATAGTTCTACCGATCGAATAACGTATATAACGTTCACCAGCTTACTGCGAACGTACCATGAGCGTAATTCAAGCGTTTTTCACCAGGAGGCACATTAGCCATACGTTGGTCATGCGTTTGCCATACACTATGTATATGGTATGTATACGTCCAACTGTACCCCCGCGGCGAAAATTTTGCCACTTCTCAACATTAAAAAAAGTGATTTTACGCGCTGGCCGCGTGCTTGCAAGATGCGTCGTAATGTGACAGGGCCATACATGGACATAGTTGAACGTAGAGGAGGCTAACATAGTTGAACATAGTTGAAGGTAGTGGAATGTAGTTGAACGTACCGGCATCCATACTTGTCCATGATGTTAACTTGGCAATAACGTGGGTGAGCCTTGATGCCCTATATAATTTTGGACATGTTCAAATGAGAGCTATGTTAGAGGCTGAATTTGCATCCGTGATGCTAATGTACTCTAGCGTACTCTAACATACTCTAGCATACTCTAGCGTACTTGGATGAAGCCCTGGTCACATAACCGTTAGTGGATTTAGGTGAACGTAGTGGAGGCTAACGTAGTTGAACGTAGTTGAACGTACTGGCATCTGTGCCATAACATATTTATCCGTACCGTAACGTGTTTATCCATACCAATACCTGCCATACTTTAACGTATTTCAACGTAGTTTAACACACTTACACCATGTTTGACCCACATTAGCCTCCACGATGTTCACCTATGTTCAACTACGTCCACTAACGGTTATGTGACCGGGGCTTAAATGTACCTTTAATTGAGTAATATTAGTTCTAACCCTGTTGTACCCTTTGTGTGTTTTCCAGGTGAGTGTGTTTAGCCGGTACAGTCTATAGCTCGCTGCTCAGAGGCAGGCACGGTAGGTCAAAACTGTTTAACGACAGGTTTAACCTTTCTTCGAGAGGATTAAAAAAAAGAAAAAAGAAATTGCAACAAAGTAGGTAGTTCAGATTAACAAGGGTTGACTGTAGAGCATGCTGGGAACAGAACAGTTAGGGTTGACTGTATGCCATACTACTATTACTAGGACCGAAGTAGTTCGTATTAATGAAGGTTGACTCTGCCCTGCTGAGAATAAAGTAGTTCGGATTAAGAACGGTTGAGTGTACAATGCTGAGAACCCAGTACAGTGAAACCTCGGTTTTCGAACCGCTCACTTTTCGAGCAAATCGGTTCACAAACATTATAACAAAAAGTGCATCGGTTTCGGAACGCATTTTCGGTTTACAACAACGGTTACTATGAGTCAAGTAATTCAAAGAAACAGAAAACAGAAATAAACCAAAATGTTAGTTAACAAAAATCCAGAATCTCAGTTACTTGATGTTCTTATGGATGGGGGACAAACAATAACATCCCTCCCCTCTTCCTTCCTCAAAATTGGTGTCAGTTTACAAACAAATCGATTTACGAATAACATTTAGGAACGAATTAAGGAGGGTTGACTGTAAACTGGCTGGAACCAGGGTAGTCTGACTTTAGGACACTGATGCCGTCCTGTGCACTACTTGGTCGGAACCTGACGCGGTGGCCGAATCAGTAGAGCGCAGGCTTCCCGTGCGGCAGTTCGGAAGTTTGAATCCCAGCTGAGTGAAACTAATGACCTAGAAAATCTCTATTTGTCGCTACCTAGCCTGGTGCTCAGCATTAATAGGATAGGACACACAATGTCAGGATAATGTGACTGCTCGGGTCATGGTGCCACTGGCCTGGTTTCTCAGTGGGGCAGCACTATGAAGTCATCATAAGTGTGCACTGTCACATATCGGTACCACCGGGCGTGGTGGCCGAATCGGTAGAGCACAGGCCTTGCGTGTGGAAGATCGGGAGTTCGTGAGTTCGTTTCCCGGTCGAGTCAAACCAATGACTTAAAAATTGATACTTGTCGCTTCCTAGCCTGGTGCTCAGCATTATTAGGATAGGACAAGGGCTGGTTAGCTCGGTGTCAGGATAATGTGACTGAGCAGGATATCGGGGCATGGTGCCGGCGGCCTGATTTCCCAGTGGGGCAGCACTATAAAATCGCCATGAGTGCGTACTGTCACAAGTCGGTACCTGTCCTGATATGACCTTAGATGTTGCCAGGACGTAAAACAACAACAAACAAAGTTGGGCGGAAATTACACCTTTAGTTTCCTGGGATGCCTGCGTGAATGTTGGTGTTTGTCTTCTTATTTCGTTTTCATATCATAATGAGCCAATGAAAATAACTCTTGCATCTCCAACCACAGTCTTGGTTGGCTTCTTCCTGCCGGCCCGTTGTAGTCTGGGCCTACACAGCACAAGGCCAAGCCTCTGCTCGGAGAGTATAGTTTAGTCGATACGGCGGCCAGGCTCCCCGTCGTCACGGCTGGGTGAACACCGGTGTCGCCCACCGGTGTCGCAGTTTGAGCGCCCTGCCAGTTTGAGCGCCCTTCTGTTGCTTCTGCGCATGCGCGGATAGAGACAACATTAAAACCACCCTAACTATCACAGTAATTTGTGATTTGTGGTGTTTTGAAAGCAAATTTCTCTTGTTTCTATTAAATAGTTCAGATCTTTCTCTACAATTTCACATTCACCTTTTTTTAAGTCAGCCAATTGGAAGTTCTTGAATTTATTTCGCAAAAATAGTTTTTGAGGCCATGATCTGGTAAGGCTAACACTGGCACTGACACTCCAAATATCCCAACTTCCACAATTATCTCTGTTTTAATACTTTCAGAGTAAATTGCTCTTTGGTTACATTAAATACTTCAGATCTTCCTCTTCAATTGCGCATCAATATATTTTTAATCGATCCAATGAAAGCTTTTAAATCTATTTTACAAAGAAAGTATACAACCACTGGCAGGGCGCTCAAACTGCGACACCGGCACACAACAACATGTGCTGATGAGGCTGATTGTGTGCGATATGCATCAGGACACATATATGATTAAAGTATCTCCTTTAAAGCTGCACTGTCCGCTAAAAACATTAAATTTTCAAAACCAAAGCAATTATCTAGATTCACTTCTACATGTCTAATGGAGCACTCACACTACGACGTGTATTCCGGCGTTCCGCCAACGCGCTTAAATATATTCAACGCGTCGAGAAACGTCAAACTTTTCGGCGTGTTTTGCGAAAACTCGACGTGTTTGGAGCGTGTTGCTGGCGCGTTGTTGGCGCGCCGCCAACGTGTTCCGCAACACGTCGGCCAGCGCCGAAAGTTTTGTGCAAGCACAAAACTTTCGGCACTGGGCGACGCGCGCCGACGCGTTGTATCAAAGCGACCTGTCAATCATCGTGTACCGACGCGCCGGCAACGCGTTGCTAACGCGTTGCCGGCGTGTTCCGACGGGTTCCGACGTTTCGACCAAAAACACAACACGTTGGCACGCGTTGTCCAACGCCGGGCCAACACATCGTAGTGTGACTGCTCCATAACTTGGATACTGATGCACTTATTGTTGGTTGTTGGAGTTTTATGTCCTGGCAATATTTATGGTCATATCAGGACGGGTACCAACTTGTGGCAGTGCGCACTCATGGTGACTATATAGTGCTGCCCTACTGGGAAATCAGGCCACTGGCACTATGATCCGCTATCCCACTCAGTCACATTATCCTGACACTGAGCTAACCAGTCCTTTCCCTATCCTATTAATTCAGAGTGCCAGACTAGGAAGCGACAAGTATCAGTTTTAAAGTCATTGGTTTGACTTGACCGGGAACCGAACTCGCGACCTTCCACATGCGAGGCCCTTATGAAACATCTGTCACCACATAAAAGGTCATATTGAGGCAATTTAGCAGAACTTGTTACTGTTTGTGTTACTACAGAAGGCTATGGTGTAGTTTTGGCACGTTTGCACTTCAAATATCTCAAAGGTTAGCCATTTAAAATAAAAGTTACATCAAACTAAAGTAAGGTAGATTATAACGATCAACCTAATATCTTTATCTCAGAAAATAATAGAAACTCAAAAACATTGGACTATGCAACTTTAAGGGTGGGAAACAAATCGAATTGGAATTTTTGCAGTGTACAAGGACTGGTTAGCTCAGTGACAGGATAATGTGACTGAGTGCGATATCAGGGCATGGTGCTGGTGGCCTGGTCTCCCAGTGGGGCAGCATTATAAAGTCGCCACGACTGTGCACTGCCACACATACAAATCCGTACTCGTCCTGATATGACCTTAAAAGTTGCCAGGGCGTAAAACTCAAACAAACAAACAAAAACTAAATCATTGCATAGCATCAGTTTGAGACTGGACCTTTCACATTTGGCTTTGGTTTTGGTTTAATTAGCCTGTCTGTATGTCTGCCCCCCTCCCTCCTCCCGCCTCTCGCCCCCCCCCCCCCCTCACCCCACCCCCCCGCCTCGTGGCCGAGCCATCTACTCAGCGATCTGAGATGGCAGAGATCCCGGCTGGGTCTGATCAAGGCCTGTGGTGTGTTAAACTGGTCCCTGGGAGCCTGGTCGCTGCCGGTCATTCTTCTAATGCCAAATAAATAGATAAAGATCATTAGAACCCCCACCCCCCACCCCAAATCCACGAAAATAACTATAAAATGTCATTCTTGCAACATAAAATTGATTGAAAACTAGATTCAAATGCATCATAATTTGTATAATTTGTTTGTTTGTTAATGATGGTTTATTTACCCTGTCCATAACATACATTCATAAATAGAAGTTGTTTTCAATGCTGAGCATCTTTAGTCATTAGTTTGTGGTTAATTGTCTTGAATGGTTTGTTTGTTCGCTCTTATTTACTTAGTTTTACTTTAGAGTTCATTCTTTTTGAGCCAGCACACATACTTAAAACAGGGATAAAGTTAGCCATTTTAAATTAGCGTTACTTCAACCAAATGTATGGTAGCCATTTTAAATGAACATTACCTCAACCAAGTGTATGGTAGCCATTTTAAATCGAAGTTACCTCAAGCAAATGTATGGTAGCCATTTTAAATCAAAATTACTTCAAGCAAATGTATGGTAGCCATTTTAAATCAAAATTACTTCAAGCAAATGTATGGTAGC
Source organism: Branchipolynoe longqiensis (assembly GCA_030323885.1). NCBI lineage: Eukaryota > Metazoa > Annelida > Polychaeta > Phyllodocida > Polynoidae > Branchipolynoe > Branchipolynoe longqiensis. The sequence goes on from CM059189.1 coordinate 51,092,565, forward strand.
CATTTTAAATCAAAGTTACTTCAATCAAATGTATGGTAGCCATTTTAAATCAAAGTTACCTCAAGCAAATAAATGGTAGCCATTTTAAATCAAAATTACTTCAACCAAATGCATGGTAGCCATTTTAAATCAAGGTGATTTCAACCAAATGCATGGTAGCCATTTTAAATCAAGGTTACTTCAACCAAATGCATGGTAGATTGTAATGAACAACCTTATTCCCCCCTGTCTAATATTTTGCACAGGTGTGGAATTCCTCGCTGGTTTAGATTGTGAATTTGCTGTTGTGGTCGTCCTGATATGACCTTAGATGGTGCTCGGACGTAAAACAACAAATAAACAAATGCTATTGTGCAATTCACTAAATGGACGCGATTTATTCATTTAATTTCGATCGTTGGCGTCGGCAAATATTTAGTTCAACGGCCACCACCAGGGTTGTTCGATTAGCGTCGGATTAATGACGATGACGTCACCCGGTGACCGTGACGTCACTCGACATATGGATGTCCCAGGCTGTGAGGGTCCACTTAATTAATTTAGAAGCAGCGCTTGGTTTATTAATGAGGGACGCTGTCTCCGTCCCACCTCCCTACCCCTGCCTGCCTGCCCTGCCTGCCCTCCCTGCCTGCTACCCTGCCCTCCCTGCCATGCCTGACCTGCCCTGCCTTCCTCACTGCCCTGCCTCCCTGCCCTGACTGCCTGCCCTGCCCTGCCTGCCTGCCTGACCTGCCTGACTGTCTGCCCTGCCCTGCCCTGCCCTGCCCTGCCCTGCCTGACTGTCTGCCATGCCGTGCCTGCCTGCCTGACTACATGCCCTGCCCTGCCCTGCCCTGCCCTGCCCTGCCTGGCTCAAGGGAGGAGCCGAAATCAATTACAACTTCTAAACGAGGTACAAAAAAAAAGAGAAATGGGGGAAAAAAAAGAGAAGAATTAAAAGGGTGCCACATACACCTTGTGCCAAACACCTGTCAGTGTCACGGATAGTGTAGAAGAGTCACGTGATGACGGGACGAATTGGGGGGGGGGGGGGGGGGGGGGGCTATGCGTGGTTCTGTAGGCAGCTTTCATACAGTTGGGCACTGTCACAAGTCGGTACCCGTCCTGATATGACCTTAGATGTTGCCAGGACGTAAAACAACAACAAACAACACACAAACAAACTAAAGGTGGTTAAGGCGCTGTCACATTACGGCGTATGGCGGGAGCGTATGGCGGCGTAGCGGCTTACGTCATATACGTCGCCATACGCCGCATACGCTACGCATACGCTACGCATACGCTACGCATACGCTACGCATACGCTACGCATACGCTACGCATACGCCGCCAGTGCCGCAACACGCCGGCGTATGTGAAGCCTATGATGCATACGCCGCCATACGCTTTCATAAATCCGTCCGTCCAAATTTTTTTGTGCATGCTCAAAAAAACGCGACCTATGAGGGCGTATGGCCCATACTGTCAAAAAATGTCACAGCACGCTCCCATACGCTCCCATACGCTACACATACGCTACGCATACGCTACGCATACGCTCTTCATACGCTCCTCATACGCTCAAACACACCTGAAAGTGGCACCCGATGGCGTACGTAGGTTTTCAATACGCTCCCGCCATACGCCGTAATGTGACAGCCCCTTTAGACCGGCCTCCTAGCCGTGTGTGGCCGAGTGCCCCTCCCCATTCACTAGTCTGGCCAGGAAAGTTGTGCCATGTAGGCAATATATGTATTTAATATATATATATATTTTACCTCGGTAAACAGCCTCAGGCTAGCCTCAGGCTAGGGAGAGGTAAGCACGTCCGGTACCAGCAATTAGCATAAACAACTCACGACTGGATAACGTGTCGTTGGGTTGCTCCGGCAAAATTAGTCTACATACAAGCAAATACGCAGTAAGTATAATAAAAACTGTGGTTAGCTTAATTATGATGCATTAGAGCATCAATATGGAAAGTTTAGACTTTCGTTGGTCCAATTTGGACGAGTTATTTGGTTATAAACAACCAAGGATAGAACACTCAAGTGGGTTTCTCGAAGGAACCAAACCGGTCATTAGCGGTTATGTCAACACCCGGGTCACCGTGTGACTATGGGTAGAGATGTGGGTTTCGCCCTATCTCATGTGGAAATTCTCTCGTACTCTAATAGAGAGTAATGTTGGAGATGCTCCTGGGTTTCTTTTATAGACTCCCCTAGACAAAACTTTTTCAGGCGTTTCTCCGAGTTTCGTAGCATTTTCTCCAACTTGTTGACGTAGTAGTCACAGGTGGGAGAAGTGTGCGGAACAGAGGGATGGGCGGGCCGATACACTGGTCCCGACCCCGCGTAAGGTTTGGGCTTGACCCACAACCCACGCACAAATTTAGCTTATTACGCCTGTGTTATAACGGTATAAACACGTTCTTTAACACCAATAGATGTCCAAATGAGTTTGAAACAACCATATTGTGACATATATATATACCGGGACTGACCAAAAATGTTTGTTTCAGTTCCCGATGGCCACGAAGCGGAGTAAGCGCGGTGCAGCAGCAGCCGAGGGGCGTGTTCCGAGTGGAGTGGACGAGGAGTACGACTCCTCACCCGTGTTGTCGGCAGGGCCGTCGACACAGCCCCGGGCGCATATCCTCTCCGACCCGGACGAGGACGCAGTGCCTGATGTGCCTGCGCCTCCAGATTGGGAGGCTCGCTTTGCAAGATTGGAAAGCCACATCTTGACTGCCAAATCGCCTGTGTCTCGGAAGCGGCGTAGGCCGAGTGTCCAAGAGGATTCATTTGAGGATTTCTTGGACACAGACTCGGCGGTGGAGCTTAAGGCTCCTCCTCCTCCTTCTCCTAAACGGAGAAAGAAGAAGAAACAGGTGATTTCTTCGGGTGATGAATTCACCAAGGAGCGGGCAGAGTCTGGTTTGCGCAAAAAGCGGAAGACTAAGTCCAAAAAGAAGAAGAGGAAAAGGAAATATTCTTCTTCTGAGTCGTCCACTGAGTCTACTTCTACGGAATCAGACTCAGACACCGTATATGAAGGGGTCTATGCGGACATTGGCACTAAAGTGGCTAAGAAGGTGGAGAAGCCAAAGGCTAAGCGGGTTAAAACCACTACGCTTATGCGCGAGACCGTGAATGGTCATTTTCGCACGTTCAAACCGGCGGAGGTTATCTCCAAGTTAGGAGATGAGTTAACAGGCATAAAGGGTGTTCCCAACTCCATCATTAAAGAAATGGATCGGGATGTCAATATGACGGATGACCGTAAGAAGTTTGAGGATGTGTTGCACACAGTGCATAAGGCAGTGTTGGCTACCCTAACAGCTATTGTTCCTGTGGCTAATAGGATGCAGAGTGAAAATAAGTTCTCGTCTTTGGCTAAGACAATGGACAAAGGCATTGCAGTACTAGCGGCGGCAGGTAATTACCTGTCGTTTCGAAGATATGAAAATGTCTTCAAGTCAGTTTGCACAGATGCTGGCAAAGAAGTGGCTCGCTCTAAGAAGGTTACCGATAATGAGGGGAAGGAGTTTACGCTCTATCTTGCTCCAGAGCCGATTAAAGGGAAACCTTTAGATAATACCAAGATGTTTGGCGGTCAACTACAATACCTCTATAAAGAGGTAGAGACTGCAGCCAAGAGTGGCAAAAACATGGATGGCAAGAAGAAACAGGAAGTTCCTCGTTTCAAAAAGTCACGAGGGGATTTTCGTCCACGACGGTTCACCAGAGGAACCAGACCGAGTTCAAACTTCGGTCAAGGGTTTCGGGGCCGGGGCGCTCGCCCAGGCTGGACCGACAACACCGCACGGCCAATAGGTCGAGGGTTCAACTCGTCGAGACCTTTCCCCAGGGGCGGGTCCAAGTAGAGGTCCAAACACAAACTTTACAAGTCCCTGCAGCCTCTAAAAACACACAAACTGTAAGCAACTTTGTGGCTGGTAATATTAGTAATCATATTTCTGAGTGGCACAAAATTACTAGTGACCAAGAAATTATAGAAATAGTTAGGGGTGTTCAAATTCCCTTTACACAAATTCCTGTACAAAGTATAATACCTTTTCCATATAACATTCAACCAGTTGAACGAGACGCACTAACTAAACAGGTACATAAATTCTTTGAGAAAGGAATTATACAAAAAGTGACACACTGTTCAGGACAGTTTATTTCAAACATTTTCTCGAGACCGAAGCCTAATGGTGATGTTCGAATGATCCTGGATTTAACAATCCTTAATAAAAGGGTGGAATATCGACATTTTAAAATGTTCTCTCTAGATACGGCACGAGATCTGATTACACCAGATGCGTGGATGGCTAGTGTTGATTTACAGGATGCATATTATACGCTTCCCATAATGGAACAATACCGAAAATTTCTTCGATTTATTTGGGATAACCAACTCTATGAGTTTACCTGCATGCCGAATGGCTTAGCTTGTGCGCCACGTTTATTTACTAAATTGCTTAAACCTGTTTTCTCGGTAATGGCGAGGAAAGGTCACATAATGTTTCCATACATAGATGATTCTTTTATTATAGCTTCAACACAAATTGGTTGTGTGAATGCAGTTTTGGATTTATGTGCATTACTCACTAAATTGGGGTTTTATGTACATCAACAAAAGTCAGTGTTTAAACCAACAAAACAACTCAAATGTTTAGGGTTTATTCTGGATACACAGTCCCTTACAGTGTCGATAACAGAACAAAAACTAATTAAGTTTATGACTACAGCGACTCAGCTTATTAAGTTATCAAAGCCAAAAATTAGACAGGTTGCTGTTCTTATTGGCATAATGACCTCATATGCACCTGCTGTGTTATATGGGAAGGCCCATATTAAGTCGCTAGAAATAGATAAAAATTTAGCGTTAACACGAACTAAAGGCAATTTTGAGCGAAAGATGTTTATTTCGCAAGAAGGGTTACAGGATATTGGATGGTGGATGCAACATATAGCAAGTTCACCAAATCCAATCCGCATGGCGGAACCTAATACAGTAATTACTACTGATGCTTCGTTAGAAGGTTGGGGAGCTCATCGAGATGGGGTCACAACAGGAGGTAGATGGCTTGATGATGAAAAATCAGACTATATTAATGCACTAGAATTGCGTGCTATTTATCTGGGCTTACGTAGTTTAGTAAAGATAAATAAATCACAGGTTAGAATACTAACTGATAATACTACTGCCATGGCATATATTCGTAACATGGGTGGAACCAAATCAAAGTCTTGCAATCAGTTATCTAAACTGATTTGGAACTGGGCACAGGCTCAACAAGTCTGGCTGACTGTAGCGCATATTCCAGGGTCACAAAATACACTTGCAGATTATAAAAGTAGAAATTTCCATGACCATTTAGAGTGGTCTCTCTCTACACATTTGTTTAACTTCGTTTGTGAAAAATGGGGTACACCTGAAGTTGACTTATTTGCATCACGAAATAATAACAAGTTACCCTGTTATGTTTCTTGGCATCCTGAACCGGATGCTTGGAAAGTAGATGCGTTTGCTATTACTTGGGAAAATAATTATTTTTATATTTTCCCGCCATTTAGCATTATCAGCCGAGTAGTGAGAAAAATCGGCTTGGAAGGGACACATGCGATACTGGTGGTGCCCGATTGGGACACGCAACCTTGGCTGCCAGCAGTTTCACAACTGGCAAAAGATCGTATACGATTCCCAAGAAAACTCGGGAATCTGACGCACCACGGACCGCTAGTGGTTCACGGCGACGTGTCAACGACGCCCCTATTGGCATTCCTTTTCTAAGGAAGCAGCTACAGCAATTTGGATTGGACAGAATTACTGAGGATAGGATAGTATCGGATGCCTGGAGGCCAGGAACTGTCAAAATGTATACAACCTATTTAAAGAAATGGGGTGTACATTGTTTGTTAATGAAAGTTAAGCCAACAAATCCAAAGATTTCACAAGTAGCTCGGTTTCTTCGTTCTCTAGAGGATGAAGGACTTTCCTTTGGATCGATTAATGCGGCGAGGTGTGCGTTATCAATTATATTACCTAGAATTGATGGCGAAACAGTTGGAAAACATTATGTTATTTGTTATTTACTTCGTTCAATTTATCAAAGGAATCCTCCAAAACCAAAGTATAGTCGGTTTTGGGATGTTTCTATAGTATTTAAGTTGTTTCAGGCTTGGCCTCACAACTCGTGGTTAGATATAAAACAGTTAGGTTTTAAGGTCGCGGTCCTGTTATTGTTAGTAACCGGACACAGAGGACAGACGATTGTTGCTTTATCCTTAACTGGATTAGAAATAGACAAGCAACAAGCTACGTTTGATTTAGAGAAATTGCTCAAATCGAACACGTTAGGTGACCCTTTATCAACGGTTCACTTAGACTGTTTTCCGAATGATCGGAAATTATGTGTTGTGTCGGCCATACGGGCTTATATATACAAGACAAAGGATTTACGTGCATCACAACAACTATTAGTGAGCTTTATAAAGCCACATAAGGCGATTTCACGAGACACACTTGCCAGATGGACAATTACGGTGTTGAAATTGGCTGGAGTGGATACGAGTAAATACTCTTCCCACTCAACTAGAGGAGCCATGGTCTCCAAGGCACGGGTGCTTGGTATTTCTGTGAAAAGAATACTAGCGCATGCAGGCTGGAAGACGGCTAAGTCGTTTGCAAAACATTATAATAAACGACTAGAAAAGCCTACCGGCGTTGCAAAGCGTCTTCTCGCCAACTAACAAGAATAGGTGAGAACAAAAATTTAGAATGTTATAATAATAAGAAAGAATGATATTAAGGATAAAAATGAATTATGTAAAGGTCTCCCTAGCCTGAGGCTAGCCTGAGGCTGTTTACCGAGGTAAAATAGTATAGTTATACGAGTCTTACCTTGGTACAGATGATGGATAACTGTTGTTTTACCGAGGTATAAGCCTCGGATAGATGTGGGCTAGGGCCCTCCCGCCACACCCTGCCACATCTATTCCGTTGGTGTACCTTTTCGGTAAAGTAATAGTATCCATTGTTTGAAAGTCATTTTTATCCTCAATAAGTAGGTTAAGATTGCTGGTACCGGACGTGCTTACCTCTCCCTAGCCCACATCTATCCGAGGCTTATACCTCGGTAAAACAACAGTTATCCATCATCTGTACCAAGGTAAGACTCGTATAACTATACTATTAACCTATATTGTACATATATTATATATTATATATATATATATGCTGTATTAGAATTATACGAGTATAATACTTTAATAGCCAGGAATTCTCCCCTAGCTCCTCAGCTCCCCTCTTACTCTTAGTCATCGGGTTTTGGGCTAGTCATCTACTGCTTCAACCTACTCAACCTCAGCTCTGACAGTGGCGCCACCTCCCGCTTCTCGCTATAACAGCCGCTTAACCTTATTCATTGTACCGCTGAAAGATGATATATATTGCATATATTATGTATATTACAGTATAACCCCGTTAAACCAAGCTCGGTTAAACCAAATGATCAGTTAATCCAAACTTTTTTGGGCGGCTTGGCAAAATACTCCCATTTATCATATAAAAAAGTTGGTTAAAACAAAGTTGGTTAATCCAAATTATTGGTTAATCCAAACAAAATTGTTGGACCCCAGGCCACATCCAGTACGGTTAAACCAAACTTTCATGTGGTTATAAGGACATCTCAGACCCCACTGACTTTTTTATATGATAAATGGTAGTATTTTGCTGGGCCCCCGAAAAAAGTTTGGATTAACCGATCATTTGGTTTAACCAAGCTTGGTTTAACGGGGTTATGCTGTATATACATAAAAAACAATAATCAAAGTGTCCACATACATTGAATATTACATTCATAATGCACCTGCGTTTTTGCCAAAGCCAAGTCAAAGTTGAAGCCAAAGCTTGGTTAAACCAATGATCGGTTAATCCAAACAAAATTCTAGGGTCCCTTCAAGTTTGGTTCAACTGGGTTATAGTGTATGTATACCATGTATATCATTATATCATTATATAATGTATATCAATATATCATGTACATCATATATATCATGTACAGTAAAATCTCTAACCGACCACCTCCACAGATCGACCACTCCCCTATATTGATCACTTTATTTGGGTCCCAACAATACCATTGTAACCATATTCTACCTCCCTAAACCGACCATCTCTCTAAATGGACCAATTAAAGTTTGTCCCAAGGTCGATCGATGTAGAGAGGCGTTACTGTATATCATATCTATCGTATATATCATATACATATTATATAGGGTAGGTTCAACAACCATACAGCGCATAGCTTGTACAGCATCCTGGTCATGGCACAAGCGTCATTGGGGTGATGGGAATGGGAAATATTGCTCCTAGAGCGGGAATCGAACCCAAATCTTTTGCATTCTGGGTCAGTGCCGTAACCATTACACCACCTAGGCTACCTAATGTCTCCACCCTATCCACACCTACCTTCCTTTGCGGTTCCTTGCCTGAGAGATCAGTTTAGCCTACTAGTACTAAGGCCAACTTTTTTTTTTAAGTTTGATTGATTGATTGATTGGTGTTTGCTTTACACCGTGTCGGCAGCATAGGTCATATTCACGGCGATGTTTTTTGGGGGTTTTTTTGTGTGTGTTTTTTAAGTTGGTGATCGTCCTTTTGATCACGCAAATCAGGGTCGGACGGATGGTTTTTATTTTTTATATATATTTTGTTCAATATTTTATTTTTAATATTTGACCACTCTAGACTAAATAAAAGGATTGCATGTCATTCGTGTACACATGACAATGTTTTCAGCTAAATAATAAACACTGAATTCTCATTTAGAAAATTATTATAGCATACAGCTCTAGAAGTTTCAATTCTGGAAATCAAGTATTTAAATTTTGACATGTTTGAGGCCTCCCGACATGTAAAAATACAAACCATACATATCTAAAACTTACAAAGTTGAATTGCTGCTACAGTGCTAGGTCGACACATTTTTAACAGTGTTTTTTTTAATTTAAAAATAATTTAAAATCAGGGCGGGCGATTTTTCACCAATTTTTAAATATTGTTATTTGGCTTAGGCTATGTACCCGACTGCATAGCCTGTGCTGCTGACGCATTGTTGACAAACATACAGTCACAACTGTGTTGATGGGTGACCGCCGCTCTCCGTGACCTTGACATTCACATTCACCTCCTCCTGGGTGGGACGCTGACCTCACGCTGACCTCAGCTTCCACCACCAATACCATCAGCACCACACGGTGGGGGGGGGGGGGGGGGCTCTTTCTCACCACCACCACCATCAACACCATCAACCAACCACACAGGGTACTGGGGGTGCGGGGGGGGGGTGGGGGTGCGGGGGGGGGGGGGGGGGGGGGGGGGGGGGGTGACGGGGGTGCGGAGAGGGGGGGGGGGTGACTCTGGACCACTGTCTCCATGCAGAGTCGCTGTGGCAGTGTGATTGGAGCACTAATAGTTTAGTTGGTTGGGTGTTGGAGTTTTACGTCCTGGCAACATCTAAGGTCATATCAGCACGGGTACCGACTTGTGACAGTGCACACTCGTGGTGACTTTATAAATGCTGCCCCACTTGAAGACGAGGCTGTCAGCACCATGACCCGATATCCCACTCAGTCACATTATCCTGACACTGAGCCCACCAGTGATATCGGACTATGCAGCTTTAATAATTTGTCAGCAGACGACAATTAGGCGCCTTCCAATTCTACTATTTACATAGCTGTAATTGTCTTTGAGACAATGAGAGTGCCGCGTTCTGATATGTTATTAGGATGTAAAACTCCAAGCAATCTTTCTTCTTCTTTTTTTTTTTTTTTACCAAAGACACCATTGTAATGGCGGGGGGGGGTCAACATTTGAATTTACTCAAAGTTTTAAGCGAAAATTATAGCGGATTATGTTATATATTATTGGGGTGATTTAAAATATGATGATTTTTTTTTTTTATTTAAATTTTTTTTTTGTTATCAATATTAATATTATGCTTAGTGGTAGTTTCAATATTTCCTCCCGTTGTCCACTATAACAATAAGGTGACAACTGAGATGGTCGAATACATTTTTATTGGAGTTCCCAGTGATTATAGAAATAGTCTTCTACATGACACAAGCGTGGGTCTATAGCGGTAAGGCATAATACTAATACTAATAGGTGATATATTTGTTCTGGTTTTTATTTGTGTGTGGTGGTGGTTCTTTTTGTGGGTTTTCTTTGGGAGGTTGGGGTTGTTTTGTGTGTTTTTAAAAGACTCTACAATTAAGTTGTTCAAAGCAAACCATATAATTGTATCGAATTCTGATCCAAGGGGAAATTGTCATTGTAATGTTGAACAAAGAAGATGAGTTTGTGTGTGATCACTGGTGACGTCACCTATTAATGATAGGGGTGACGTCACAAAAGCCCGGATACCCAGGTGCGACATCACGTGGTACAGCCGGGACGCAGGGTGCTGGAGCTTCTGCCAACCGGGGCTCACAAACTGTGGTTGGTTGTTGGAGTTTTATGTCCTGGCAATATCTAAGGTCATATCAGGATAGGTACAGTGCGCACTCGTGTTGACTTTATATAGTGCTGCCCCACTGGGAAATCAGGCCACCGACACCATGACTCGATATCCCACCCAGTCGCATTATCCTGACACTGAGCTAACCAGTCCTTGCCATATCCTATTATTAATGCCGAGCACGGGGCTAGGAAGCAATAAGTATCAATTTGATGATAAGTCATTGCTTTGACTCGACCGGCCCGCGCTCTACCGATTCGGCCACCGCGCCCGGTGTCACAGATCGGTGTGACTTTAGATGTTGCTGGGACGTCAAACCCCCCAATGTAGCGATGGCGTGTGTGCTCCTGTTCTGGGTATTCCTTTTCAGAGAAGAATGGGTATCCGTTACAGAATGTCAATAGTTGTCAATTATGGAGGGTGTGCATTAATACTGCAGTCGTCGCTCGTAAGGTGAGTAATGGCGGCCTGGTTCTAACTCTCTCCGCCAGGGGACGGGTTGTTGGCAGCACGGCTTTATAGGTGGTCACTGCGTAACACTAACACAGTAACAGAAACTCGCAAATTGTCCATTTGTAGGTTAAATTTGCAAATAATTATTGCCATCTCGGCTACTCTCTTTCTCTCTTCTTTCTTTTTCTTTCTCTTTCTTTCTCCACCTTTCTTTCTCCCTCCTTGCCTTTCTCTTTCTTTCCCTCTTTATTTCTTTCTTTGCCTCTTTCTCTTTCTTTCCTGCTTTCTCTCTCTTTTGTCTTTTTCTTTCTCTCTCTCTATTTCTCTCTGGCTTTCTTTTCATACCTGCAACTCGTCCTCCCTCTTCCCCCTCTTCCTCCCTCTTCCTCTCTTCCCTCTTCTTCCCATATCTTTCCTCTTCTTCCCCTATCTTCCCTCTTCTTCTCCTTTCTTCCCTCTTCTTCCCTCTTCCTCCCTCTTCCCCCCTCTTCCGCTTCTTCCCTCTTCTTCCCTCCTTCTTCCTCCCTCTTCCTCCCTCTTCCCCCCTCTCTCCCCCCCTCTTCCCTCTTCTTCCCTCTTCGTCCCTCGTCCTCCCTCTTCCCCCTTCCTCCCTCTTCCCTCTTCCTCCCTCTTCCTCCCTCTTCGCCTCTTCCTCCCTCTTCCTCCCCTCTTCCCCCTCTTTCCCCTCTTCCCCCTCTTCCTCTCTTCCCTCTTCCCGCTTCTTCCCTCTTCTTCCCTCTTCTTCCCTCATCTTCCCTCCATCTCTCCTCCCTCTTTCCCCGCTTCTTCCCTCTTCTTTTTCCCTCATCTCCCTCCATCTTCCTCCCTCTTCCCCCCTCTTCCTCCTCTTCCCCCCATCTTCGCCCTCTTCATCCCTCTTCATCCCTCTTCCCCCCTCTTCCTCCCTCTTCCTCCCTCTTCATCCCTCTTCCCCCCTCTTCCTCCCTCTTCATCCCTTCTTCCCCCCTCTTCCTCCCCTCTCCCCTCTTCCTCCCTCTTCCCCCCCTCTTCCTCCCTCCTCCCCTCTTCCCCTCCCCCCTCTTCCCCCCCTCCTCTCTGCCACTCTCTTCCTCTCCTCTCTCTTCTCTCCTCTACTCTCTTCCTCTCCTTCACTCTCCTCTGTCCTCTTCCCAACCTCTCCCGGTCCCCCCCCCCCCCTCCCTTCTCTTCCTCCCACACCCTCCCTCCCTCTCTCCTACTATAAAATAGATACACATGCATTCATACATGTTTGTGTTTGTGTGTGGATCTAATTTTTTAAAGGTGTTTCTAATGGCCGCTACACACCTACCGTTTACGATCGTTTTTCCGCACCCACCTAGCGTATACGATCTAAAACTGCCCAAAAGTCGTCAGGTGTGCACTCCCCTAGCACACCTACCGATTGCGATTCGCGATTTTTAGGGCTAAAACGGTAGGTGTGCGCTAGCCTTACGATTGCGATTCGCGATTCGAAAAACGAATCGGCCCGTTTTCAGTTTTAAGCGGATTGGGAGTTTTAGTGCGCGAATCGTAAACGGTAGGTGTGTACCGGCCATAAGTGTGATCCTTGTTGTGTGTGTGAGTTCTCTGTGTGAGTATGTGGGCGTGTTTTCCCTCGGGAAATGTGCAAATGCCATTGTGATGACTTGAATCCTATAATTGATTAAAAGGTGTAGTTATCCGCCTGAGGTGATTTGAGTTATTAGCCACTCCCCCCCCCCCCCACACTCACCTCCACACGCCCCACCACCACACACATGTGAGGACCTAGTACTGGTGTATATGTGTGTGTGCTGGTGGGGGGGGGGGGGGTCGGACTGTCGGCTTTCTGACCAGTGTGTGAGGAGTGAGTTTGCCGGTTGTAAAGTTAATGTCAGTTTGCAGGCTGGCTCTGAGGGTTTTGTTTGCAGCTTCGTCTGCGGCCAGAGAGTTGATTTTGCAGGCTCGGCTGAGTGCTAAGTTTGCAGACTGTTTGAGAATTTGAAGGTCGTATCTGAATGTTGAGTTTGCAGGCTGGATGTGAAGTGAACGTTTGTAGGCTAGGTGGAAACGCTGAGTTTGCAGGTTGGGTATTACTGTTGAGTTTGCAGGTCAGAACTAGTAGTTATGCTCAATCAATCAATAGTTCCATCCTCTAGTCGAGGGTTGGATGCAATGGTTCTCCACTTGTCCCGATGTTGTGCTGTTCTGATAGACTGTGAATAATTCAAGCCTGTCCACTGTGAAATATTTGTAAACCATGATGTTCTTGGTCTCCCTCTCCCTCTGCTGCCATTCACCTTCCCTTCCAACAATGTACGGTATATTGAACTCTGACGAATGATGTGGCCAAAATAAATAAGTTTCTTTGTCTGTATAGTGGCAAACAAGCTTTTCTTATTTTTAATTTTTCTGAGAACTTCTTTGTTGGTGATCTTCTTTGTCCATGATATTTTCATCATCCTTCGATAAGTCCACATCTCAAATGCTGCTAAACGTTTGTACATTTTCTTAGAGATTGTCCATGTCTCTGCCCCATACATTAGAGTAGACCACACATAACACTGAAGAATACGCTTCCTTGTTTGTATTAATATCTTACTTGATGTTAACACTCTATACATTTTGGAGAATGTTGTTCGGGCTATTGTTATCCTTCTTTTAATTTCTTCCTCACATCTCCCATCATTTGTAATCTTTTGTCCGAGATATATGAATTCGGATACTTGTTCTATGTTTGTGCCATCTATGGTTATATTGACATTTGGTTTATCTGTCTTTTTACTTATAACCATTGTTTTGGTCTTCCTGGCATTCATCTTCATGTTGAATAGTATTCCAGCTTTATTGATTCTATTCACTATATCTTGTAGGTTTTTCTCACTGTCTGCTAGTATTACACTGTCATCGGCATATCTAAGATTGTTGACGTTCATGCCACCTATTGTCACTCCCTTGCAATCTTCAATGTGTCTGAAAATCATCTCTGTGTACAGGTTAAATAGACATGGTGACAATACACACCCCTGTCGAACTCCTCGTTTAATCATAACTTCATCCGATAGGCCCTGCTCCATTTTTATAAATGCACGTTGTGTCCAGTATAAGTTCACAATTAGTTTAATGTCTTTGCCATTGACACCAATATCTTGTAAACATTTGATTAACAGTTCATGATTGACTCGGTCGAAGGCCTTCTCATAGTCAATAAAGCAGGCATAAACATCCTGGTTCACTTCACAATAACGTTCACAAATCATTCTCATATTGAAAATCCCTTCACGTGTACCTCTTCCAGATATAAACCCACTTTGTACGTTACTGATTTGTTCTTCAATTTTCTGTCTGTTTCTCAGTAAAATTATTTTCAGGATCATCTTCAACATATGACTCATCAGGCTTAGTGTTCTGTACTCAGTACACAATGTTGGTTTTAGCTTCTTTGGGAGTCGTACAAATATGGATTCATTCATATTCAATGGTATAAATCCAGTCTCATAGATGTCAGTTACTAGCTTATGAATGATTTGAATCCCCACTTCATCTAGTCCTTTTATCATTTCTGATGTTATCTGGTCACTTCCAGGAGCCTTACCTGCCTTTAGATCATTGATAGCCTTCTCAACCTCTGATACTAATATAATATTCCCATCTTCTTTCTCAATTGTGGGTGGTTCCCTCTGTCATCATTGTATAGTTCGTTTACATATTCTTCCCATCTGGACTTTATTTCATCTTCTTCAAAGAGCATTTTGCCGTCTTTGTTCTTGATACATTTACTGCTTCTCTGTCTGTATCCTTGACCTGTTATCTCTTTCACTTTCTTGTGCATCTCTCTTGAACGATGTTGAGACTCAAGTTGTTCCACTACTTCACACTTCTTATTCCACCATTCATCTTTAGCTTTTTTGCATTCATCTTCTATTTCATTCTTCAGGTGTTTGTATTTAGGTGGATCAGTGGTTTTCACTTTCTTCCTTTCTGCCATCTTTTCTAGTATGGTTTGCGTCATCCATGATTGCTTTGTCTCTCGTTTTTTATTTGGTAACACCTCCTCTGCTGACTTGACCATGCTTTCTCTGAGAGCTTCCCATTCCATTTCAATGTTGTTATACTCTCTCTGAGGAGTTTCTTCATTCATCAGTACACTGAATTTGTTATGAACAGAGACATTATACTTAGTTCTGTATTTTGCATCTTTTAACATGTTCATATCCATTTGAATGTTGTTTTTAATTTTGTTCTGCTGTTTCAATTTCACTACCATACTGATTACTACTGGATTATGATCCGAACATATGTCAGCACCTGGATATGTCCTTGCCTGTTTGATACAATTTCGATATCGTTGGTTGACAAGAATGTAATCGATCTGGTTCCGACATACATCACCAGGGCTCTTCCATGTATATAGTCTTCTCTTTGGATGTTCAAATAAGGTGTTAGCAATTACTAGTTTTGATGTCAAACAGAAATTTATCAAGTATTCACCACGATCATTTCTCTCACCTAAGCCAAATCTTCCTGTTACTGGATATTCATGTTGTTCTCCAACTTTCGCATTCCAATCGCCCATAACAATTGTTATTTCTCCAGACTTGGTGTATTCCATTACCTTTTTGATGCTGTCATAGAACTCGTTGACTTCTTCATCATCGTGATCTGAGGTTGGTGCATAAACTTGCAGAATGTTTATATTGAACGGTTTTCCCCTCAGCTTCATCATAATAATTCTGTCAGATACTGGCCAGAATCCAATCATTGTGGCGGCAATGGACTTCTTCATCATAATTCCAACGCCATACTGATGTTTTTCATCTCCAGAATATATCATATCTACCTCACTATCACCTATCCTCCCGTCACCCGTCCATCTCGTCTCAGCTATACCTAGGATGTCAAGGTTTAGCGCTGTCATTTCCACTTTCAGGTTGTCATATCGGCCTGGTTTGTACAATGTTCGTACATTCCATGTACCAATCTTTAGCACCTTTCCTCCAGTTTTCAGTTGCCTGACATCAGATGCATACCTTCCTATTTTAGGCTTTGAGTTTACATTGTCATTACGAGGTTTCTTAATAGTTGAAGGAAAGGTGCCTCCACTGTAGCTATTAGAAGGCTTCCCCGCAGAGGGACCAGAGTTGTCTCCATCTCTAAATTTGTTTCCATTAATTACCATTGCTTACTATGGGTAAATACTTGGTAGGTTCCCCTTCCTTTCCAAGGTGACTGGCCACTTACTCATCTTTGTCAGAGTGTGCCCTGATGAGCCACATCATCTTGCTGTTACACCTTCAAAGCTATTGATCTTCTAACTCATCTGCTGCTCCAGTCTTCATGCACTTGAAGGGGTGACATCCCCTGACCACACCAACAAAGTTGATGTGCACCGCACTTAGTTTAGGCCGACAATTGAGTCGGTATGGCCGCTGGTGTGCACTACCAACTTCTGGTCTTCCCATAAATGGGACTAGCCGCACGGCAGCGGGGGTTTTAAATCAGAGTTTACCTTCTCCTAGATGAGCAGTCAGCCAAGATTGACGAGCCCCACCTGCCCGAAGCATCTGGTTTTGAGGCGCCAGAGATCCGCCTTTGCCCCTTCTCCCGTCAGTAGAAACAGTTTCGCCTCGTGAAGGCCGGGAGTTGGACTTGGTTATCAGAGGCTGTTTGATACGCATGCCATGAGAAAGTACTTTATAGGTAGTGAGAGCTTATCCTCACTATCACTTCTGGCAATAATAACCTTGAAACCGTAGTTATGCTAACCCTTATAAAAAAGATATTCTTTACACATCTAGAGCGTGTAGATTTAAAAAAAAAATCCTATCAGCTATTTGATGTCAAACATATGGTCAATCTGACATTTCTTTGGAGGAAACACGCTGCCGCCACATAGGCTACTCTTTCTGATAAGCAGCAAGGGGTCGTTTATATGCACTTTCCCAAAGACAGGAAAGCACATACCACCGCTTAAAGACATGGGTATAGTTATATCACATATATATATGACACCATGTACTCTTACTCTTGAGTCTTAGGAAACTTGGTTATATACATATATGAGTATATTGCACACGCACACAAAGGCTGAGATACTGTTAATAGACACATCCCATCACACCTTCCACACACACCACACACACACCACACACACACACCACTCACACACACCACATTTGCGCACACAACACACAAACCACACACACCACACACACATCACACGCCGCACACATGTACCACACACACCATATGCATGCACCACACACACCACACACATACACCACACACATACACCACACACATGCACCACACACTCCACATGCATGCACCACACACACCACACTCACACCACACAGATCACACACCACACATGCACACACCCCACACACCACACACGCACACACCACACACAAACATCACATGCCCCACACACATACACCACACACATCATATGCATGCACCACAAACACCACACACATCACACACCACACATACACCACACACATACACCACATGCACGCACCGCACACACCACACTCACACACCACACTCGCACACCACACACACCACACACCGCACACACATCACACACACCACTCACACTCCACACACATCATGCACCACACACATCACACACCACACACACCACTCACACATCACACTCACACACCACACACACACACACACTTACATGGCCACCTCCCACCGGTGCCTGACATTAAACCGTGTAGCGAGTGGAGGGTTGACATGCTTTCTGCGCATGCTTGACATGATGCGGGGGGTTGAGCCACTGAGTCACACCCGGTAACAAAGGCATGTTTTATTAACACAGCCCCTCCCCCATTAAAACAGGGCTAAAGACAGAAGTTGTCAAATATAGGCTAAACCACATCAAACACAATTAGTGGCTTATTTAGATAGAATTAAATAAAAGCAAGTTGTTATAAAGTTGAATGGGCATGCTCTCACAGACACTCACCGCACGCACTATTTATTCTTTGCTGGGTTTTTTTCCTCTTTTTTTTTTTGCTGAAAATGTTGGCGATTTGCCAGGAAAGGGTAGCCGGTCACGTGGTCATATTCGTCACGTGGTCCTGACCTTGCAGCCGTTCCCGCCGATGCTCCTAAACCATGTTAATTGTCGTCTGCTGCTGCAACAAAGGTTTATAATATTATATGCTGGATGTACATTATGTTGGAGATATAATCGAAACGGGCACGTATTTGCCGTTTAGCAGATGGTGGAATGACGTATTTTGTTGTTTTTTGTGTGTTTTTGTTCTTGTTGTTGTTGCTTGAATTATAACTTATAAGGTTGGTTGAAACAATAAGATGACCGACTTCCAAATTGAGTGGAAGTTTGTTCAACGAAAACCAAAGACTAGTGTCAGAAGAGAAAAGAAAGCCACGTTTCCTGTGATTGTAACGGGATTACCGCTTGAGGGTTGTTGGTTTTTGTGCTTCGTGCCACCCCCCACCCCCCCTCTCTCTCTCTCTACAAAAAAAAAGAATATATATCGGGGGATGGGCTTGTTGGGTTTTCTTAACACACACACACACACAAACACAAAAGAACTACCGTGGTCGTGCTTTCTAGTAGCCGAATAAAATAAGCTCGAATCGCCCCCCCCCATACCCCCCCCCCTCTATCTCCTCGTTTGTACCCGCCCATATTGTGAATGCCTCACCCCCCACTCCCTCCCCTCCCTCCCCTCCCTCCCCTCCCTCCCCTCCCTCCCTCCCCTCTCCATTCCCTCCCCAGTTCCCACTCTCCGCTCCATTCCCCCCTCCCATGCCCCTCTTCCCCATCCCCTTCCCGTCTCTCCCCGTCCTTCCCCGTCCCCCTCCCCCCCCATAACCCCTCCCCTCCCGGCCCTCTCCCCTCTCCTACGGCCCCTTCCACTCCCTTCTCCCCTCCTCTCACCGCCACCCCGTCCTTTCCCTCCCTCCCTCCCGTCTTCTCTCGTCCCGTCTCGTCTTCTCTCGTCCTCTCTCGTCCTCTCTCCTCCTCTCCCCACCCTCTGCCCGGGCTCCTATCCACCCACATTTCCTTCCGTACCCTCCTAACTCCTATCTCCCCCATCCCCCCCCATCTTCCCCCATCCTCCCGTCCTTCCCCATCCCCCCATTCCCCCATCCCCCCATCCTCCCCCAACCCCCCGCCCTTCCCCATCCTCCCCGGTCCCCCCTCCCTCCATTTCCTCTCCTCGTTCCCCTATGCCCTCTCCCACACCCACCGCCTACCCCAACCCTTAAACGGTTCCCCAAGTTCAGCCAGATGGCGCTGGGAGTGACTAATGCCCGATACCCCCCCCCCCCACCCCCCCACACACACACATAAACACACGCGCACACACCGGCACACACTCACACGCGCACGCACACACGCGCGTGCGCACTAGGCAGGTGTGAGGTGACTTGCTGAGCCGAGACAACCATCAGAAGTAATATGACCAGTTAGAGGTCCTGATAAAACACCCCGCTCCATTCCACACACGCCCCAGTTGTATAGTCATATTTAACACACACATCCAACACACATACAAACACGCACTCAGCACACACACCCAACACACATACCAACACACGCACAACACACACTCAGCACACACACCCAACACACATACCATCATGCACACAGCACGCACACCCAACACACACACCCAACACACACACCCAACACACACATACAAACACGCACTCAGCACACACACCCAACACACACTCAGCACACACACCCAACACACATAAACACCACACATACCAACATGCACTCAGCACACAAATCCAACACACACACCCAACACACATACCAACACATGCACAACACACACTCAGCACACACACCCAACACACATACCAACACACACTCAGCACACACACCCAACACACACACCCAACACACACACCCAACACACATATCAACACATGCACAACACACACTCAGCACACACACCCAACACACATACCAGCACGCACACATCACACACTCAGCACACACACCCAACACACATACCAACACGCACACAGCACGCACACCCAACACACATACCCAACACACATATCAACACACGCACAACACACACTCAGCACACACATCCAACACACATACAAACACGCACTCAGCACACACACCCAACACACCCAACACACATATCAACACACGCACAACACACACTCAGCACACACACCCAACACACATACCAGCATGCACACATCACACACTCAGCACACACACCCAACACACATACCAACACGCACACAGCACACACCCACCACACACACCCAACACACATACCAACACACACACAGCACGCACACCCAACACACACACCCAACACACACACACCCAACACACACACCCAACACACACATACAAACACGCACTCAGCACACACACCCAACACACATAACCACCACACATACCAACATGCACTCAGCACACAAACCCAAAACACACACCCAACACACATACCAACACGCACACAGCACACACTCAACACACACACCCAACACACATACCAGCACACACTCAGCACACACACCCAACACACATACCAACACGCACACACTCACCACACACACCCAACACACTTGCCAACACAAACTCACCACACAACACAAACTCAACACACACAACACACACTAAGCACACACCAAACACATGGTAAGCACACACCCAACACACCCACCCAATGCACCCAACACATATACCAATGCGCAAACTAATGTACACCACACCAAACACTAAACACACTCAACGTACCCAACACACACCCAACACACATCCCAACACACAACAAGCACACACCCCAATACACACCTCAACAAAACACATCACAACACATGCTCCAACACACCAACGCACATACACAGAGACACACATACCCAACACACACACCACGACATCTCTAACGCCCCCCCCCCCCCTGACACACGCCTCAATACACACCCGGACACATGAGGACACATCTAACGTACACACCCAACAACCCTTCCCTGTTTAGTGAGGACAGTAAAGGTGTCGTTCTGTTTGACACAACTCGTGTATATCGGTAGGCTGTGGTCAATCCTCCACCCTGCAAACCCCACATACCCAGTCAGAGTGACTGACACTGCTATCACGTGACTTCTCTAGTTGTACGGTTAACAGTCATAGTGTAGTACTACAGTAGTAGGTGATTTCTCCACCAGTGCCACACTACTATAAAGCCTGTCTCACCACCACTTCCCGATCAGCCTATCGATAACAGAGGTCACCAGCTTATCTTGAGGTCATATTGATGTGGGTGATGAGTAAGAGGAGGTGGGGGCATAGGTCAGCTTCGAAAATGTGTATATACTGATAATGTCTATATCTCTGCGCATCCCCCATGGTCATTCACAGCGTTCCCACTGAACCTTAAGAAGTGTTGATAAATCTTAAATTCATCCGTCAATTTTCAAGGTCTTGAAGAGTCTTAAATATGGTAGCATTTCTAATTGGATTTGGCCACCACAAGACGTTTTACCAGCTATCTTCACAAAGCACAAATGCTTTGGAGCTGAAATGTCTCTACGTTGACACTCTAGTCTACAGACCGTAATCTACTGGTCACAAATATGTATGTTACATTTGCCGCGAAAATAGGTTTTAGAATTGTATGAAAATTGGTATTAAAGAGTCTTGAAAAGGTCTTAAATGTGATTGGCTAATAGGTGCTGGGACCCTGTAGTCAGTGTGGCTGTGTTCTGGCATGGTGGGAAATGGTCTTCATGCAGTGTGGTACTTTATGCCGCGTCGGCGTAAAGCAACCACCAATCAATCAATCAATCGATTTTGATGGTCGCAAAGTGTTCGCAAGCGATTGCAAGCATAGTGTGACTGGGGCTTTCGGTACTTTGGTGGATTCACCACGAAGTGTGTTGTTTGTCTCTTGCCAAAAAGGGACGATTGCAAAATGGTCGGCGACCGGTCAGTGCCCAGTCGGTGATCGCCCAGTGACCTCCAGGTGACCATTTTGGTCGCAAGGAGGTTGCAGATGCTGCACCAAAAACCTCCTTGCGATCAGAGTGGTCCATTTTCAGCACTTGCAACCAGTCGCTGACCGATCACCGACTGATTGCCGGCCATTGTTTTTCCCGCCTTTTTTTGTGTGTGCTTTAGTCGCAAGGAGGTCATCGGCTTTTGGTTGGGGCAGTCAAATTGGAGATAATACCATTCAGGTGGAGATCTGTGGTGGTGGTGGTGGTGGTGGTGGTGGTGATGTGGTGCTGGTGATGTGGTGGTGGTGGTGGGGTGATGTAATGTAAGGGGGGGTTGTAATGGGGTTCTTGGTTGGTGGACTGGCATTATTGAGATGCTCAGTGGTGGTGCCACCTGGTGGCGAGCAGACAAGATACTAATCCCCCTACCTGGGACTTCCATTGTTCCGTTTACTAACACTAAACATTTCACTAATTAATAGTTCCATAACCGTGCTTAAATTGTGGAACCCGCCTCATCAGGACATGATACTGAAGTGTTTCAGGGATTTGTGATGTTAGGGAGAGTGGGAGAGAGAGTGAGTGAGAGAAAGCGAGAGAGAGGGAGAGAGAGGGAGAGAGAGAGGGAGAAAGACACAGAGAGGGAGAGAGGGAGAGAGAGAGAGAGAGAGAGAGAGAGAGAGAGAGATAGGGGGAGGGGCGGAGTTGGTGGTGGTGGGGGGGGGGGGGTGGGGGGGTTAGTGAAATATGGTACATTTAGTAAAACCTGATACCAACCTTACTTGCCCAGGTGCACATTGCGCGAATGCGGGTGGGGGGTTTAGGGGGAGGGGAGATTGGGGGGGGGGGAGGGGGTCCCCTTAGTCACCACTCACCTGTGACCAAAAAAGAAGAGAAAGGAAGAAAAAAAAGGGGTTAGCTTGGGGGATAGGGGGGTGGTTGGTTCTTAGTCATCACACTCGATTCACCTTGGTGAAAATTGTGTTCAAACTTTGATCCATTTTTGCTTTGTTTCGTTTTCAAATTGTGCTTCTTTCATTCTCCTTTTCTTCATCCACTCTAATTAAGTTTCATGGAAATTGTAACTGTATATAATGAGGATGTTGAAATAAACTTTATTGAATTGAATTGAATTGAATTGTTATCTATATCAGGCAGCTTTTTCAAAAGAGCCAGCGGACCAATTGAATGTTAGATATTGTTATTAATATTATTGTATACTGACTGAAGTAAGGCCGATTGTGTGTGAGTGTGTGTGTGAGCGTGTGTGTGCGTGTGTGTGTGTGATTGTGTGAGTGTGCGTTTGAGTGTGTGAGTGCATGTGTGTGTGTGAGTGTGTGCTATGCGGTGTGTAGTGTGTGATTTGCTAGTGTGTGTGAGTGGGTGTGAGTGTGTGTGTGTGAGTGTGTGTGTGAGTGCGTGTGTGAGGTGCTGCGTGGTGTATGTGGTGTGTGATTTGCTCATGGGTGTGTGAGTGTGTGTGCGTGTGTCTGAGTGTGTGTGAGCTGCGTGGTGTCTGTGGTGTGATTTGCCAGTGGGTGTGTGTGTGTGTGTGTGTGTGAGAGTGAGTGTGACTGTGTGTGAGCTGCGTGGTGTCTGGTGTGATTTGCTGGTGGGTGGGTGTGTGATTTGCTGGTGGGTGTGGGTGATTTGCTGGTGGGTGCATGTGTGTGTGAGTGTGTGTGACTGTGTGAGCTGTGTGGTGTCTGTGGTGTGATTTGCTGGTGGGTGCGTGTGTGTGTGTGAGAGTGAGTGTGTGTGTGACTGTGTGACTGTGTGTGAGCTGCGTGGTGTCTGGTGTGATTTGCTGGTGGGTGTGTGTGTGATTTGCTGGTGGGTGTGGGTGATTTGCTGGTGGGTACATGTGTGTGTGTGTGAGTGTGTGTGACTGTGTGAGCTGCGTGGTGTCTGTGGTGTGATTTGCTGGTGGGTGCGTGTGTGATTTGCTCGTGGGTGCGTGTGTGTCGGGGTGTTGGGGAGGGGTGTGGGTGTTGGTTGACGGTGTGTACTCAGGGGTGGGCGGCGTTCCTAGTTACCCCCTTCCTTTGTGGCTGGGAGGTGGTGCTGACTAATCAGGGTTAAACGGCGGCCAATAATGATCGCAACTCTTCACCCTCCTCCTCCTCCTCCTCCTCCTCCTCCTCCTCTTCCTCCTCCTCCTCTACGCCGCTCTCGTCCTCACCACACCCTCTCTCTCTCCCTTCCACCCCTCTCCTCTCAGCCCCCTCTCTCTCCCCTCCCCTCCACTCTACTCTCCACACCCTCTCCCTCCCCTCCCTTCTCTCAACCCCTCTCTCTCCCATCTCCCCCCTCCCCTCTCCTCTCCTCCTCTCCTCCCCCCCCCTCTCCTCTCCTCTCCTCCTCCCCTCCCCTCTCCTCCCCTTTCCCCCCTTCCCTCCATTCCCTCCCTTCCCTCTCTCCCTTCCCCTCTTCTCCACCCCCTTCTCCCCCCCCTCTCCTCCTCTCCCTGCCGTCTCCTCCTACCGTCCCCTCCCCTCTCCACCTCTCCCCTCTCCACCCCTCCCCTCTCCACCCCTCTCCCGTCCCCCTCCCCTCTCCCTCTCTCCCCCATCCTGTTGTCTGCCAACACCCCTACTCCACCCAATTCTGCAACTAATAAAATTGTTATACTCGCTAGTATATGTGAGCAGCTACTACTGCTATTACTATAAGTATAACTATTATTGCTACTACTAGAACTACTACTACAACTACTACTGATATTACTATAAGTATAACTATTATTGCTACTACTACAACTACTACTACAACTACTACTGATATTACTATAAGTATAACTATTATTGCTACTACTACAACTACTACTGATATTACTATAAGTATAACTATTATTGCTACAACTACTACTACAACTACTACTGATATTACTATAAGTATAACTATTATTGCTACTACTACAACTACTACTACAACTACTACTGATATTACTATAAGTATAACTAGTATTGCTACTACTACAACTACTACTACAACTACTACTGATGTTACTATAAGTATAACTATTATTGCTACTACTACAACTACTACTACAATTACTACTGCTACTACTGGTACTACTATAAGTATAACTATTATTGCTACTACTGCAACTACTACTACAACTACTACTGCTATTACTATAAGTATAACTATTATTGCAACTACAACTACTACATCTACTACTACAACTACTACTGCTACTACTGCTACTACTATAATTATAACTATTATTGCTACTACTACAACTATTACGACCACTCCCACTGCAACTACTACTACAACTACTAAAACTACTACAACTATTACTACGATAGTGCCCACTCATGATGATTTATAGTGCTGCCCCACTGGCACCATGACCCGGTATCCCACATGATCCTGACAGTGAGCTAACCAGGGCTTGTCCTAGCCTATTAATGCCGAATGCCAGGCTAGGAAGCGACAAGTATCAATTTGATAAGTCATTAGTTTGACTCGATTGGGAACCGATCTCCCGATCTCCCACACGCTCTAGCGATTCGGCCACCACGCCCAGTATGTATAATATAATGTTTCGAAAGACCTACTAGACACATTCAATTATATTTCAGGGCGTCAAAACATTTCCTTATCTTAAATTCATATTTATTCTTAACCGTTGATATAATGCAGTAAAAATTTGTGTTATATATCTGACATTTAGACATTTCTGGTTCATACATGTATCATGGATTAAATTTATCTTAATGGAATATTCAGAATTGATATTAACATTGAATAAACGACTTGCAATATATAGTGACGAGTGGACAAGTGAAAGTAAGCCATATAAACAGCACTGTAATTAATAGGTATGCAGTGGGAATAATATATGTGATATGTTGATACCTGTGATGACAGCAGTTATATACAAACAATATAGAGGTTTATATAAATGTTATTTTCATTGCATAGCTATGGTTGGTGGGTTGATTGTTGGAGTTTTACATCCTCCCAACATCTAAGGTCATATCAGGATGGGTACCGACTTGTGACAGTGCACACTCATGGCGACTTTATAGTGAGTGATGCCCGACTGGGAAATCAGGCTGCCAGCACCATGACCTGGTATCCCACTCAGTCACATTATCCTGACACTGAGCTAACTTATTAATGCCCTATCCTATTAATGCCAAGTGCCAGGCTAGAAAGCGACAAGTATAAATCTTGTAAGTCATAGGTTTGACTCAACCGGGAACGTACCAACAATTAAGGAGGGGGGAGCGGATGTGGTGGATGCGGGGTGATAGTAGTTATATGCATAATACATCTATAGATAAATAGTTCAAACCTATGTGCATGTACAAGATGGTAGCAGATTAAAGCCTATAAATAGTTCAAACATGTGTGCATGTACAAGATGTTAGCAGATTAAAGCCTATAAATAGTACAAACATATGTACATGTACAAGATAGTAGCAGATTAAAGCCTATAAATAGCACAAACCTACATACATGTGTAGGTTATTAGCAGATTAAAGTCTATAAATAACACAAACCTATGTGCATGTACAGGTTGTCAGCAGATTAAAGCCTATAAATAGCACACACCTAAGTACATGTGTAGGTTGTTAGCAGATTAAAGTCTATAAATAGTACAAACCTACGTGCATGTACAGGTTGTCAGCAGATTAAAGCCTATAAATAGCACAAACCTACATACATGTGTAGGTTGTTTGCAGATTAAAGTCTATAAATAGCACAAACCTACGTGCATGTACAGGTTGTCAGCAGATTAAAGCCTATGAATAGCACAAACCTATGTACATGTACATTTGTTAGCAGATTAAAGCCTATAAATAACACAAACCTACGTGCATGTGTAGGTTGTTAGCAGATTAAAGCCTATAAATAGCACAAACCTACGTACATGTGTAGGTTGTGAGCAGATTAAAGCCTATAACTAACACAAACCTGCGTACATGTACAGGTTGTTAGCAGATTAAAGCCTATTTGTACATGTGTAGGTTGTTATCAGATTAAAGCCTATAAATAACACAAACCTACGTACATGTACAGGTTGTTATCAGATTAAAGCCTATAGATAGTACAAACCTACGTACATGTGCAGGTTGTTAGCAGATAAAAGCCTATAAATAGTACAAACCTACATACATGTGTAGGTTGTTAGCAGATTAAAGCCTATAAATAGTACAAACCTACATACATGTGTAGGTTGTTAGCAGATTAAAGCCTATAAATAGTACAAACCTACATACATGTGTAGGTTGTTAGCAGATTAAAGCCTATAAATAGTACAAACCTACATACATGTGTAGGTTGTTAGCATATTAAAGCCTATAAATAACACAAACATACGTGCATGTACAGGTTGTTAGCAGATTAAAGCCTATATGTACATGTTCAGGGTGTTAGCATATTAAAGCCTATAAATAACACAAACATACGTGCATGTACAGGTTGTTAGCAGATTAAAGCCTATAAATAGCACAAACCTACGTACATGTTCAGGTTGTCAGCAGATTAAAGCCTATCTGTACATGTACAGGTTGTTAGCAGATTAAAGCCTATATGTACATGTTCAGGGTGTTAGCAGATTAAAGCCTATACATAGCACAAACCTACGTACATGTTCAGGTTGTCAGCAGATTAAAGCCTATCTGTACATGTACAGGTTGTTAGCAGATTAAAGCCTATAAATAGCACAAACCTACGTACATGCGTAGGTTGTTAGCAGATTAAAGCCTAAGCATAAATGTATAGCTTGTTAGCAGATTAAAGCCTATGAATAGTACAAACCTATGCACATTAGCAGATTAAAGCTTAACGATTAAAGCACAAATACAGGATGTTTGCAGATTAAAGAAGTACTTCCTGGATCTGTTCGACAGTTTGCTGGTAATGCTCAACGTGACAATACTTGGTGCAGTAACAAACTGGAGAGAGCTGACATGGGGGGGGGGGGGGCGGCAGGAGAGGGGGGGGGGGCAATGGGGGGGGGGGGGGGGCGCCTGTCTATTTGTCGGGTCCTCATGTGAGTAGGGTCTCTGAGTAATGTTGAACAAACAAAAGCCTGGCCACACTTAACACAGGCCAAACACTGCCGGAGAGATTGGCAGGGTGGGTGGTGGGTGGTGGGTGGGTGGTGGTAGATGGGTGGTGGGTGGGTGGTGGTAGGGTTGGTGTGTGGGTAGTGCGTGTGTGGGTGGTGGTAGGGTGGCGGGTGGATGGTCTGGGTGGGTGGGTGTTATAGGTGGTTGGGTGGTGGCAGGTTGGGTGGTTTCACGGTGGGTGGGTGGTGGGTGGGTGGGTTGTGGCAGGGTGGGTGGTGGTAGGGTGGGTGGGTGGGTGGCCTGGGTGGGGTGACACGGGGTCTTTGCTTAGTGCCCTTGTGTGGAGACGGGCAGGGTTGTAGGGGGGGGGGGGGAGGGGTGGGTGGATAGTGGGGGGGGGGGGGGGGTGAAGTGTCTTCTGCGGTGGTAACATCCGTTGACTTTGCACAAATACATAAATGTGACGGACCAGACGGGATGGCTGAATGAGTTGAGCGTCCGTCTCCCGTTTTGGTAGATTGTCAGACTCGAACCCACAGGACGCTACTAACAACCCACGGGTTCCAACTCTGGTCGAGTCAAAGCAATGACTTAAAAATTGTATACTTGTCGCTTCTAAGTTCTAGCCAGGCGCTCGGCATTATTAGGATAGGGCAAGGACTGGTTAGCTCAGTTGGTTGGTTGTTGGGGTTTTACGTCCTGGTCCTGGCCAGTGTGACTGAGACCTTTGCATGAGGATGTGTTACCCGTGCCCAAGACTCGCGCGCTTGCGTGCGCGTTTTCCCACCGCGCGCGGCCCGTTACAACGCCCGTTACAACGCTGGTGGTTTCAGCGTGTTCCCGTGCTCAGACGTGTACCTCGCTTCTGCGCATGCGTCAGAATCTAATACGCATGGCCGTAATCGATTAACACTTCCCGGGCGACTTGGGTCATTCCAGTCATCAGAATTTCAAATAGAACACGGCGAGTGGAGTCGACAAATACACGTGCCGTGTGCAAAAAAAGAATAACTTAGATTAATTAAATGGAAATATAGGTAAACTAGGCCATCATAAAATACTTTAAATCCTATTTTGCTGTAGTTTTATCGGTTATTAAAAAAAAAAAAAAAAAATTTCACCCCAGCGCGGAGAAGCGTATTCGATTATTCGACCCGAGTTTGTAGGATGTGCGCATGCGCCAATAAGTGACTCGGGTGACCCGAGTTGATGCGCAATCCGCGCATGCGCAGAAGCAACGGGACACGGCTGAGCACGGGAACGAGCTGAAACCGCCACACCGGCTTACTGACAGTTTGCTGAAGACAAGGAAATGGAGAAATGCTCGAAGCGCTATTTGATGGTTAATTCAGTTAATGATTAATTCGCTTCGCTCTGTCACGCATGCATGTACACACATACACGCGTATGCACACATATACACACTTGTTGACAGTGTGGCCTCATGAAAACTTTATAGTGCTGCCCCACAGGGAGACCAGGCCACCAGCACCATGACATGATATCCCACTCAGTCACATTATCCTGTCATTGAGCCAACCAGTCTTTGCCCTACACTAATAATGCCGAGCGCCTGGCTATGAATCGACAAGTATAAATGTTTACGTCATTGGTTTGACTCTACCAGGGTTCGAACCCATGGGCTCATGGGTTCGATTCCCATCATCTACTAAAAACGGGAAGACGGACGCTCAACTCATCAGGTCGTCCTGTCTGGTGTACACATATGATAATGATACACACACACATATACACACACATACATACATACATACATACATACATACATACATACATACATACATACACACACATATACACACATACACACATACATACATACACACATACACACATACACATATACACATATACACATATACACATATACACATACACACATACACACATACACACATATACACATACACATACACACATACACACATATACACATATACACATGCACACATATACACATACACACATACACACATACACACATATACACATATACACATACATACATATACACATATACACATACACATGCACACATACACACATACACACATACACACACACATACACATATACACATATACACATATACACATACACACATACACACATACACACATACACACATACACATACACACATATACACATACACACATATACACATACACACATATACACACACGCGCATTGACTGAAATTGACGCAACCGAACCGTTTCTCTAAATTTGATTCTACACATCTAACTTATTAGATACTGACATATACTGGCGCACTTATTAAACATGTGTCATTGCACAGAAGGCAATTGAATGGAACCTGTTGCTGCAGAAGCCAATGGCGTCAGAATTTTGGCATGCTCGCCAAAATTAATTTTGCATGGTTGCACTCAAAATATCTCTTTAAACTAAAGTAAGGTAGATTATAACAATTAATTTAGCATATTTATCTAAGAAAAAATGACAGAAACTCAAAACCATCAGACAATGTAACTTAAATAACTTTGGTGAAATGTTTGCCGAACCGTTGCAGTTGGCACCCGGCTGATAGACCTGTCGGCCGGTGGATACGTCACAGGTGACGTCACTGTCACGTGACATGGACGCTGGTAGTGATAGCGGTTATCTGGGGAGTGAGCTGCTCGGCAAATTGATACCTCGGTGGAACATGGGAAGGCTTTCACCACCCTGGCACGGGTGTCGCAGTTTGAAAGGGTACCCGGTTTAAAACGGGGCTTTTCACAATTCACATGCGCATGCATTTCTGCCTGATTGAGATTGTACCCATTTTTAAAGCTGCATAGTCCGATGAAACATCAAATTTTCAAAACCAAAACAAGTATCTCAATTTGATTCTACATATCACTAAGGGCACTTGTAAACATTTCTCGCACATACGAGGGAATTTCCGAGGCAATTTAATCGAATCCCATCAGCAACCATCAGGTGTCATAGTTATTGCTAGCTTATTACTAATTATTGATTGTTTTGCACTTCAAATATCTCAAAAGTTGCTATTTGAAAGATGAATGTGCACTATCAGCGTGAAAGTAGGTAATATTAATAAATGCATCCAAGCGTTGCAGCATATCAGCGTACACAAAATACAGACTTCAAAACGGTGCGGCACTTTGCAGTGTTACCAATATTGTTAAAACCTGACTTCCGAGAAATATTTCCGCATTCACTGACAAGCTAAAAATCACTATGATGATTCCTCAAGGATTCCCTTGCTTGTCTTCGCCCGAACCACTTTCAGCAAGCCAGCAAATCAGACACATTCAATACTGGTGACTTGTTCAAACGATACTTGTCGCTCCGCCTTATAGGATAAGGCAATGACCTGTTAGCTCATTGATTAGATACTATTGACTGAGTGGGATACGGTATGTTGCCAGCAGCTGATTTGCCACGCAGGCAGCAGTAGATAAATTTGCCATGTTTGCCACTGTCACAATCGTACTCAATAGTTAGATATTGAAAATTAGAAAGTTACTCAAGTGAAAGTAAGGTCCAACCTCTCACCATCAACCTACTGGAGTGTTACTCAACAAAATGCAGAACTCGAAACTAACAAATGGTGCGAGTTAAGGCGCCCTTGTTACTCAGTTGGACGCGCTTTTGAACCCTCATCTGCTGGAACACTGCAAGGGTGATGGTTCCAAATGTCCAAAATGTCCAAAATGTCCAAATGTTTGCTCATCGTGAGCAGGGCCCTTAGATATCAAAGGGCGGAATGAGGCCTCCCACCACACTACACCACACATGATCACCACCATCACCACCGTGACCCTCACCATCACCACACCCACCACCAACACCGTCACTATCACCACCGTCACCGTCACCGTCACCACCACCACTACCACCAGTACCACCACTACCACCACTACCACCACCACCACCAGTACCACCACCACCACTACCACCACCACCACCAACACCACCACCATCATCACCACCACCAGTACCACCACGGAGGCTTTCGTGGAGTACATCGAGGTGACTTGAGTCCGGGCGCCATAGGGAGGAGAGGTGGGAAGGGACAGAGGGGTTTCCATCAAAGAAGGGATTCTGCAGGGAAAGGAACGGCCCCACCCAGTCACTCTCCCTCATGCCCCGCTCACATACACGTTAGTGACGTGGGTCAAACGTGGTGTAAGTACGTTACACTACGGTGAAAAACGTTAAGGTATGGCAGATGTTGGTACGGATAAATACGTTACGGCACAGATGCCGGTATGTTCAACTACGTTCAACTATGTGAAACTCCTTCAACTATGTGAAACTATGTTCAACTACGTTCAATTATGTTCAATTACGTTCAACATACTTTATCCTCCACTACGTTCAACTATGTTCAACTACGCTAAGGTACGCTAGAGTACATTAAAAGTATGGAGACTTCGCCACAGTATGTTAGCCTCCAATGTAGCGCTGTTTTGAACATGTCCAAAGATTAAATCGGAACTCATGGCCCACCCACGTTATTGCCAAGTTAGCATAACGGAGAAGTATGGATGCCGGTATGTTCAACTACGTTCAACTACGTTAGCCTCCACTACTTTCAACTACGTTCACTAACGTGTATGTGACCAGGCCTTGAGTCTGGGTAAGAGGTAAGCCAGGGAGAGGAAAAAAGACGGGCGTCTGAAGGGAAGAGAAGTGAGGAGAGTTGAGTCAAAGAGTCATGACTCCTAGCTCTGTGGTGACCAGTTGGCTAGTAGGAGTCACAACCGTGATAGAGGTTAGAAAGTGAAAAGCTAACGGGGCCTCCCCCTGCAGTATTTGCTGAGATCAAACCAGGAGGCGGCCGACAGCTTGAGAGGAGATAGAAGAGATGTGGATGAAGCGGTGTCCAAACAGCAAGCAAGGCAGAAGAAGAGCTGAAACACTATGCATGCATTCACACACTGTTCTATAGCCACATTTAGATCCACATCGCCCCCTGGTGTGTACTTGGTGAACTGAGCATGGACAACTTGCTGAGTGATCAGTGCGTAAGAGCGGAAGAACGCTGGCTGGCACGGACGGTGGGAGTCCCAGGGGCGGGCACCGGGCGGGGAGGGGGTAATGGCTCCGTGTTCCGTTGTCCGTGACAACCGCGACGCAATCCCGGTGACTCAGTCGGGGCGAGTCGGGTCGGGTCTGGCCTATCTGCGCCGTAAATCGGCATTATTGGAACCGGGGCCGCACATTCACACAGCCCCGGTCTAAATGCCGAATGAGATGAACGTCCGTCTCCCGTTTTGGTAGATCGTGGGATTCGAAACTACGGGTTCGAACCCTGGTGGGGTTAAACCAATGACTGGGCAGCTGAACCGCAGGAATAACTCAGAGGGTGTCGGAACAGCACGGCCTGGTGTCGCAGTTTAAAAGGGTACCCGGTTCAATCTGCCTGATTGAGATTGTAACCATCTTTAATAACTTGTTAATTCCTTGTTAACTTGTTAGTTCAAAGGACAATATATACCATCAAGAATCAAATATTCACGACAATGATTCCTGAAGGAATCCCTGCTTGAGCTCCTCTACCGACAGAAGCAAGCCCGAAATTCGGACAACATTTCAGGCTTGCCATTCGACTTTGACACATGCACATTGCGAAAAGCACTGTTTTAAACCGGGTACCCTTTTAAACTGCGACACTGGGCCTATGTCGCCATTAGCAAATCTACGGGCGGGGCGGTGCGGGCGGGGCGGGGTGGGGCGGGGCGGGACGGGACGGCGCGGCGCGGCGTGGGGCGGGGCGGGGCGGGGCGTGGCGTGGGGCGTGGCGGGGCGGCGTGGGGTGGGGCGGGGCGGGGCGGGGCGGGGCGGCGTGGGTCGGGGCGGCGCGCCGTGGGGCGGGGCCGGGCGGCGCACAGGGCAGGTGTGCGCCGGTACGTGTGGGCAGCGGATGGCCCTGTTTGACGGACTACATACGACTGGACGCGGTGGACGAATCGGTAGAGCGCATGCCACTCGTGCGGAAGGTTAGGAGTTGAATTCCTGGTCGAGATAATGTGACTTAGTGGGATATCGGATCATGGTGCTGGCGGTGTGATTTAAGAGTGTGACGGGTCTATAAAGTGGTCATGAGTGATTTGACCTTAGATGTTGCCAGGACGTAACATTCTAACAACCAACCAAACATTTAAACATTGTATTTATATCGGGGTCTGACATTGTTCTCCTGTTAATTGCGTGTCTAAGTGAATGCAGGTGCGTGCGCGTCAATGCGCCGGTTCCGGTGCGTCTATGTACCCATGACGACTGTGCATGTGTCCGAGTAGCGAAGACAGGTGTGACTGAGAACGTCGCTATGACAACAGGTCGTGTTTACTAAAGATTCATCGGCCATACCCCCATTAATCAGCCTCGCATACACTCCCTACCCGCGCAGTCTCGGCAGTCAATGTTGGTTGATTGTGGGAGTTTTACCTCCAGGCCACAACTAAGGTACCGACTTGTGACAGTGCACACTCATGGTGATTTTATAGTGCTGCCCCACTGGGAGACCAGGCTGCCACCACCATAACCTGTGATATCCCATTCAGTCACATTATCCTGACACTGAGCCAACCAGTCCTTGCCCTATCCTAATAATGTTGAGCGCTTGGCTCGGAAGTGACGAGTATCAATTTGTATGTCATTGGTTTGACTCGACGTGGGTTGGAATCCCACGATCATCGACCAAAGCGGGAGATGGATGCTGAACTCATTCGGCCATCCCGTCTGGTCTGCATTTAATATTTACTGTCACAGTCCCCAAAGCTTTTGTATAATTCACTGCCACTTTCCATCGTTGAGAAGTTTGAGTAAATTTGTTGACTCTGGACGATTTATTAGCGATGCCATCTCCGGCCCACACCTGCTCACAATGCCTGCTGGTCACGAGGTGTCAATCATGTGATTAGTGTGCGGTCACGTGACAGACTGACCGTTAGTCATCTGCGAGTACAATCCACACACACACCCGCACACACACACAACAACACACTCCACACACCCACACACACACACCATCATTCTCGCCCTCCCCGAACGCCACCCACGCCATCCTCAACTTCACCATCATTATTACCATCACCACCCCCACCACCACCATCACCACCACTAACACCCTCACCACCACCAACACCCTCACCTTTACCACCACCCTCACTACCACCACCACCACCTCACCCTCACCTCACGCTCACTCGCACCCCCACCCTCATCCTCATCCTCACCCTCACCCCACCGCCACCCTCACCCTCACCCTCACCTCACCCTCACTACCATCCGCTCCCTCCACCCTCACATCACCCTCACCCTCACCCTCACTACCATCCGCTCCGTCCACCCTCACTGTGAGATTAGGCCCACGTGTCGGACCCCTGTGATTTATGTTCTCCCTGAACTTTCCATAACCCCCTTGTTTTACTAACCAATCACCTCCCATTCTACACACTGTGTACTCATTAACATCTGATACACACTGTCTACAGGAGTTTAGCAGACACAAATTAGCACACACTTCTGTCAGTGCTATATATGAACATGGTGTTCTTGTAAGCCGCCAGGGGCATTCAGTCCACATGTATTGATGTTTTTGTTGGGGTTTTCTACTTAAATTTGGGAGACTTTGGACCAAATGGTTGAAGCGCTCACCCCACCTCCCCGCCCCCCCGCCCCCACACGAACTTCCTACCTCCGGGACAATGACTGCCCACCAGCGGCCCGGCCTAATCCTAATTGAAAGTTCAGTTTTGTCCCAGTGTAGTCATGATCATTTGCTGTGGTATTTTACGCCGGCGTTCCATTATTAACTGGCTCGCTAAATAAATCATGCTTTATTGCCCGTAATTCTGCGCGCGCTCGAATGGATGGATGGGTGGGTGGGTGGGTGGGTGGGTGGGTGGCTTCGAACCGCATATTATAATCCCGGTAAAATAAATACTAATACCAAACTGGAACAGCAATTTGTCAATATGTGAACTGGTCTCTGTCTCTGTCTCTGTCTCTGTCGCTGTCGCTGTCGCTGTCTCTGTCGCTGTCGCTGTCGCTGTCTCTGTCGCTGTCGCTGTCTCTGTCTCTGTCTCTCTCTATCTCTCCCTCTCCCTCCCTCTCCCTCTCCCTCTCCCTCTCACTCTCCCTCTCTCTACCTCTCCCCCTCCCCCTCCCTCCCTCTCCCCATCCCTCCCTCTCCCTCCCTCTCCCTCACTCTCCAATCCTACCCATCCCCCCCCCCCCCCCCCCCCACCTTGACTGCAACAACTGTAGTCACGTGCTTATCCACGTGACTGCCGCCTACCAGTACCACTCAGGTCTCGGTAATATATGACGTCGCACTAGTTTACCGGATGTGGTGGCCGAATCGGTAGAGCGCGGGCCTCGCATTGCGGAAGGTCGGGAGTTCGGTTCCCAGTCGAGTTAAAGGGTACATTCCTTACACGCGGTATGCGGTATGCAAATGCGACAAAAAATCGAAACGCCTTGAAGCCTATGGGCTACATTCCTTACACGCGGTATGCGGCATGCGGCATGCGAATACTGAATCGGTCCATGTAGCTATCGGTGCGGCATGCGAATGCGAATGCTGCTGCGTTTGCCATAGAGAACAGTGGTGAGGAAACCTGACACTATGTGTGTGGGTGTGGGTGTGGGTGAAAGGACCCATCCCGTAAGCACGCCGCATGCCGCATACCGCATACCGCGTGTAAGGAATGCGCGCTTTAACCAATGACTTATAAAATTGATAGGCTCCTACTTGTCGTTTCCTAGCCTGGCGCTTGGCATTAATAGGATAGGGCAAGGACTGGTTGGCTCAGTGTTAGGATAGTGTGACCGAGTGGGATATCAGGTCATGATGCTGGTGCCCTGGTCTCCCAGTGGGACAATGCTATAAAGTCGCCATGAGTGCGCACTGTCACAAGTAGGTACCCATCCTGATATGACCTTAGATGTTGCTAGGACGTAAAACAATGACAAATAAACAACAAACAACAACTGCAATTATATGTTCTGAATACAATGAAAATGGTGGTCTACCTATACGCATTTACTGAGGCGCAATTGCCCCCCCCCCCCCCCCTCGCTTCCTGCGTTTCGGGGATAAATGAAGAGTGTGAATAACTGATCAGTGTCCGTCAGGTACAATCATCCAACACGCGGTATATCTTTTATAAGCACCCACACCCAGGTGTAAATGTGATTAGAAAACACACTGAGCCAGGGGTAGTAGTTTAAAGTTGCATAGTCCACTCCAATGGTTTTGAGCTTCTGTCATTTTTTTGAGTTAAATATATTACATTTATTGTTATGATCTATCTTGCATTACTTTAAAGAAAGTCTTATTTTAAATGGCTAACTTTTGAGATATTTGAAGTGAAAATATGCCAATTTAATTTGGGAAAGCACACTAAAGGCCCAGTCACATACACGTTAGTGGACGTAGTTGACGTAGTGGAGGCTAACATAGTTCAACATAGTTCAACGTAGTTCAACGTAGTGCAACGTACTGCCATCCATACTTCTCCGTGATGAGAACGTGATAAGAACGTGTGTGGGCTGTGAGTTCCGATTTAAGCTTTGGACATGTTCAAAAGAGACGTACATTTGAGGCAGACGTAGCCTCCATGACAATAACATACTGTAGCATACTCTAGTGTACTCTAGCATACTCTAGCATACTTCTTAATGTACTCTAGCATACTCTAGCGTACTCTAGCATATCCTAGCGTACTTTGACCCGCACAAAACCTTGGCCGTTCTGCCGTGGTCACGTAGCCGTTAGTGGACGAAGTTTAACGTAGTTGAACGTAGTGGAGGGTAATGTAATTCAACGTAGTTGGACGTACTGTGATCCATACCATAACGTACCGGGATCCGTAACGTATTTATCCGTAGTATTAGGTGCTGAAGCTGCCATTATTCCAATCATCAACCAAAAGCTGGCGTACCTTAACGTAGTTTAACGTAGTTTAACGTAGTTTAACGTAGTTTAACGTAGTGATAGCACATTTCACCCACGCTAATTTATCTACAGTTCACTACGTCCACTAACGTGTATGTGACCGGGGCTTCAAACTCTGACACCATAGGCTTATGCAGTAACTGGTTCTATTAAATTGACTCACTATTGCCTTCTATGTGGCAACAAATGCTTAATAAGTGCACCAGTGCCTAAGTTAGATATGTAGAACCAAATCTACATAATTGTTTTGGTTTGGAAATATGGATGCTTCATCGAACTATGCAACTTTAGGTTAGGTAAATGATGTTTTCAGTAGAAAACTAAGTAGCCCTAGTCATTATCACATGCACATACCTCCTGTCAGGCTTTTGAAGTGTTTACTCAAATCCAACGGTATATCATTTATAAGCACCCACACCCAGGTGTAAATGTGATTGGAAAACACACTGAGCCTGAGGGTGGGCAGTAGTGGGTTTTTTTTTAAACACACACAAAAACATACAAAAACGAAAAAAATACCGGCGGCCCACCTCGTCTACCTGACAATTACTGCGATAGTCTCCGGGGACACTGTATGACACGTGACTCCAAAAATACACACGCAGCACTCCGACCGGAAATACACTCGGCTGGACGCGACATGAAATCAAGCTAATTACCTATTGCTATGGCACCCACCTTGCTCTGGTGTCGTATTGACTTGTGAGTTGTAGAAGATATGATGCCATCTGGTTGTATTGCTAGTTCGCTAATCAGACAGGTGGTGGGTAGTGGGATGTGGTGTGTGTGTGAGTTGTAGAAGATATGATGCCATCTGGTTGTATTGCGAGTTCACTAATCAAACAGGTGGTGGGTAGTAGGATGTGGTGTGTGTGTGAGTTGTAGAAGATTTGATGCCATCTGGTTGTATTGTGAGTTCACTAATCAGACAGGTGATGGGTAGTAGGATGTGGTGTGTGTGAGTTGTAGAAGATTTGATGCCATCTGGTTGTATTGCGAGTTCACTAATCAGACAGGTGCTGGGTAGTGGGATGTGGTGAGTGTGAGTTGTAGAAGATTTGATGCCATCTGGTTGTGTTGCGAGTTCACTAATCAGACAGGTGCTGGGTAGTGGGATGTGGTGTGTGTGAGTTGTAGAAGATTAGATGCCATCTGGTTGTGTTGCGAGTTCACTAATCAGACATGTGCTGGGTAGTAGGATGTGGTGTGTGTGAGTTGTAGAAGATATGATGCCATCTGGTTGTATTGCGAGTTCACTAATCAGACAGGTGCTGGGTAGTGGGATGTGGTGTGTGTGAGTTGTAGAAGATATGATGCCATCTGGTTGTATTACGAGTTCACTAATCAGACATGTGCTGGGTAGTAGGATGTGGTGTGTGTGAGTTGTAGAAGATTTGATGCAATCTGGTTGTATTGCGAGTTCACTAATCAGACAGGTGCTGGGTAGTAGGATGTGGTGTGTGTGAGTTGTAGAAGATTTGATGCCATCTGGTTGTATTGCGAGTTCACTAATCAGACATGTGCTGGGTAGTAGGATGTGGTGTGCGTGAGTTGTAGAAGATTTGATGCCATCTGGTTGTATTGCGAGTTCACTAATCAGACATGTGCTGGGTAGTAGGATGTGGTGTGTGTGAGTTGTAGAAGATTTTATGCCATCTGGTGTTATTGCGAGTTCACTAATCAGACATGTGCTGGGTAGTAGGATGTGGTGTGTGTGAGTTGTAGAAGATTTGATGCCATCTGGTTGTATTGTGAGTTCACTAATCAGACAGGTGATGGGTAGTAGGATGTGGTGTGTGTGAGTTGTAGAAGATTTGATGCCATCTGGTTGTATTGCGAGTTCACTAATCAGACAGGTGCTGGGTAGTAGGATGTGGTGTGTGTGAGTTGTAGAAGATATGATGCCATCTGGTTGTATTGCGAGTTTACTAATCAGACAGGTGCTGGGTAGTGGGATGTGGTGAGTGTGAGTTGTAGAAGATTTGATGCCATCTGGTTGTGTTGCGAGTTTACTAATCAGACAGGTGCTGGGTAGTAGGATGTGGTGTGTGTGAGTTGTAGAAGATATGATGCCATCTGGTTGTATTGCGAGTTCACTAATCAGACAGGTGCTGGGTAGTGGGATGTGGTGTGTGTGAGGTGTAGAAGATATGATGCCATCTGGTTGTATTGCGAGTGCACTAATCAGACAGGTGCTGGGTAGTAGGATGTGGTGTGTGTGAGTTGTAGAAGATTTTATGCCATCTGGTTGTATTGGGAGTTCACTAATCAGACAGGTGCTGGGTAGTAGGATGTGGTGTGTGTGAGGTGTAGAAGATTTGATGCCATCTGGTTGTGTTGCGAGTTCACTAATCAGACAGGTGCTGGGTAGTAGGATGTGGTGAGTGTGAGTTGTAGAAGATTTGATGCCATCTGGTTGTATTGCTAGTTCACTAATCA
Organism: Branchipolynoe longqiensis; assembly: GCA_030323885.1. Classification (NCBI taxonomy): domain Eukaryota; kingdom Metazoa; phylum Annelida; class Polychaeta; order Phyllodocida; family Polynoidae; genus Branchipolynoe; species Branchipolynoe longqiensis. The sequence continues at coordinate 51,132,887 of CM059189.1, forward strand.
GACATGTGCTGGGTAGTAGGATGTGGTGAGTGTGAGTTGTAGAAGATTTGATGCCATCTGGTTGTATTGCGAGTTCACTAATCAGGCAGGTGCTGGGTAGTAGGATGTGGTGAGTGTGAGTTGTAGAAGATTTGATGCCATCTGGTTGTATTGCTAGTTCACTAATCAGACATGTGCTGGGTAGTGGGATGTGGTGTGTGTGAGTTGTAGAAGATTTGATGCCATCTGGTTGTATTGCGAGTTCACTAATCAGACAGGTGCTGGGTAGTGGGATGTGGTGTGTGTGAGTTGTAGAAGATATGATGGCATCTGGTTGTATTACGAGTTCACTAATCAGACAGGTGCTGGGTAGTAGGATGTGGTGAGTGTGAGTTGTAGAAGATATGATGCCATCTGGTTGTATTGCGAGTTCACTAATCAGACATGTGCTGGGTAGTGGGATGTGGTGTGTGTGAGTTGTAGAAGATTTGATGCCATCTGGTTGTATTGCGAGTTCACTAATCAGACAGGTAGTGGGATGTGGTGTGTGTGAGGTGTAGAAGATTTGATGCCATCTGGTTGTATTACGAGTTCACTAATCAGACAGGTGCTGGGTAGTGGGATGTGGTGTGTGAGTTGTAGAAGATTTGATGCCATCTGGTTGTATTGCTAGTTCACTAATCAGACATGTGCTGGGTAGTGGGATGTGGTGTGTGTGAGGTGTAGAAGATATGATGCCATCTGGTTGTATTGCGAGTTCACTAATCAGACATGTGCTGGGTAGTAGGATGTGGTGTGTGTGAGGTGTAGAAGATATGATGCCATCTGGTTGTATTGCGAGTTCACTAATCAGACAGGTGCTGGGTAGTGGGATGTGGTGTGTGTAAGGTGTAGAAGGTATGATGCCATCTGGTTGTATTGCGAGTTCACTAATCAGACAGGTGCTGGGTAGTAGGATGTGGTGTGTGTGAGTTGTAGAAGATATGATGCCATCTGGTTGTATTGCGAGTTCACTAATCAGACAGGTGCTGGGTAGTAGGATGTGGTGAGTGTGTGAGTTGTAGAAGATTTGATGCCATCTGGTTGTATTGCGAGTTCACTAATCAGACAGGTAGTGGGATGTGGTGTGTGTGTGAGTTGTAGAAGATTTGATGCCATCTGGTTGTATTGCAAGTTCACTAATCAGACAGGTGCTGGGTAGTAGGATGTGGTGTGTGAGTTGTAGAAGATTTGATGCCATCTGGTTGTATTGCGAGTTCACTAATCAGACAGGTGCTGGGTAGTAGGATGTGGTGAGTGTGTGAGTTGTAGAAGATTTGATGCCATCTGGTTGTATTGTGAGTTCACTAATCAGACATGTGCTGGGTAGTGGGATGTGGTGTGTGTGTGAGTTGTAGAAGATTTGATGCCATCTGGTTGTATTGCGAGTTCACGAATCAGACAGGTAGTGGGATGTGGTGTGTGTGTGAGTTGTAGAAGATTTGATGCCATCTGGTTGTATTGCGAGTTCACTAATCAGACAGGTGCTGGGTAGTAGGATGTGGTGTGTGAGTTGTAGAAGATTTGATGCCATCTGGTTGTATTGCGAGTTCACTAATCAGACAGGTGCTGGGTAGTGGGATGTGGTGTGTGTGTGAGTTGTAGAAGATATGATGCCATCTGGTTGTATTGCGAGTTCACTAATCAGACAGGTGCTGGGTAGTGGGATGTGGTGAGTGTGAGTTGTAGAAGATATGATGCCATCTGGTTGTATTGCGAGTTCACTAATCAGACAGGTGCTGGGTAGTAGGATGTGGTGAGTGTGAGTTGTAGAAGATTTGATGCCATCTGGTTGTATTGCGAGTTCACTAATCAGACAGGTCCTGGGTAGTGGGATGTGGTGTGTGTGTGTGAGTTGTAGAAGATTTGATGCCATCTGGTTGTATTGCGAGTTCACTAATCAGACAGGTGCTGGGTAGTAGGATGTGGTGTGTGTGAGTTGTAGAAGATTTGATGCCATCTGGTTGTATTGCGAGTTCACTAATCAGACAGGTGCTGGGTAGTAGGATGTGGTGAGTGTGAGGTGTAGAAGATATGATGCCATCTGGTTGTATTACGAGTTCACTAATCAGACAGGTGCTGGGTAGTGGGATGTGGTGTGTGTGTGAGTTGTAGAAGATTTGATGCCATCTGGTTGTATTGCGAGTTCACTAATCAGACAGGTGCTGGGTAGTAGGATGTGGTGTGTGTGAGTTGTAGAAGATTTGATGCCATCTGGTTGTATTGCTAGTTCACTAATCAGACAGGTGCTGGGTAGCAGGATGTGGTGAGTGTGAGGTGTAGAAGATATGATGCCATCTGGTTGTATTACGAGTTCACTAATCAGACAGGTGCTGGGTAGTGGGATGTGGTGTGTGTGTGAGTTGTAGAAGATTTGATGCCATCTGGTTGTGTTGCGAGTTCACTAATCAGACAGGTGCTGGGTAGTGGGATGTGGTGTGTGTGTGAGTTGTAGAAGATTTGATGCCATCTGGTTGTGTTGCGAGTTCACTAATCAGACAGGTGCTGGGTAGTGGGATGTGGTGTGTGTGAGTTGTAGAAGATATGATGCCATCTGGTTGTATTGCGAGTTCACTAATCAGACAGGTGCTGGGTAGTGGGATGTGGTGTGTGGGTGAGTTGTAGAAGATTTTATGCCATCTGGTTGTATTGCGAGTTCACTAATCAGACATGTGCTGGGTAGTAGGATGTGGTGTGTGTGAGTTGTAGAAGATTTGATGCCATCTGGTTGTATTGCTAGTTCACTAATCAGACATGTGCTGGGTAGTGGGATGTGGTGTGTGTGAGTTGTAGAAGATTTGATGCCATCTGGTTGTATTGCGAGTTCACTAATCAGACAGGTGCTGGGTAGTAGGATGTGGTGTGTGTGAGTTGTAGAAGATTTGATGCCATCTGGTTGTATTGCGAGTTCACTAATCAGACAGGTGCTGGGTAGTAGGATGTGGTGAGTGTGAGTTGTAGAAGATATGATGCCATCTGGTTGTATTGCGAGTTCACTAATCAGACAGGTGCTGGGTAGTGGGATGTGGTGTGTGTGAGTTGTAGAAGATTTGATGCCATCTGGTTGTATTGCGAGTTCACTAATCAGGCAGGTGCTGGGTAGTAGGATGTGGTGAGTGTGAGTTGTAGAAGATTTGATGCCATCTGGTTGTATTGCGAGTTCACTAATCAGACATGTGCTGGGTAGTAGGATGTGGTGTGTGTGAGTTGTAGAAGATTTGATGCCATCTGGTTATATTGCGAGTTCACTAATCAGACATGTGCTGGGTAGTAGGATGTGGTGTGTGTGAGTTGTAGAAGATTTGATGCCATCTGGTTGTATTGCGAGTTCACTAATCAGACAGGTGCTGGGTAGTAGGATGTGGTGTGTGTGAGTTGTAGAAGATTTGATGCCATCTGGTTGTATTGCGAGTTCACTAATCAGACAGGTGCTGGGTAGTAGGATGTGGTGAGTGTGAGGTGTAGAAGATATGATGCCATCTGGTTGTATTACGAGTTCACTAATCAGACAGGTGCTGGGTAGTGGGATGTGGTGTGTGTGTGAGTTGTAGAAGATTTGATGCCATCTGGTTGTATTGCGAGTTCACTAATCAGACAGGTGCTGGGTAGTAGGATGTGGTGTGTGTGAGTTGTAGAAGATTTGATGCCATCTGGTTGTATTGCTAGTTCACTAATCAGACAGGTGCTGGGTAGCAGGATGTGGTGAGTGTGAGGTGTAGAAGATATGATGCCATCTGGTTGTATTACGAGTTCACTAATCAGACAGGTGCTGGGTAGTGGGATGTGGTGTGTGTGTGAGTTGTAGAAGATTTGATACCATCTGGTTGTGTTGCGAGTTCACTAATCAGACAGGTGCTGGGTAGTGGGATGTGGTGTGTGTGAGTTGTAGAAGATATGATGCCATCTGGTTGTATTGCGAGTTCACTAATCAGACAGGTGCTGGGTAGTGGGATGTGGTGTGTGGGTGAGTTGTAGAAGATTTTATGCCATCTGGTTGTATTGCGAGTTCACTAATCAGACATGTGCTGGGTAGTAGGATGTGGTGTGTGTGAGTTGTAGAAGATTTGATGCCATCTGGTTGTATTGCTAGTTCACTAATCAGACATGTGCTGGGTAGTGGGATGTGGTGTGTGTGAGTTGTAGAAGATTTGATGCCATCTGGTTGTATTGCGAGTTCACTAATCAGACAGGTGCTGGGTAGTAGGATGTGGTGTGTGTGAGTTGTAGAAGATTTGATGCCATCTGGTTGTATTGCGAGTTCACTAATCAGACAGGTGCTGGGTAGTAGGATGTGGTGAGTGTGAGTTGTAGAAGATATGATGCCATCTGGTTGTATTGCGAGTTCACTAATCAGACAGGTGCTGGGTAGTGGGATGTGGTGTGTGTGAGTTGTAGAAGATTTGATGCCATCTGGTTGTATTGCGAGTTCACTAATCAGGCAGGTGCTGGGTAGTAGGATGTGGTGAGTGTGAGTTGTAGAAGATTTGATGCCATCTGGTTGTATTGCGAGTTCACTAATCAGACAGGTGCTGGGTAGCAGGATGTGGTGAGTGTGAGGTGTAGAAGATATGATGCCATCTGGTTGTATTACGAGTTCACTAATCAGACAGGTGCTGGGTAGTGGGATGTGGTGTGTGTGTGAGTTGTAGAAGATTTGATGCCATCTGGTTGTGTTGCGAGTTCACTAATCAGACAGGTGCTGGGTAGTGGGATGTGGTGTGTGTGTGAGTTGTAGAAGATTTGATGCCATCTGGTTGTGTTGCGAGTTCACTAATCAGACAGGTGCTGGGTAGTGGGATGTGGTGTGTGTGAGTTGTAGAAGATATGATGCCATCTGGTTGTATTGCGAGTTCACTAATCAGACAGGTGCTGGGTAGTGGGATGTGGTGTGTGGGTGAGTTGTAGAAGATTTTATGCCATCTGGTTGTATTGCGAGTTCACTAATCAGACATGTGCTGGGTAGTAGGATGTGGTGTGTGTGAGTTGTAGAAGATTTGATGCCATCTGGTTGTATTGCTAGTTCACTAATCAGACATGTGCTGGGTAGTGGGATGTGGTGTGTGTGAGTTGTAGAAGATTTGATGCCATCTGGTTGTATTGCGAGTTCACTAATCAGACAGGTGCTGGGTAGTAGGATGTGGTGTGTGTGAGTTGTAGAAGATTTGATGCCATCTGGTTGTATTGCGAGTTCACTAATCAGACAGGTGCTGGGTAGTAGGATGTGGTGAGTGTGAGTTGTAGAAGATATGATGCCATCTGGTTGTATTGCGAGTTCACTAATCAGATAGGTGCTGGGTAGTGGGATGTGGTGTGTGTGAGTTGTAGAAGATTTGATGCCATCTGGTTGTATTGCGAGTTCACTAATCAGGCAGGTGCTGGGTAGTAGGATGTGGTGAGTGTGAGTTGTAGAAGATTTGATGCCATCTGGTTGTATTGCGAGTTCACTAATCAGACATGTGCTGGGTAGTAGGATGTGGTGTGTGTGAGTTGTAGAAGATTTGATGCCATCTGGTTATATTGCGAGTTCACTAATCAGACATGTGCTGGGTAGTAGGATGTGGTGTGTGTGAGTTGTAGAAGATTTGATGCCATCTGGTTGTATTGCGAGTTCACTAATCAGACAGGTGCTGGGTAGTAGGATGTGGTGTGTGTGAGTTGTAGAAGATTTGATGCCATCTGGTTGTATTGCGAGTTCACTAATCAGACAGGTGCTGGGTAGTAGGATGTGGTGAGTGTGAGGTGTAGAAGATATGATGCCATCTGGTTGTATTACGAGTTCACTAATCAGACAGGTGCTGGGTAGTGGGATGTGGTGTGTGTGTGAGTTGTAGAAGATTTGATGCCATCTGGTTGTATTGCGAGTTTACTAATCAGACAGGTGCTGGGTAGTAGGATGTGGTGTGTGTGAGTTGTAGAAGATTTGATGCCATCTGGTTGTATTGCTAGTTCACTAATCAGACAGGTGCTGGGTAGCAGGATGTGGTGAGTGTGAGGTGTAGAAGATATGATGCCATCTGGTTGTATTACGAGTTCACTAATCAGACAGGTGCTGGGTAGTGGGATGTGGTGTGTGTGTGAGTTGTAGAAGATTTGATGCCATCTGGTTGTGTTGCGAGTTCACTAATCAGACAGGTGCTGGGTAGTGGGATGTGGTGTGTGTGAGTTGTAGAAGATATGATGCCATCTGGTTGTATTGCGAGTTCACTAATCAGACAGGTGCTGGGTAGTGGGATGTGGTGTGTGGGTGAGTTGTAGAAGATTTGATGCCATCTGGTTGTATTGCGAGTTCACTAATCAGACATGTGCTGGGTAGTAGGATGTGGTGTGTGTGAGTTGTAGAAGATTTGATGCCATCTGGTTGTATTGCTAGTTCACTAATCAGACATGTGCTGGGTAGTGGGATGTGGTGTGTGTGAGTTGTAGAAGATTTGATGCCATCTGGTTGTATTGCGAGTTCACTAATCAGACAGGTGCTGGGTAGTAGGATGTGGTGTGTGTGAGTTGTAGAAGATTTGATGCCATCTGGTTGTATTGCGAGTTCACTAATCAGACAGGTGCTGGGTAGTAGGATGTGGTGAGTGTGAGTTGTAGAAGATATGATGCCATCTGGTTGTATTGCGAGTTCACTAATCAGACAGGTGCTGGGTAGTGGGATGTGGTGTGTGTGAGTTGTAGAAGATTTGATGCCATCTGGTTGTATTGCGAGTTCACTAATCAGGCAGGTGCTGGGTAGTAGGATGTGGTGAGTGTGAGTTGTAGAAGATTTGATGCCATCTGGTTGTATTGCGAGTTCACTAATCAGACATGTGCTGGGTAGTAGGATGTGGTGTGTGTGAGTTGTAGAAGATTTGATGCCATCTGGTTGTATTGCGAGTTCACTAATCAGACATCTGCTGGGTAGTAGGATGTGGTGTGTGTGAGTTGTAGAAGATTTGATGCCATCTGGTTGTATTGCGAGTTCACTAATCAGACAGGTGCTGGGTAGTAGGAGGTGGTGAGTGTGAGTTGTAGAAGATATGATGCCATCTGGTTGTATTGCGAGTTCACTAATCAGACATGTGCTGGGTAGTAGGATGTGGTGAGTGTGAGTTGTAGAAGATTTGATGCCATCTGGTTGTATTGCGAGTTCACTAATCAGACATGTGCAGGGTTGTAGGATGTGGTGAGTGTGAGTTGTAGAAGATTTGATGCCATCTGGTTGTATTGCGAGTTCACTAATCAGACATGTGCTGGGTAGTAGGATGTGGTGAGTGTGAGTTGTAGAAGATTTAATTCTATCTGGTTGTATTGCGAGTTCACTAATCAGACAGGTGCTGGGTAGTGGGATGTGGTGTGTGTGTGAGTTGTAGAAGATGTGATGCCATCTGGTTGTATTGCTAGTTCGCTAATCGGACAGGTGCTGGGTAGTAGGATGTGGTGTGTGTGAGTTGTAGAAGATTTGATGCCATCTGGTTGTATTGCGAGTTCACTAATCAGACAGGTGCTGGGTAGTAGGATGTGGTGAGTGTGAGTTGTAGAAGATTTGATGCCATCTGGTTGTATTGCTAGTTCGCTAATCAGACAGGTGCTGGGTAGTAGGATGTGGTGTGTGTGAGTTGTAGAAGATTTGATGCCATCTGGTTGTATTGCTAGTTCACTAATCAGACAGGTGCTGGGTAGTAGGATGTGGTGTGTGTGTGAGTTGTAGAAGATTTAATACCATGTGGTGTTTGTGAGTTAGACTTGTTAACTGGTCGCTGACTTGTTGTGATAAAGTGCACTCAGAACTCATGCGTGCAGTGTTGCAGGTGGGTGAGTCGAATCTCTGTGAAGGACAAGGGGGCGTGTACGTGTGTGTGGGTGTGGATGGATGGGTGGACGGGTGGATGTATGTATGTATGTATGTATGTATGTATTTTTCTAATATCTATGTACGTATTTATGTGTGTATGTATGTATGTATGTATGTGTATGTATGTACATACATATGTTTGTATGCATGTACGTACATGCAGGTATGCATATATTGCAGGTCTAGCAATACCTCAGGGAGTTTAACGCCCCTGCCCTGCAGAGTTGTAAACCACTGCCTTGTGGTACAGGTTCTTGACAGAACCGAAGGCTAAGGGAGCAAACCCTAAACAGAAAAACATGTCACTGTGGCAGCATTAAGGGCGGTTGATGTATGGAACTCCCAACATCTTCCGACCAGCCACTGCAGGGACAAATAGTTTTGCGCCTGTCTTGACATGTTCTTGCCGGTGTGAAACCTCTATTTGCTCCCCGAGAGAGTGCCGCTGGTAACTTGCAAAAGTCAGCAGCACTTCAACACTTTTGCAGGCAGCTTTCATGAAATGTGATCGAGGCTCTACATCCAGGAATGATGGCGAACGTTAGTGTTGGAGGGGAAGCCTCGGAATCGTTCAGGGTTACCAATGGGGTCAAGCAAGGTTGTGTACTGGCCCCCACGCTCTTCTCCATCTTCCTATCAGCAATGCTCGATGAGGCTTTCCGAGAAATGGGGGATGGCATCTATATACAGTCCAGACAGAGCGTTGACCTATTCAATGTCGCACACTTCAGAGCGAAGACCAAGACTACTCGGATACTGGTGAGAGAGCTGCTATTCACAGATGACAGTGCACTGGTTGCCCGCTCTGCTGAAGAGATCCAGAAAATAGTGGACGCTTTCTCCGATGCATCAAAGAAGTTCAGCCTGAAGATTAAGATCAAGAAGACGGAGGTGCTGTACCAACCCAACTCTACAAGAACCAGAGAGGAGGAGATCATGGTTGACGGAAACAAGCTGAACTCTGTTCTGGAATTCACCTACCCCAGAAGCACTATATCAAGTGATGGACGCATTGATGCTGAAATACAGAGGAGGATTGCCAAGGCTAGCGCATCTTTCGGCCGACTACACCAGAGACTGGAACAACCACCATGTGTCCATTCGGGTCAAAGGCAAGATCTACCATGCAATCGTACTATCCACCCTACTATACGGAGCCGAGGCCTGGACAGTGTACAGACGACAGGTGAAAAAGCTGCATGCCTTCATGATGCGACATCTGCGTTCAATCATGAGGCTAACCTGGAAGGACAAAGTGACAAATAAGGAAATACTCGAACGGACAGGGCTGCCCTCTATGGAAGATCTTCTGATCAAAAAGAATCTCCGGTGGACTGGGCACCTCAAGAGGATGTCATCAGACAGGCTACCAAAGCAGATCCTCTATTCTCAACTGTCTTCTGGTTACAGAAAGAGAGGGCACCCTCGTCTCCGGTTCAAGGATACCATCAAGAGAAACCTGAAGCTGAGAGACATTAAGACCGACTAATGGACGCAACTCTCACAGCAGAGAGCTAAATGAAGAGCGGCAGTCAAGTAATGAAAGCAGTCTTTGTCGCATCGCAACCGACAGCATGATGATGATGATGATGTATGTATGTATATGTAGGTAGTATGCGTATTTAGGTAGGTGGGTATGTATGTATGTATATGTAGGTAGGTATGCGTATTTAGGTAGGTGGGTATGTATGTGCATGTTTGTGTCTGTATGTGTATGTGTGTATGTATATCAATTGGCATTACTGGCATTGGCACTGCTTTAGCACGTAATCCTATACCTGCTCAGGATAAAACACGTGGATGTGTATATATATATATATATATATATATATATATATATATATATATATAAATATATATATTCCTTTTCTTTGGCACTGCATTAGCACGCAAACCTGATGTCAAGTGCCAATTCGAACCGCTAGGGGACGCCACTATCTGCCGTGCCATTGTCCCACATAATGCTTATATATACTGCCCATGCGCTGATACATGGTTTTAACATAATCCATATATAATACCGTACGCTGGTTAAGTTTTAGTGTTGTTCTGATCACTACTCCTCTGTTAATCGGCACTGGCAACACGCATCATCATACTCCACTGATGCTTCGCCATGGATGGGTTGTCACTAGCAATTAGCGTGTTTTTGTGTGCCTATCATGCACATTTCATATTAATTCTGATGGTTTTGATTGGTCACTTTGACCAGGGTGGCATCCATTTTGAGTTGCGTAACCTTGAATGTTGTTAACTCCGCCATTAGATAGTCCCACCAATATGGTTTACCACATAATGCTACATGGATTCCACCAGATGGCGTCACTATATTAAAACTGGACCGTGCATCAGTCCGGAATATAGCATAGAATGTAGATATATACATGGTCTCAGAATATAGCCAGCGACCGTGAATGTATATTTAATGACAGTTCAACACAATATTGGTCCAGGGATTGACGCGGAGAGTGGCTTAAAGCTAATTATATATTATATATATATATATACTCAAAGCGCATGATTTTGCATACGCATAGGCTTACCTGATACTTGTGATAGTCTGAGTTGGTAGGCTGAATGAGTTCAAATAATGCAAAGTCTGAGGCGCTTTTGAAATCACCCCTTGCACCAAGCTAGTGCCATTCTATCAACAAAAGTCAGTCCTTTACCAAACTAACTTACTTATATAAAAGTACACTCCCTAGATAGTATAGGTTGAACATTTAAGGTTTCATTTTTAGTCGTACTAAATTAATCAATGATGAAATGGTAGGTGTGAATCGATAATGTTCAAGTATAGGTCAATCTTTTTTCTTTCTAGAGCAAAACAAAATTGTTCTATTTATGTTTCCCACTTCGTAGATGCCTCTTTCAGACATTGTTTTACGGAGAGTCATCAGGCGATGAGGGGGGGGGGGGGCATAGAAAATGTGAAGCATGTTTATGGGAACCAGATGACCGACTGAGTGTATTTCACTATCACTTTGTTCACCAGTTAAAAATAAATCTCCCTATCATTGTATCAGCGTTATCACTGAATGTCTGTTGTATGTATGTATGTATGTATGTATGTATGTATGTATGTATGTATGTATGTATGTATGTATGTATGTATGTATGTATGTATGTATGTATGTATGTATGCATGCATGCATGCATGCATGCATGTATGTATGTATGTATGTATGTATGTATGCATGCATGCATGTATGTATGTATGTGTGTATATATGTATGTATGTATGTATGTATGCATGCCTGTTTTCACTGAATGTCTGTTGTATGTATGCATTATATATATATATTTACAGTAAAACCTCTCTAACCGACATCCTCCACAGATCGACCACTCTCCTATATCGATCGCTTTATTTGGGTCATACCATCATAACCATATTCTAACTCCCTAAACCGACCACCTCCCTAAATGGACCACTTAAAGTCGGTCGGTTCCAAGGTCGGTCGGTTTAGATAGGTTTTACTGTGTGTGTGTGTGTGTATGTGTATATATATATATATATATATATATATATATATATATATATATATATATATATATATATATATATATAGTTTGACGGTGTGAACAGGCGGTTTGTTAGTGACACACTACATTCATTGCGGATGTACCCTAATAGACGAGATCACCATTCTGACTGCGCATGCACTGAAAACGGCGTTGGCAGCAAAGCAAATGCGTACGGCCATTGAGTTTGCCGATACGCATCGGGAAAAACTTTGATTTTATTCAAAATTAATAGAAATACATAAAAATTTGGCATAAACATGTATGCACACATGCAGTAAAATGATCTGATGAGCTAAGAAACATAAAATTCCACCCAAAACAATATCCACACCACCATTATTAATTCTTGTTCTAAATATTAAAATGCCAAATGTGTCAACAGACACTTGTTTCAGAGAAATATATAACCAATATCTGATTAACCCTGCTCATTTTCTAGTTCTACATATGTCATTAACCATAGGATATAAATAAAAAAGATTAATAAAATAAGTAAAACTGACTCTGGCTATGGCTCTAACACTAGTCTGAGTGCCCAGATTTGTCTAACTCTAAATGCACATGGCATAAGATATGCTGATTATATTGATGTAAATGCATTGCTGGATAAAAGATTAATATCTTAATTTATTATATATAATTTTTTAGTTGGTATTCTAAGTTTCAAACAAGAGCTGAGATGAGCTGAAACTAGCACATTTTATAGTTGCACCCAGTGTATTAGCATTAGACATGTGCTTCTCGTGGGGTTTTTTTTCTTCCACAATGCACCGTGTGGCTGGAAAGGTGATGTAGTCTATTCCCCGCCAGCACCATGGTTACCACTATAATGCAGGCTGTAGGCGATGAGACGTTATCAGATCAGGGGCCATATGCATGTGTCAGGGATAGCGCTGTGAAGCTGGTTTTCGGCGGGTTTACCGGGTTAGTGGCGATAACCCCGTATGTATGTGTCGGCGTTAGACAAACCCCGCGAGCTTAAAGTCGCCTGCACTAACCCCAAGTCATAGGATGGTTAACGTCCATGTTAGGGACCGATTAGGCCCAAATCTATTCAATGCGATCATATTTAACAGAATTACATACGCAATAAGTGAAATTTTATCAATTTAACCCTAAATTCGAACCGTTATTAACGCTACTGCCGCATTGGTGGTGATATTAATAGTGTCGAATCGACGAATGTAAAATAAACAAAATGCCGCCTCCGCCGCGACGTCGATATCCATACTGGCATAACACCAGTGGCAATGTTTTACGCCCAAATCAATGCGATCATATTTAACAGAATTACATACGCAATAAGTGAAATTTCATTAAATTAACCCTAAATTCGAAGCGATATTAACGTAGCTGCTACATCGGCGGCGTTATTCATATTGTCGAATCGACGAATGTAAGCTAAACAAATAGCAGTGCTCACCGGCTACAGGCTCACCACTAAGGCTGCTGGTTCCTGCGGCAGCGATATTGTCAAATAGCGTTGCTCGCCGGCAACAGGCTCACTAAGAAGGATGCTGGTTCCTGGCCACCGATATTGTCAAATATCGATGCTCGCCGGGTACAGGCTCAGAGGGCCCCCCAAGTTGCTAAATAACTAATATGTTAACTAACCCAGCTGCGCTCTGGACACATACATACCCCGTGACACATCTGGAACACTGGCGTTAGATAACCCGGGACCCGCCGTTAACACCGGAGCCGATAAAAAGTTGCTCATACATATGGCCCCAGGGAGATTCACTTCACAACAACCTGTTACATACATGCCACAGCCACTGAACCCCGCCACAGTCACTGAACCCCACCACAGCCACTGAACCCTGCCACAGCCACTGGACCTTGCCCAAGAACTGAACCCCGCCACGAGCAACTGAAACCCGCCACAGCCACTGAACCCCACCAGAGCCACTGAACCCTGCCACAGGCACTGAACCCTGCCCAAGAACTGAACCCCGCCACAGCAACTGAACCCCGCCACAGCAACTGAACCCCGCCACAGCAACTGAACCCCACCACAGCCACTGTAGGCGATGAGACGTTATCAAATCAGGGAGATTCACTTCACAACAACCTGCTACATGCATGCCACAGACACTGAACCCCACCACAGTCACTGAACCCCACCATAGCCACTGAACCCTGCCACAGCCACTGAACCCCGCCCAAGAACTGAACCCCGCCACAGCAACTGAACCCCGCCACAGAAAATGAACCCCGCCACAGCAAATGAACCCAGCCACAGCCACTGAACCCCGCCACAGCAACTGAACCCCGCCACAGCAACTGAACCCCGCCACAGCCACTGTAGGCGATGAGACGTTATCAAATCAGGGAGATTCACTTCACAACAACCTGCTACATGCATGCCACAGACACTGAACCCCACCACAGTCACTGAACCCCACCATAGCCACTGAACCCTGCCACAGCCACTGAACCCCGCCCAAGAACTGAACCCCGCCACAGCAACTGAACCCCGCCACAGAAAATGAACCCCGCCACAGCAAATGAACCCCGCCACAGCAACTGAACCCCGCCACAGCAACTGAACCCCGCCACAGCCACTGTAGGCGATGAGACGTTATCAAATCAGGGAGATTCACTTCACAACAACCTGCTACATGCATGCCACAGACACTGAACCCCACCACAGTCACTGAACCCCACCATAGCCACTGAACCCTGCCACAGCCACTGAACCCCGCCCAAGAACTGAACCCCGCCACAGCAACTGAACCCCGCCACAGAAAATGAACCCCGCCACAGCAAATGAACCCAGCCACAGCCACTGAACCCCACCACAGCCACTGAACCCCACCACAGCCACTGAACCCCACCACAGCCACTGAACCCCGCCACAGCCACTGAACCCCGCCACAGCCACTGAACCCAGCCACAGCCACTGAACCCCGCCACAGCCACTGAACCCTGCCACAGCCACTGAACCCAGCCACAGCCACTGAACCCTGCCACAGCCACTGATCCCAGCCACAGCCACTGATCCCAGCCACAGCCACTGAACCCAGCCACAGCCACTGAACCCAGCCACTGGGTGCCGGCCTGTGTGTGGGGGGTGGGGGGTGGGGGTGGGGGGGGTGTGTGTGGGGGGGTGGATGGTGGTGTGGGGGGGGGGGGCTGTGGGTGTGTGAGCGTGTGCGTGGGGGTGGGTGTGAGCGTGTGCGTCGGTGTGTGTGTGAGCGTGTGTGTGGGTCTGGGTGAGCTTATGTGTGTGTGTGTGTGTGTGTGTGTGTGGAGGAGCAGGATCCAATGTTGGCAACCCTGCACCCTTATAACATAGGTGATGAATGAGAAGGCGGATCTAGCTCCGGATCTAGCTCCGGATCTAGCTCCGGATCTAGCTCGGTGACAGTGAGAGGTGTATGGGTGAAGTCTGGTCGGGAGTGTGAGTTTACATCCGTGTCCGTTAACAGGAACTCTCACCGCTAGGTGGTGGTGGTGGTGGGGGTAATGTTGCTATCCTTACCCTCCCTCCCGTTCTCTCAACCTACAACACATTCTCCCTCCTTCCCTCTCTTCCTCCATCCCCCTCCTTCCCCTCCCCCTCCCTCCCTCTCTTCCTCCATCCCCCTCCTTCCCCTCCCTCTTCCTTCATCCTTCTACCCCTCTTTCCCTCCCCCTCCCTCCTTCCTTCCTTTCCGCTCCCCCTCCTTCCTTCCGTCCCTCCCCATCCCCATCCCTTCCTCTCCATCCCAGTTCTTCCCTTCCCACTACCTCCCGCCTTCCCCCTCGCTCCCTGCTCCCCCTCCCTCTCTCCCCCTCCCTCCTCCCCCTCCCTTCACCCCCCTCCCCCCTCCCTTCCCCTCCCTTCATCCTTCCCTCCCTTCATCCTTCAATCCCTCCTGCCCTCCCCCTCCCCTCACCTCCCTCCCCCCCTCACTTAATCCTTCCTCCCTACCTCCTTCCCTCCCTCCTTCCCTCCCTCCTTCCCTCCCTCCTTCCCTCCCTCCCTCCCTCCCCCCTCCCTCCCTCCCTCCCCCCTACCCCCACTCCCTCCCTCCCTCTCCATCCCACTTCTTCCCCGTCCATATTGCTCCCTCCCTCACCAACCTCCCCCTTCCCACCCTGATATGACCTTAGATGTTGCCCGGACGTAAAACTCCAACAACTAACCAGTCCTTCCCCTTCTCTCTTTTCCTCCTTCCTTCCTCTAGCAATGTCCCTCCCTTCCCGCTGTCGACCCCTCCCCTCCTCCGTCCCCCTTCCCCTCCCCCTCCCCCTCCTCCTCCCCCTTCCCTACCCCTCCCCCTCCTCCCCCCTTCCCCTCCCTCCTCCCCCTCCCCTCCTCCCTCCCCTCCTCCCCTTCCCCTCCCCCTCCTCCCCCTTCCCCTCCCCCTCCTCATCCTCCCCCTTCCCCTCCCTCCCTCCTGTCTTGTGATATTGCACACTCATGGCAACCTTATAGTGCTGCCCCACTGGCATCCTGACTTGATATCCCACTCAGTCATGATTATCCTGACACTGAACTAACCAGTCCTTGCCCTATCCTATTAATGCCAAGCGCCAGTCTAGGAAGCGACAAGTATCAATTCTATAAGTCATTGGTTTAACTCAACCGGGAACCGAACTCCCGATCTCCCGCATGCGAGGCCCGCGCTATACCGATTCGGCCACTGTGCCTGGTGAATACGCGTGAAAGTGCACTGCACTCACTGCGCCACGCTTCGACCGGAAGCTGCGGCGCTGCTCACCGGAAGTCGTCTACGCAAAAGTCGTCTGGGCATTTGCGACTAATGAAGCGTGCGCAGCCGCAGCTGGTGACGGGGTGCGTGGAGGACGCTGATTGGCTGTGGTGACAGTAGAGACGCCCACCTTTAAACACTGCCGAACAGGATGACATTTGGCATTGAAGGGGCTGGGGGGGGGGGGGGGGGTGTTATTTCTTTATTATTGTGTTATTTCTTTGTTATTGTTTTTTTTTTATTCCCCACCCCCTCCGGGAAACTGACCTTTTGTTTAAATAACGATGCATTTTTAGCACTCGAGTGAGATTGTGGAGCTAGTATTGATTTCTAACTGATTTGATATTATAGCACGAAATGCGAAACGGTGAAACCTGACGGGATGGCCCAATGAGTTGAGCATCCATGTCCCGTCTTGATATATCGTATCATTTGATTTTGAACCCATGGGTTCGAACCCTGGTCAAGTCAAACCAATGACTTAAAAAATTATGCTTGTTACGACAAAGACTGGTTAGTTCAGTGTCAGGATAATGTGATATCTAAGGTCATATCAGGGCGGGTACCGACTTGTGAGAGTGCCCACTCATGGCAACTTTATAGTGCTGCCCCACCTGGAGATCAGGCCGCCATCACTATGACCCAATATCCCACTCAGTCACATCCTGGCACTGAGCCAACCAGTCCTTTCCCTATCCTAATGCCGTCACGCCTGGCTAGAAAACGACAAGTATAAATTTGGTAAGTTATTGGTTTGACTCGCACAAGGTTTGAACCCATGGGTTCAAATCCCACGATCTCCTCATTCGGCGATCCCGTTTGGTCCGTGTTTGATCTATTATGCAATAGATTGCCATCCCACAACATCGATTCTCTGTCCTTTAGCCGTTGTTGGAGTGATAAGTACTGCAGGCCATGCCCCGCCAGTCATGTCATATCAGTTTGATTAACGTATAAATAGCATATCCATTGTAAGCCTTTTCAGCAGCGAACTGTGGAATAGGTCGGTAGTGAGATGGGTAACTAATATAATGAGCATCGTACATTAAAAATAGCCTGCTTCTTATTTGATGCATCCATACAAATGCGTAAATGCATGAATGCATAACCAGACGGGATGGCCGAATGAGTTAGAGCATGGGTCTCCCGTGTTGGTATACCATCGGATTCTGGGTTCGAACCCTGGTCGAGTCAAACCAATGACATCAAAATTGATACTTGTCGCTTCCTAGCCAGGCGCTCGGCATTTTTAGGATAGGACAAGGATTGGTTGGTTCAGTGTCAGGATAATGTAAATGAGTAGGATATCAGGCCATGGTGCTGGCAGCCTGGTCTCCCAGTGGGGCAGCACTATAAAGTCATCATGAGTGCGCACTGTCACAAGATGGTACCCATCCTGATATGACCTTAGATGTTGCTAGGACGTAAAACAAACAAACGTAAATGCATACATACACACATTCACACATGTATACCTACATATATACATACATATGTATGACACATACATACATACGTACATACATACATACATACATACATACAAATATACATACATACATACATACATACACATACATACATAGTTTTCTATGTAACATACATTAAAAGAATTGGTGCATTGTACACCTAACCAAATAATTAAAGTTTGCTGGTGATATAGTAGCGTTATCCTAGTAAAAAAACAACACACACACACACACAAAAACACCATCGATAAAATGACATTGTTTTTGTGAACTCATCCCACAGCCCTTTCTCTTGTTTCTGAGCCAATGAGGTTGAATCGCATTCTCCCCTATCTCCAAATATTAAACAATGCCTTTATATATAGCATGCAATAGTCCAACGGCCATGAGTAGGGTGGAGAGGTGTGGTGGTAGGATTGGCTGGGAGATGGATGGTGAGTGCGCATGCTCAGTCCAGTCGTGGGGCGCTGATGGGGGGGGGGGGGGGGGGGGGGGCGGGTGGTGGTGGTGGTGGGGGGGGGGGGGGGCTTCACTTCTAGGCCCGAACCCCCATACCCTAAAACAGACACTGGTTCTGGGGCGGGCCGCCGCTTAGACTTACACCTACCCAGGTGAACTCGCAATACCTCGCACGCCTGTGGCCGGGAGCGTTCCACACATAGCTCACACACTCTCCAACCACATACTGCGTCGCCGACACGGCGCAAACAGGGCCCGTCAGTGCACCTGTCTCCCGTATGGAGAGCGTCGGGACGGCGGCGTGGTGATGAGTCATGCCGCCCGACGCGCCACCACGCGAGTGCGGGGTGAACTAGTCGCCGCCTGCCGGGGCTGGGTAGATTATGTGCGTTGTTTGGAATTGCCATGTCCTTTAAAAAGATGTGTTGTGCATCAACCGATACTGCGTCTTTAGACATTATTTGTTTATTTCGGTTATCGTGGTTAGTCATAGATCTACGTTGAATTGGGGAATGCGTGACGTCACAGAGTTGGTGGCTCAAGGAGTGCACTTTTTTCCATGTTATCAACCGAGATCTGGCTACTGTGTTAACTACCGCTTATCAATGACAAGGTGTGTGTGTGTGTGTGTGTGTGTGTGTGTGTGTGTGTGTGTGTGTGTGTGTGTGTGTGTGTGTGTGTGTGTGTGTGTGTGTGACAGTACTAATTATATCTCATTTTCAGGTTGTTTTGATGACTACTCCTACCAAGTCCATTCAAATGCGGTATATGTTTGTACTGCAGTGTTATGAAACCGAACGTGGTGGCCGAATCCGTAGAACGCGGGCCTCCCGTGTGGAAGGTCAGGAGTTCTAATTATGGTCGAGTCAAACCTGTGACTTACAAAATTGATACTTGTTGCTTCCTAGCCAGGTGCTTGATATTAATAGGATAGGGCAACGACTGGTTAGCTCAGTATCTAGATAATGTGACTGGGATATAAGGTCATGGTGCCAGCCACCTGGTCTCCCAGTGGGGCAGCACTATAACATTGCCATGAGTTGACACTATCCAAGTCAGTACCCGTCCTGATATCACCTTAAATATTGCTAGGACATAAACCAACAACAAAGAAACAAGCAGTGTTATGAAGGTCGCGCTAACCTTTGTAGATGGTTGCATGTTAACTGAACACCACACACCAATCGGCGAGGTGAGTGTCTAATATTGTTTTTTTGTTCATCAAGTTTCTCCCTTTTCTCAGATTCAGGATAATGTGACTAAGTGGGATATCGAGTTATGGTGCTGATGGCTTGATTTCCCAGTGGGGCAGTACTATAAAGTCGCCATGACTGCGCATTGCCACAAGTCGGTACCCGTCCTGATATGACCTTAGATGTTGCCAGGACGTAAAACTCCAACAACCAATCATTTTCTCTGAGTCTGACACAATGCATTGACTACTACTTGTAAAATGATATATATATATATATATATATATATATATATATATAGAGAGAGAGAGAGAGAGAGAGAGAGAGAGAGAGAGAGAGAGAGAGAGAGAGAGAGAGATTAGATTACCTCTCACAGAAAATAAATACAACCCGTGCCTTGATGTATATTTAATTGTAATCTCTAATTAAATATAGGACAATTGCGTAGTCTACCGCTTTTCCGTTCGTATATACTACTCACTCCTAGACGCATTTCCTGGTACCCCCCCCCCCCCCCCCCCCACACACACACACACACACGACTGCCCCTTCCCTTCACACTGTTCACTCATCTTGTCACTGCTATTTCTAGGCATGATCATGCTGTGCTTATTGCAACAGTAGAGATGGTGATGATGAACAGAGTGCCGTACCAGGCAGGTGGCATCAGCATGTATGATGGATGCACACATCGTGTCCATGTCCATGTCCATGACCACAGTTATAAACCTCAGTTTTCACATAGCTACAGTCGCGCGCAACAAGAACACCACCAGGAATGCCATGGTTAACTTTAACCCTATTTTCATTTTGAATAATATAACGATGGGCCGTGTCTTTATCTACAACCACACACAGCAGCTTCAAAAACACAAACAAAAAATAACATAAAAGTCACCCTCCTAAAGTTTATTATCAAACCCATCCCCCGGTTTGGCGATTATAACAAGGTGTAATCATACACTGCGCACATAGTTGTTTGCACTTCTGCGTCGTACTGTAGGCGATGACTCATCACCTCATCTACATAGGCTTGTGCTGTTGGCCAGCGAAAGGCGGCGCTCGTCCAATCAGAAGCGAGCTCTCAAAACAGACCGGGAACTCAACTAGAATCAGGACAAGGCGAACGGCGGGTGTACTACTAACTCAGTTAGGACTTTGTCTTGAGTTGAGCTGTCTCGGTAGTTGATATGAAGAGGCAGCCATCTCTCGCCTCACACTACGCCGATACAACCTGGTGATAGTACGGTGTAGGTCAGCCATTGACCCAGTTGTGCTCCTCTCATGCGCACACATATATACAGCGATTGGCGGATACGCGCTTAAGTTGTTCGCTGTCAGTGGTTTAAAGGGGACCGTGTAGAGCCAGGACTGCTCCCGGCGCCCTCTCCCTCCGCCCCCCGCCGCCACACACGCCGCTGGTACCGGAGTGTGACACACCGTTGACAGCAGAACTCCAGGCCGTCAGTCAGTCAAGTCAGCTAGAAACAAACAGATGTCAACAACAGGCCCATGTGTCTGTCCGACCAGCGCGATGTGCAACTTTCTGTTGTGATAACATGTGTGCACCCCGTGTACGCTGAAGGAACTCTGTGACCACTCGGCGACTCGTGGATGGATTAGTCTTGTTATTGTATGTGGATGTGTGGTTTATTTAACATGCAGCAGACTGAGCAGTGAGTGAGTGAGTGAGTGAGTGAGTTAGCCCCACTGCCACTGAGTGCACATCTAGATCATAAATGCTACCTACGAGGCTACGTGACCATCCATCCATCCCATCTGAGTCTGAGTAGCTCGGCCTGGGGACCGGACTACCTGCCACCAGCCCCCATTGTCACCGACTTGTCACAGCGCCATGTCTAAGCGCCACATCAACCTGGACATGGTCGGTCCCCTGCCCGGGGACGTGTCCCCGACGGGCGCCAAGCGGCCCCTGGACCTGGCGTTTGGGGGCGGTGCGTCGGGGGCGGCCACATGCCCCCTGCCCGATGGGTGCGGGGCGGGGCACCACCAGGCGCACCACCGCCGCCACCACCACCACCACCCGACCAAACTGCGGCCCTTCAGCTTCTACCAGCGCCAGCACAGCTACCACTCCACACACGGCCACCGCAATAACGGTCAGGTCACTCTCAGTCTCACCTACAGCCAACTTTAACTTTTGTCTGTCTTTGTCTGTCTCAGTCTCTGTTTGTCTGTAGCCTTAGTGTAGGCATACTCAGAGGCAGTACTGCTACTAGAACCGTGGGTGGCATAGGGATTTAATTTATACTACTGTTAGTAATGCCTGATGGTTGTATGCGGAGTGGGTAGTAGTGGGGGGGGGGGGGGGGGGGGGGGTAGGATGCTCAGAGTTATGGCTTATGCATGTATGGTCATGATGTAAATTAGTTATCTGCCAATGTGGATATAATTAGGACAGGGTCCATACGGGGCCTGGAAAGTCTTGGAGAACTCTTGAAGGTCATTTGCCTTTAATTTATCCTATTTTGGGTAATTAGTCTTGAAAAGCCATAAATTCCGTTGAACTGTCTCCACTGTGGCACTGATCTAAAATAGTCTGTAATCATGATTTTCCATTGTATTTTCCTGAAATCCAAATGAAATAGTCTTGAATTCCTATCGAAAACAGACTCAAAAAGCCTTGAAATAGCCTTGAATTCCATATCTTCACATGTGTGTGGACCATGTTATGTCTACCAGCACTAGCAAGACATGCCAAGAACTGCCATAAGAACCGTGGGTGGCGGAGGGACTTAATTTCTATGACTGTATTAGTAATGTGTGATTGTTGTATGAGGGGTGGTTAGTGGTGGGTGCGGGAGGGTACTCAGCGTTATGAATGTAAGTTAGAAATCTGCCAATCAATGTGGACGTAGTACAATTCTTGGTTGCTTTTTTCATTGGAATTCTATGTATTATAAAAGATGGAGGAGTCAAAATATGAAACCGACAGTTCATTGCAAGTTTTAGCCATTCAATGATTCATTATGTACATATATACCCACATAATTGTTGATATGTGTTGAGGATATCAAGCATGTTATGCATGTTGCATGATATATGTGTATTATACAAACATATAGTGGTATGTTAAGGTATGAATTATTGTAAAAGTGTGTTAAGTTATAAATGTGGGGGGCACATGTCTATCGCGCCCGTCCATTCAGTTCCTAATTGTCCACTCAGCCCTGCGTTCCGCATAGCCGGGGTTCATTCAGGTTGCAGGCGCCTGAATCCCTGCTGGTGCTGTCCCCGCGCACACCCACCACCTTCCACACACACACACCACCTTCGCCATCCACACACACACACACTACACACACACACACACACACACACACGGGACGTGCCCAGGATGTTTATTGCCATGTGAGAGGTGAGGAGTAGTCCTCTGGGGTCATATCTAGAATGTACAGCGGGTGGGTCTCAGGTGGGCAGAGTCTCCATGTTATATACACGATATAGAGCACAAACAGAATGCCTATCGACCAGACGCGATAGCCGAATAAGTTGAGCGTCCCTCTTCCTTTTTGGTAGATTGTGGGATTCGGTCGAACCCTGGTCGAGTCAAATCAATGACTTAGAAATTGATACCTGTGTCCTGTCACTTCCTAGCCAGGCGCTCGGCATTATTAGGATAGGGCAATGGCTGGTATGCTCGGTGTCGGGATAATTGGACTGAGTTGGATATCGAGTCATGGTGCTGGCGGCCTGGTCTCACAGTGGGGCAGCACTATAAAGTTGCCATGAGTGCGTACCATGACAAATCGGTGCCAGTCCTGATATGACCTTAGATATTGCCAGGATGTAAAACTCTAACAACCAACCAACCAACATTGAACCTCATCAGTACTTAGATGGGTGACAACCTGGGAAACTTACATGGTGCTGTAAATATGCTGATACAGACTTATAAGTTATAGTTAGTTACTTCATATCAAGTCAGTAATGGCCAGTGATATTGATAGAAATAAAAACATTAAAAATTCACTTGTCCACCGGCCATCTCTGGTGTGAGTTTCACTTGTTTGTCTGAATTTTCACTTTTCCCGCATTTGGCTTCTGCATATATATAATGTATTATATGATATATATAATATAGATAACAGAAAGCAAACAAAATTGTGAAATGCATGTTTTTCAGCCCAACGTTGTCACTTGTCCAACGGACAAGCTCAAACCATATTCTACTTGTCTGTGCCTATTCTCACTTGTCGCGGACAAGCTCTTATTTCGAACGCTGATGGGTAAGTAATATTGGGTGGTGTGCATTGCATACTGTATGTATGCTGATCCCACGCCGCACCAGACTCACCGCAGTCTGAGTGCATGTGCACTTAGGGTTATGGATTACCTGGTGTGGTGGCAGTGGAAGTGAATCCTCCTGGGTGTGAGGGGGGAGGGAGGGAGGGGTGTGTCCAGGAATATTCGCCCACACAGCAAGGCTTTACTACAGGCATTATTTGCTTCTATTCATAGAGGCACAACATAGTTTGAAACTGATAGTGATAGTATATGTCAAGCTAAGCAAACGCATCAGCAGAGAAGAGATCGTCTTCTCCATCTACCAGACAAACTCTCTGACAGCAACTACACACATGTCGAACGTGCCACCGCACATTCTGAGCACAAATTGGACTCATCAGTCATCGACGAGTTCATAACAAATGATGAGTTGCTATCATAATCGCCACCAATGGACGACCAAGAAGACTACAGGCATTATTTGTAGTAGTTTACTTGGCGTAGTTATGTATCGTTACAGCTTGCGACCAAAATGATCGCCTGGAGGTTGCCGACCGATCACCGACCATTGTTTCCCCCGCCTTTTGTTGTTGCCCTGGTTACCCACAGGCACTTGTCCAGACGGAATGTCCGAATGAGTTGAGCGTCCATCTCTCGTTTTGGTAGATCGTGGGATTCGAACCCTGGTCGAGTCAAACCAATGACATACAAAATTGATACTTGTCGCTTCCTAGCCAGGTGCTCGGCATTATTACGATAGGGCAGGGACTGGTTAGTTCAGTGTCAGGATAAGGTGACTGAGTGGGATATCAAGTCATGGTGCTGGCAGCCTGGTCTCCTGGTGGGGCAGCACTATAAAGTCACCATGACTCTCACATGTCAGTAACCATCTTGATATTCTTGAAGATTTATACTGTCTATCAGGGATAAGTCTGAATAGACTTGTTTTCACCATTAGAGAGTTTGTCGATAGAAAGCCAGAGCCTACACTTTTACCGACCCAAGGGATTTTTAACCTCCCACACCACATAGACATGGTATGAGAGCAACTGGCCTTTGATGACGCTGTAAGTTATGCACAGCGGTGGAAATCCAAATTGGCAGAGGTGGGGGCACGGGGAATCGAACCACTGACCTTCAGATTAGGAGTCTGACCTAGAAAAAAGTCAGACACTCTAACCACTCCGCCACAGAGAACATCGCAGTAGACCGTAGATGTTGCCAGGACATACAACTCCAACAACCAATGAACTGTGTGTGTGTGTGTGGTTGCATACAAGTACTTCAAGGTGTGAAGTAAACCATACACAATGTCATATGTGTAACCAAGCAATCAAACACAGACTGGTGACCCTGGTATTGAGTTATAATTGGAAAAGTTGGCTTGTGCAGAGGGATGTGTACTTTTCACACTGCTACCAGCTTGTCATCCTACACTCACACCACAATGTCCACACTGAAGCACATCGATCTGGGCACAGTGCCGTCCACAAACAAGCCCACATACACACACAGATACACGCGCGCACACACGCACGCGTGTGTACAGTTTACATGGTTGCTAGACGCCATGACATCCCGGTGACGTCATCGACGCGCCGCGGCACATGCGCAGTGGATACGTCAAGGACGTGTCTGCGACGCAGTAGGCCGCCATCGGGGGGAGCTGCTCAGGTGTAATTTAAGTGGTCTCTGGGCGGGGAGGGGAGTGGGGTGGGGTGGGGTGCACCTGTCTGCTTCGGCACTGATCCACACAATGGCACCATTTTACACAATTCTCATTGTGCCTATTTTCTTTTCCCTTGTGCATAAATGTTGTTCTTATCTTTCCAAAGCCTTAATCTGGAGAAATAGAAAATGTGGTTCACAACCGTGTTGTTTGTGGTTTAGAGCCAAATAAAAACATATATGTGTACATACATACATACATACATACATACATACATACATACATACATACATACATACATACATACATACATACATACATACATACATACATACATACATACATACATACGTACGTACATACATACATACATACATACATACATACATACACATGTGATGTATAAGGATTATGCAAGTATAAATACATAGCGTGTAGAATTTATAATTATGTTGTCTGTGAGTGAGGGAGAAAAAGAAGGGTGGTGTTAATGTTATACTAGTGTTATACTAGTGCAATAGTCACCATCCATTATTAGCATTGATTCATTTATGTACACCTGAGTATTTAATCATATTTGTTATCATGTTTTTTTTTTTAAATTGCATTTAAAAAATGGAGTTACCTGAGAGTGGAAAGGTAGTGTGGTAACTTAAGGCTCGGTCACATACGCGTTAGTGGACGTAGTTGAACGCACCTGCATCCATACTTCTCAGGAACTAGCGGGTAGAGATTGTTTCTATTAAGCTAAGGCTAGTTACTATGGTAAGGCAGGCACGGTATACTCCTGATGTAATACTAGGATAGCTAGAGAATCACTGATTCTCGGCAGGGGAACTGGTGATTGCTATGGTTATATTTGACGTGGTTACTCCAGAGATCAGTTGTTGTGACGAATTATGCATGTTACAGCATAACATGCACAATGTGACTGAGTGGGATATCAGGTTATGGTGCTGGCAGCCTGGTCTGTCTCCCAGTGGGGCAGTACTATAAAGTCGCCGCCATGAGGTCTCACTGTCAAAGTCGGTGCCTGTCCTGATATGACCTTAGATGTTGCCAGGACGTAAAACTCCAACAAACCAACCATACACACAGCCGGTGACAAGACGTCGACTCAGACACCACCCCTCCCGGCAGCTACATGACGTCATATATATCATGCGCACATTCAACGAATGACTTTAGAGCAATTAGTTTACTAATGCCCCTAATAGGCATGCTGCAATCGGTTGGTTGTTGGCGTTTTGCCACCTGGCATCATCTAAGGTGTCATATCAGGATGGGTACCGACTTGTGCCAGTGCACACTCAAGGTGACTTTATAGTGCTGCCCCACTGGGAGACCAGGCTGCCAGCACCATGATCAGATATCACACTTAGTCACATTATCCTGACACTGAGCCAACCAGTCTTTGTCCAGTCCTAATAATGTCGAGCGCCTGGCTATGAAGCGACAAGTATACATGTTAAAGTTATTGGTTTAACTCGACCAGGGTTCAAACCTGTGGGTTCGAATCCGCTACAATTAGTGGGGCCTGGACCACTAGGTGATGTAGTGACAAGTGCCTATCCTTTTTTGTAAATATTAATTTTAATATACATTTATGTATATATGTGTGTTGTATAATTATTATAGTTATTATAATATTCATTAAAATGATTTAAGATACTCTAGTTAATTATTTTTAAAGTTCTGGTCAGCTTACTCTGAGCTGACTGATAACATTGTTAAAGTTGCATAGTTTGATGGTTTAGAGTTTCTGTTATTTTTCTGACATAAATATATTAAATTGATTATTAGAGTCTACATTACTTTAGTTTGAAGTAAAATTGATTTTAGACAGCTAATTGTTGAGATCATTTGAAGTGTAAACATGCCAAATTAATTTTGGCAAGCTGCCAATTTTGGCAAGCTGCCAAAAATCTGACACCATATGCTTCTATAGTAAGAGGTTCTAAAATTGACTCAGTATTCCCTTCTATGTGGCAACAAATGCTTAATAAGTGCATCGGTATCTAAGTTAGATATGTAGAATCAAATCTAGGTCAGTGTTTTGGTTTAGAAAATTTGACGCTTTCATCAGACTATGCTTGTGTATATCTACTATATGCCTATACGCTTATTAATATTGTTGGTATGTTGATCTTCAAAAATACTCACAATATTGCACATATATCCTAGCAACTGTTGATATAATAGCCTACAGCGAGTAATTTATTAGTACAACCTATTGTACTTTATTTTTATTTATTATGCCTGACCCAAGCTACTTCTTACGGTGTAATATTTTGTCTTAAAAAGCTGCATAGTCCAATGAAAAATCAAATTTTCAAAATCAAAGCAATTATTTAGATTTGATTCTAAATATCTAACTTAGATACAGATGCACTTAGTAAATATTTGTTGCCACATAGAAGGGAATACTGAGTCTATTTAATAGAATCCAGGGTACAATAGTAACTATTTGTTATACTTGCCCGAGTTGCAAAACTACTTGCCAAAGCCCAAGTCAGCCAATTGAGACTGAAATCTGCTGCTGCAGATCAGAAAAATGACGACTTGCCCGTCTGGGCAGGTCCCCGAGAACTTCACCTGCCCGACCGAGTCAACTGCAAGCGGGCAGTCCTTATTGTGCTACCCTGATATGTACTCAGCTAAGACGCTAAGTCCAGATCCACCTCCCACTAGCACAATAGGTACTCACGGGTAATTCTTACACATTGTTTCACACCATAGTCTCATTATTTCCAGTAAAATGGGTTATGATACATAATCAGGTAATACTAATAATAGACTCACATATTATATAATTGTGTGTGTATGTGAGACTGTCTCAAAAGGTGCTAAGCAATATGGGACAACACTTTGTCCATTGTGACAATCAACTTACTATCTGCTTATGTATTTGCTCAGGATAAACTGATTTGGTTTTTACATGGTGTTCCATAATCCTAATAG
Source organism: Branchipolynoe longqiensis (assembly GCA_030323885.1). Classification (NCBI taxonomy): domain Eukaryota; kingdom Metazoa; phylum Annelida; class Polychaeta; order Phyllodocida; family Polynoidae; genus Branchipolynoe; species Branchipolynoe longqiensis. The sequence goes on from CM059189.1 coordinate 51,160,966, forward strand.
AATACATATTGATTTGAAGCAAATGTCCTTGTGTTTTCAGTGTAACCGTTTCTGTGCTGTTTTGTGTCAATCGTTACAATGGACCCCCCCAAAAAGAGTTATCACCTTTTGAGACAGGCTCATGTATATGTGTGTGTGTGTGCGTGTGTGTGTGTGTCTTGCTACTTGGATGTAGAATCCCGTATAACTTAAGCTCACTTTTGCAATTCTAACATATTAGTGCAGAGTAAACAGTTATTATCTAAGGGACTGAATCCAGTATTTGGGCAATCCGATATTTAATAAATGATTTTAGCTTTCCCTATGTCCTATGATGATATCCTATGTTGACACTGATTCCTATGTCCGATGATGTTATTATCATATGTTGACAGTGATTTCCCTGTCCTATGATGCTGCTATCATATGTTGACAGTGTTCCCCCTATTCTGTGATGCTGCCATCATATGTTGACAGTGATCCCCCTATTCTGTGATGCTGCTGTCATGACAGTGATCCCGTATTCTCTCATGCTGCCATCCTATATTCACAGTGATTCCCCTGTCCTATGATGCTGCTATTATATGTTGACAGTGTTCCCCCTATTCTGTGATGCTGCCATCATATGTTGACAGTGATCCCCCTATTCTGTGATGCTGCCATCATATGTTGAGTGATTCCCCTATTCTGTGATGCTGCCGTCATATGTTGACAGTGATTCCCCTGTCCTATGATACTGCTGTCATATCTTGACAGTGATTCCCCTATTCTGTGATGCTTCCGTCATATGTTGACAGTGATTCCCCCTATTCTATCACGGAGCAGTCAGTGATTTTGACACTGATTCCCCTGTCCTATGATGGTCCTCTCATATGTTGACAGTGTTCCGTGGCAGTGTGGTCATATGTTGACAGTGATACCTGTCTTATGAACTCAGTTCGCATGAATCTCTGCTGCCACCAAGGTATGTTGTGCAGGTGGTATCATTATGCATTTGTTTCTCATGGACTGTGGTGTCAATGAAACCAGCCGTGTTGCAATGACTTATGAGACCAGCCTACCAACTGTAGCACATAGTATAGACCTTTTCCGCTGATCATGAGCACTGAGCTGCAACCCGCGTTACTGTTTGCCAATGAGAGCGGGTTGATGGTGGAAATCCTCTATAAAACCTTTTTCACGGTGTATGCTACATAGAAAGGCGCCTCCCACATTAACCCTGGTTGAGTCAAACCAATGACGTAAAAATTGATACTTGTCGCTACCTAAGTTGCCGCTCTGCATTAATAAAATAATAGGATAGGATAAGGACTAGTTTGCAGTATCAGGAGAATACGACTGTATGGGATATCGGGTAATGGTGCTGGTAGCCTGGACTGCCAGTGGGGCAGCACTATGAAATAAAGTCACCATGAGTGTGCACTGCCGCATGTCGGTATCCGTCATGAAATGACATTAGATGTTGCAAACAAACTACCTGACAATGGCCTGATCCTGCAGGTGGCGCGTTAATGAAGCGTGATCGTGACTCAGCATGTCTGATACACCAGTAATAGTGGATAGCGCCTCACCTGGGTAGTACATGTGGCAGGATGACAGACTGTTATTAAAGCCGCATAGTCCAATAAAAGCCTCACATTTTCAAAAGCAAATCACATACTTAGATTAAAACCTACATAGCCAAATTAGATCTAGTTACCAGACGGCATGGCCGAATGAGTTGAGCGTCCATCTCCCGTTTTGGTAGATCATGCGGTTCGAACACTAGTCGAGTCAAACCAATGACTTAAAGATTTATACTTGTCGCTTCCTAGCCAGGCACTCGGCATTATTAGGATAGGGCAAAGGACTGGTTGTCTCAGTGTCAGGATAATGTGACTGGGTGGGATATCACTTATCAGGTCATGGGTGCTGGTGGCCTAGTCTCCCAGTGGGGCAGCACTATAACGTCACCATGAGTGTGCACTGTCACAAGTCAGTACCCCTCCTGATATGATCTTAGCTGTTGCCAGAAAGTTAAACTCAGCAAGATACTAGTTCACTTGTTAAACAGTTGTTGCTGCCTAGAGTTTATTGTTGTTTTACGTCCTAGCAACATCTACGGTCATATCAGGATGGGTACCGACTTGTGACAGTGCACACTCATGGTGACTTTATAGTGCTGCCCCACTGGAAGACCAGGCCACCAGCTCCATGACCTGATATCCCACTCAGTCACATTATCCTGACACTGAGCGAACCAGTCCTTGCCCTATCCTAATAATGCCGAGCGCGAGGCTAGGAAGCAACAAGTATCAATTTTTAAGCCTAGAAGGCCATACTGGGACAATTTGAATAGAACCTTTTACTGTTACTGCTGAAGCCTATGGGGTCAGAGTTTCGAGAAACATGCCGAAAATATTTCTGAATGGTTACACTTCAAATATCTCCTAAGTCAGTAATATTAAGTCAAAGCTATGTCAAACTAAAGAAAGGTAGATTATAATGATCAACCTTATATTTAGCTCAGAAAGTGACAGAAATTCAAAAGCATTGGACTGTGCAACTTTGATATTGTCCAATGCAGGGCGGCCCTATATGAATTGCCTATTGTTGAAGGGGTACTTGTCCAAAGCAGGTTGACGCAATTTAAAGTTGCATAGTCCGATGGTTTTGAGTTTCTGTCTTTTTTCTGAGATAATTATATTAGATTGATCGTTATTAATCTACTTTGCCTTAGTTTGAGGTATCTTTTATTTTAAATGGCCAACTTCTGAGATCTTTGAAGTACAGCCATGCAGAATTAATTTTTGGTAAGCACGCCAAAACTGTGGCACCCTAGATTTCTGCAGTAACATGTTCTATTAAATTGCCTCCGTATTCCCTTCAATGTGGCGACAAATGTTTAATAAGTGCACCAGTATCTAAGACCCCAGTCACACTACAGCTTGCGACCACCTTAGACCAAAGAACCCACACTCATCAGTGACGTCCTTGCTACCAAAACAATGGTTGTCGATGTGTGGGCGTCACTGGTGAGTGTGGGTTCTTTTGTCTGAGGTGGTCGCAAAGTGGTCGCGAGCTGTAGTGTGACTGCGGTATAAGTTAGATATGTAGAATCTAATCTAGATAATTGCTTTGGTTTTTAAATTGTTTTGCTTCGTTGGACTGTGCGGCTTTAAGTTGTCTTCTAATCACATATTTTCATAATTATCAACAGGTACGCTTATTAATAATAATAATAATTGTCTTAAGAAATCATGGTGTTTTTTAAGCAACTGAAGAAGACAGATTTGCTGTAATTACTTATACATGCGTACGTGTGTTCAAATGCAGAAATAAAAGCAAGCTGTCAAACCAACGCACGTGAGAGTGTATGAAGGCGTTACTCTGGCACAAGTTGCACTTTAATGCCCTGGTCACATACACGTTAGTGAACGTGGTTGAACGTAGGATACATTGACTTTGGTCAAACGTGGTGTAAGTACGTTAAACTACGGTGAAGAACATTAAGGTACAGCATGTTTTGGTATGGATAAATACATTACGGAACAGATGCCCGTACATTCAACGTATGTCAGCCTCCACTTCATTCAACTACGTCCAAGTACGCTAGAGTACATTAAGAGTACGTAGACTTCACCACAGTACATTAGCCTCTAATGTAGCGCTCTTTTGAACATGTCCAACGATTAAATCGGAACTCACGCCCCACCCACGTTATTACCAAGTTAGCATGACCGAGAAGTATGGATGCCGGTACGTGTATGTGACCGGGCCTTAAAGTTGCATAGTCCGGTGGTTTTGAATTTCTGTATTTTTTATGAGATAAATATATTAGATCGATCACTAGTATCTACTTTATACATTAGTTCAAAGTTACTTTTATTTTAGATGGTAAGCCTTTGAGATATTTTGAGTGCAAACATGGAAAATTAGTTTGGCAAGCTTGCCAAACCTCTGACACCATAGACTTCTGCAGTGACAGGTTGTGTTAAATTGACTCAGTCTTGCCTTCTACGCACAAACAAATGCTTTATAAGTGCATCAGTATCTAAGTTAGATATGTAAAATCAAATCTAAATAATTGGTTTGGTTTTGAAAATTTGATGTTTCATCGGATTATGCAGCTTTAAGAATGGTGGACTGAGGCAGGTGTGTGAGTGTGACTAATTGGTGTGTGGTCGTGACACTGATTGGTGTCAGTGTGTGCCTGTGTGTGTGTGGGGGGGGGGGGTGAGTAATGTGTAATATTAGTAATATTAGTTGTGTTTGTAAGTGTGTCAAAGTACACAAGTTAAGATAACCTCCACCAAGCTCTGCCTGCTCGGATACTGTGATGTCATCGTTCGTTTAGTTGTGACCGCTCCACCAGGGTCACTCACCGATTGGACCCGCCACCTGCCTTGGTGCATATATAAAACCTCTTGCTACTTATTGGAAAGAGTAGCTATCCTATGTGGCGGCAGCAGGGTTCCTCCAAAGAAATATGTCAGAATGAGCGTATGGTTGACATCCAATAGCCGATGATAAAAATGAATGCGCTCTAGAGGTGTGGTTGAATAAAACAAGCTTTACTCTTTTTTTTGCCACCTGCCTTGGTACCCCTACACCCACCTCCACAGCAGGACACCACCAGTCGCTTCGAGTCAAACCGACTTTATACTTGTCGCTTCCTAACCAGGCTCTCGGAATTATTAGGATAGGGTAAGGACTGGGTGGCTCAGTGTCAAGATAATATGACTGAGTGGGATATCAGGTCATGGTGCTGGTGGTCTGATCTCCCAGTGGGGCAGCACTATAAAGTCACCATGAGTGCGCACTGTCACAAGTCGGTACCCGTCCTGATATGACCTCAGATATTTCTAGGACGTAAAACTCCAACAACCAACCCAACATCCTTAGAACTCTGATCGTGCTAAATTTGACGTCCGTGGTTTTGGATTTTCCCATTTCCATTAAATTTGTCATCTTTCTGACTGATACATATTTTAAGTGATTTAATGTACTTCATGCACTGCGAGCATGACATTGGCGTTGTTATCATGAATGATAATTGTAATAGAAACTAGCACTGACCTATTGACATAGCCAGATACATGACTGCAGTCTAGATAAGATCAGCTGATTATGTGATGAATGACACTGCATGGGTCAGTGTAGGCGATTCTCGAGTTCACACAATCAAAGAGCAGCAAAATTAGCTAGCACTCATAATTAAATTATGGATAATACATGTAAGCCTGTGTAAAAGCTGCAAAACCCGGTGAAAGCGTCACATTTTTTAATCTACATTTTTAGATACTGATGAACTTATTAAGCGCGTGTTGCCACATGGAAGGGAATACTGAGTCAATTTAATAGAACCTGTTATTATATAACGCTGTGGTGTCAGAGTTTTGGCGTGCTTGCCTAAATTAATTTGGCATGTTTGCACTTCAAATATCTCCAACGCTAGCCATTTAAACTAAAGGTTACTTCAAACTAAGGTAAAGTAGATTCTAGTCATCAATCTAATATATGTATCTAAGAAAATTGCAGAAATTCAAAAACCATCAGACTATGCAATTGTATGGTCACTCAGGTGGAGGTGATGACGTATGTGAATGGTTGGTTGGTTGTTGGGAGTTTTACGTCCTTGCAACATCTAAGGTCATATCAAGACGAGAACTGACTTGTGACAGTGTGCACTCATGATGAATTTATAGTGCTGCTCCACTGGGAAATCAGGCCACTGGTACCAACACCCGATGCCCCACTGTCACATTATCCTGACACTGAGCTAACCAGTCCGTGCCCTATCCTATTAATGCCAAGCACCTGGCTAGGAAGCGACAAGTATCAATTTGATATAAGTCATTGGTTTGACTCGACCGGGAACTGAACTTCCGCACACGAGGCCCACGCTGTACCGATTCAGCCACGACGCCCGGTGTGTGTGTGAATGTAGGGGTGGGTGGGGTGGGGTGGGGGGATGATGTCGTCCATATTTGAAGTTCACCCCTGCACGTGCGGATACTACAACAACACGCACCACAACAGACACAATCCGTAATGTTAGATGACGTCACGGCGTTCAGAGCGGCAGCACCACTTTGCTACTCACTCAGACCGTACCCGGGCGGATAGCTCCTCCTGAAGTATGATTGGGCCGCGGAGCGTGGACTAATTGATTGTGGGGAAGGGGGGCGGGTTGATCGATCTCCTTTGCAGGCGACTGAAGTTTGTCATTTTGCTGGTTGGTTGGTTGTTGGAGTTTTACATCCTGGCAACATCTAAGGTCATATCAGGACTGGGTTGGTTGTTGGAGTTTTACATCCTGGCAACATCTAAGGTCATATCAGGACGGGTACCGACTTGTGACAGTGCACACTCACTTAGTGGGAGACCAGACCACCAGCATCATGACCTGATATCCCACTCAGTCACATTATCCTGACACTGAGCCACCAGGTCCTTGGCCTATCCTAATAATGTTGAGCGCCTGGCTAAGATTAGGAAGCAACAAGTATCAATTTTTAAGTCGTTGGTTTGACTAACCATGGTTTGAATCCTATGATCTACCAAAACAGGAGACAAATGAACCCTCAACTATTTCGGCCATCAATTCCCAGTCGAGTCAAACCAATGACTTACAAAATTGATACTTGTCGCTTCATAGCCAGGCGCTCGGCATTAATAGGATAGGGCAAGGACTGGTTAGCTCAGTGTCCGAATAATGTGACTGATTGGGATATCAGGTCATGGTACTGGCAGTCTGATTTCTCCATGGGGGCAGCACTATAAAGTGGCCATGAGTGTGCACTGTCACAAGGTGATACCCATCCTGATATAACCTTAGATGTTGCCAGAACATAAAACTCCCAACAACCAACCAACAAGATGGAATAGCCTAGCAGTTTGAGCGTACGCTTCCTAATACAGAAACTTACAACAGTCACGTCATTGCATTCCCAAGGAGCCTTGGGTATGCCAAGGATTGGTTTTCCAAGTGTTATGATAATGTGACTGAGTGGGATAGTGCGTCGTGGTTTAGCACTACAACTGAGTGTACACGTTTTGATATGACCTGAGATGTTGCTAGTATGTAAAACCATAACTAATCATAATGCGAATGAGGGTGATGCAACTTGCAAGGGTTTGGTGTTGGTTAAAGTTGCATAGCCCGATGCTTTTGAGTTTTTGATATGACTAATCGTTATAATCTGCTTTACTTTAGTTTGAGGTAACTTTGATTTTAAATGGCTAAGTTTGGAGATATTTGATGTCAAAAATGCCAAAATAATTTTGGCAAGCACGGCAAAACTCTGACATCATAGACTTCAGTAGTAACGGTTTCTATTAATTGACTTATTATGCCCTTCTATGCAGCAACAAATGTTTAATAAGTGCACCACTGTCTAAGTTGAATATGTAGAATCAAATCTAGATAAGTGTTTTGGTTTTGAAAATTGGATGTTTTCATCGGACTATGCAACTTTATAACTTGTTAGAATTCAGTTTGTTCTCCTTCTTCCACCACAACTGTACCTGATACTCAGTACTCACAGAACCATAGTTCATAGAATTTAACGTCATCAAATGCCACAAGTTCGCCCTGACAAAGACCGCACATTTTGGCAGGAGAGAGGACTAAGTTCAGGGTTGAAAGATTTCCGCGATTTCACGGATTTCATCGATTGTTGGTATTCACTGATAGCGTTCACAAAATGGGTATATATTTATATGTATGACAGCAATCGATGACCTTAGATGTTACAAGAACATAACACGCAAATCAGAAAGTTAGGCATGTGTGATAATACAGTCGCAACAAGGATAGTTGAAACCTGACTTCCAGTATTTTTCCGCGATTCCCCGACAGTGCTGAATTAAGGGGGGGGGGGGGGGGGGGGGTCTTCTTTTTCGCAGAAATTCGCCCTTGTCGCCGAGGTCTCAGATTGATTTAGGCGCTTTTTTTTTGTCTGAAACCACTTTCATCCCTGATTAAGCAATTTTACCTGCCATTACAGTTGAGCTGCATTTTAAGCAGAATAATGTCTAGTGGGAAGGTAGTAAGTAGTACAGTACCTCTTATACCCCAGTCACACTACTGCTTGTAACCACAAAAAAAGGGTTGGACGCAAAGAGGTCACAAGTGGTTGCAAAATGGTCCTCAGTGGTCACCGACCTACTTGCTACCTAAATGATCACAAAGAGGTTGCAGCTACTGCACTAAAAACCTTGTGACCAAAGTGGTCGCCCAGAGATCGGCAACCATTGCTTTGGTTGCACGGAGGTCGCTGGTAACTGTGGGTTCTTTGGTACATTCCAAAGTGGTCGCAAGCCATAGTGTGACTGGCTTTATTGCATCGCATTGTACTACTAAGATAAACCAAATAAATAACAATGCATATAAATACAGTAAAACCTCTCTAACCGACCACCTTCACGGATCGACCATTCCCCTGTATTGATCGCTTTATTTGGGCTCCAACCGATCGCCCATACAATACCATTGTAATGATAACAAAATAATAATAATTTTAAAAACTCCCTAAACCGACCACCTCCCTAAATGGACCATTTAAAGCGGTCCTATGGTCGGTCGATTTTGAGAGGTTTTACTGTATATATTTAGATAATAACCTTTTCTTTTCCCCTTTCTGTCGTGCAGGTGGCTTCCTCGAGTTCCAGGCGACGCATCCGTCGCTGTGTGAGACGAAATCAACGAATGTGACATGCTCGTCTGGGAACTACAAGTGCCCGCCTCTGACGTCAATGTCTCAGCCGTGCTTGCCCGTCTCCAACGTGGGCCCGACGCGCATCCTCCCGTTCCTGTACCTCGGCTCGCAGCACGACGCGCTCTCAGAGGAGACCATGCAGGTCAGTGTCGTCTGCTCGACGTGGGTTTGTTTTTCTGATGGAGGTCAGTGTCCTCTGATAGAGGCGCTTGTTGTCTGATGGAGGCGAGTGTCCTCTGATAGAGGCGCTTGTTGTCTGATGGAGGCGAGTGTCCTCCGATAGAGGTGAGTGTCATCTGATAGAGGCGAGTGTCGTCCTGATATGGGGTTTTGTTTAGGGTGTTAATTTTGGTTGTCTGATGGGAGGTCAGTGTCCTCTCGATCGTGGCCGCTTGTTGTCTGATGGAGGCGAGTGTCCTCTGATAGAGGTGATTGTCTGATGGAGGCGAGTGTCATCTGATAGAGGCGAGTGTCGTCTGATAGTGGGGATTGTTGTCTGATGGAGGTCAGTGTCCTCTGATAGAGGCGCTTGTTGTCTGATGGAGGCGAGTGTCCTCTGATAGAGGTGATTGTTGTCTGATGGAGGCGAGTGTCATCTGATAGAGGCGAGTGTCGTCTGATAGTGGGGATTGTTGTCTGATGGAGGCCAGTGTCCTCTGATAGAGGCGATTGTTGTCTGATGGAGGCGAGTGTCCTCTGATAGAGGTGATTGTCTGATGGAGGCGAGTGTCATCTGATAGAGGCGAGTGTCGTCTGATAGAGGTGATTGTTGTCTGATAGAGGTCCAGTGGCCACTGAATAGAGGCGCTTGATTGTGCTGCTGGAGCGAGTGCATCTGATAGAGGTGATTGTTGTCTGATAGAGGTGCATGTCGTCTGATACAGGCGCATGTCGTCTGATAGAGGTGATTGTTGTCTGATGGAGGCCAGTGTCCTCTGATGGAGGCGAGTGGTTGTCATGATGGAGGCGTGTGTCCTCCTGATAGGAGGTTGATTTGTTGACCTGATGGAGCGAGGTCAACTGATAGAGAGGCTAGTTCGTCTGATAGAGGCGAGTGTCGTCTGATAGAGGCGCGTGTCGTCTGATAGTGGTGATTGTTGTCTGATGGAGGCCAGTGTCCTCTGATGGAGGCGATTGTTGTCGAGAGGAGGCTATGTCCGTCTGGATAGAGAGTGTCGTCAGATAGAGAGTCCGTCTGATAGAGAGTGTCGTCTGATAGAGGCAAGTGCGGTCTGATAGTGTGATGTTTTGTCTGATGGAGTGAGTGTCCACTTATAGAAGATGATTGTTTGTCTGATGAGGCGAGTGTCGTCTGATAGAGGCGTGTCCGTCTGATAGAGGCGTGTGTCGTCTGATGGAGGCGATTGTTGTCTGATGGAGGCGAGTGTCCTCTGATGGAAGCGAGTGTCCTCTGTTGGAGCCACGTGTCGTCTGATGGAGGCGAGTATCCTCTGATAGTGGTGATTGTTGTCTGATGGTTGGTCAGTGTCCTCTGATAGAGGTGTGTGTCGTCTGATAGAGGTGAGTGTCATCTGATAGAGGTGATTCTCGTCTGATAGAGGTGAGTGTTGTCTGATGGAGGTGATTCTCGTCTGATAGAGCAAGTGTCGCCTGCTATGGACAATTGCCATCTACTGAGGATGACTGTCATGTGCTGTGGACAATTGTCTGTTTTAGGCGATTGTCGTTTGCTGTGAACAATTGTCATCTGACGAAGGAAAATCATCCTTCAAACAAACTGTCAAAAAGTGATATAGTTGTTGCTGGTTAAGTGCAAAGTAAAGAACAAATAATGAAACGCGGGGATGGGGGGGGGGGGGGCGGTGCTTACACACAATATGAATTGTTTGACTACTTGGACAGTTGCGTGTATGTTAGAATAGGTTGCGTTAATTTCTGCATTAAAGAGCAATACTAGGCTACTAGTACCGAACAAATGGCTTTTGCCGATTGCAATGTTGTCACATTCATTTTTACTTGTAGCAGCGGCATAGTTATTCAACGCCTTTTCTTTTCTCTATTTCCAATGACCTGCCTCTTTGCTTTTTTTTTTTTTACCCCTTTTTATTAACTCCCCCCCACCCCCCGGCTTTTTGTTGTTGTTAAGTTGTTAAAACTCCGCTTGTTTCAACTTAATGCCGACAGTGTTTAGAATGTAGCCTCGTGACAGTTGGTTATTTCTGGCGTCAATCACGACAATCCGTCATATATTTAAAGTTGCATAGTGCGATGGTTTTGTGTTTCTGACATTTTCTGAGATAAATACATTAGGTTGATTGTTATAATGTACCTTACTTTAGCTTGAAGTAACTTTTATTTTCAAGTGGCTAGCTTTTAGGATATTTGAAGTGCAACCATGCAAAATTAATCTTGGCAAGCACACCAAAACTCTGACACCATAGCCTTCTGCAATAACATGTTCTATTCAATTGCCTCACTATACCTTCTGTGTGGTGAGAAATGTTTAATAAATTCACCAGTAATTAAGTTAGATATGTAGAATCAAATTTAGATAATTGTCTTGGTTTTGAAAATTTGATGTTTTCATCGAACTATGCCGCTTTAAATCTGTCTCCAACACGAGGCGGGCGGTGGGAGCCTGGACATGCGATTGTCGCCGACAGCGCGCGGTGCTTGCTGGGTAAATGTCAAGGTGTTGCTAGTGATGGTGGACGCCCTTGCCTGGCATGCACAGCCGTTTACGTTAATCCTCAAACCCTGCAGCTTTTCACGGAAATAACTAAATCGATCCATTTTACCACCACCGGGCGCGGTGGCCAAATCTGTAGAGCCCGTGCCTCACGTGTGGGAGATCAGGAGTTTGGTTCCTGGTCGAGTCAAACCAATGACTTATAAAATTGAGACTTGTCGCTTCCTAGCCTGACACTCGGCATTAGTAGGATAGGGCAAGGACTGGTTAGCTCAGTGTCAGGATAATGTGACTATGTGGGATATCGGGTCATGGTGTCGGTGGCCTGGTCTCCCAGTGGGGCAGCATTATGATTACAAAGTCGGCGTGAGTGCGCACTGTCACAAGTCGGTACCCATCCTGATATGACCTTAGATGTTGCTAGGATGTAAAACAACAAAAACAAACTAAATCAATACGTTTTAACGGCGGCACCGACACTGTCATTAAACTGCTGCTGCTGCTGCTGCTGCTGCTGCTGCTCACTAAAGGTTACGAGGCACCGTTACAACAAAACGTTGTTTAATCGACAGCCTGTGGTTGAAGCCACTTAGCACACACAGGTTGGTTGTTGGAGTTTACGTCCTGGCAACATCTAAGGTCATATCAGGACGGATACCGACTTGTAGCAGTGCGCACTCATGGCGACTTTATAGTGCTGCCCCACTGGGAAATCAGGCCGCCAGCACACACAGGATGTATCGACATTGCCTTATACCTGCAACTTGGCGGCCTTTTACGTCCTGGGAACATCTATGGTCATATCAGGATGGGTACCGACTTGTGACAGTGCGCACTCATGGTGACTTTACAGTGCTGCCAGGCAGATGGCACCATGACCTGATATCCCACTGTCACATTATCCTGACACTGAACTAACCAGTCCTTGCCCTATCGTAATAATGCCGAGGGCCTAGCTAGGTAGCGACAAGTGTCAACTCAATGACTTTCAAAAATTGATACTTGTCACTTCCTAGCCAGGTGCTCGGCATTAATAGGATATGGTAAGGACTGGTTAGCTCAGTGTCAGGATAATCTCACTGAGTGGGATATCATGTCATGATGCCGGTGGCCTGGTGTCACAGTGGGGCAGCACTATAAAGTCACCATGAGTGTACAATGTCACAAGTCGGTACCCATCCTGATATGACCTTAGATGTTGCCAGGATGTAAAACTCAAACAACCAACCAACCAACTTTATCCCGTGCAATTAATTATCCATTCCCACAGAAGTTGCTCTCTTCTCCCTATTTGCCCCGCCCTTCCCCGCCCTTCCCCACCCACCCACCCCAAAATTACAAGTGCGCCGACAAAAAAAAAGAGAAAAAGCCTGCTAGCTTCATTGACGTGTGCCCGCTCACCGGATGCAGCGTGACGTCATAGGTCGTTACTATAACAACGGCCATTTCCGGTCGGGGGGGGGGCGGTGAGGGCTGGCTGGGGGGGGGGGGGGGAGGTCCTCCATTGTGATTTCTAGCGGCGTTCGATGCTGGTTCAATAAACGCCCGCTGCCCACGCAATAGCAATGGGCGCTGTGTCCGATTCTCGTACATTCACGGCCATCTCGGCCACTGACCACGTGACCCGCCGCACTGCTCGCAGCGGCCTCTGGTGTGTGAAATGTGGGCCCTTGTTTCGTCGGGCCACGTCATTTCCGGTGCTAATGCACTACCTGAGACTGCGGCTGCGCGAGGTCGGTGAGCCGGAAGCTGCGAGCGGTGGGACGCGCATGCGCAGTTTGGGCAGCGCGTGTTTGACTCGGCTCCTTATTATTATCGCCACAAATGGTGCCCGCAGTCCGCTGTGACCGGGCGGAGTAGATGTTTGGGTTTTACATCCTAGCACCATCTAAGGTCATATCGGGACGGGTACCGACTTGTGACAGTGCGCACTCATGGCAACTTTATAGTGATGCCTCACTGGGTGACCAGGCCATTACTTGATATCCCACTCAGTCACATTATCCTAACAGTAACACTGAGATATTCAGTCCTTGCCCTATCCTAGTAATGCCAAGCACCAGACTAGGAAGTGGCAAGTATCAGTTTTGTAAGTCATTGGTTTGACTCGACCGGGAATCAAACTCAGGCAAGACAAATGGTTTAGCATAGCGTTTGTGGACTAATTCATATTGTAGTGGGTATTATCTGCATCTATTATTCGTAGAATTTGTTAAATCGCCATTCTTACAACTACACTGTATATGAGTGTTAGACATTGCATCATTGCAAAGCATTTGCACTGGGCCGACGTCATATTGATTGATTGTTGCATAATGATGGTGATTATGGGATGATTGATAGAATCATATTTTCCTTCTCACTTCGGAACTAAGTAAGAATTGCCTTAACACCTTGAATTGGTCACCTGTTTTGAGGGTCACATGATCAAAGAAGGTTCTACGGACGCGCGTTCCTTGCGGGGTCCGGGGGTGGGGGGTGTCTTCGTTTTTATATAGAAGAAGGCGGCCCCCCACCCCCAGCCTCGGAGACTACTTTGTTGTATGACTCACAATCAGATGGTCACGATTCGGAATGACGGGTCAGTACGCCGAAAGTAGGCCTTGTGACACTGACAAGAAAGTGTTCATCATAATATGCTGCGCGCCTCTTTGCACATGTCCAATACACAATAAATCGTATGCAAACTTATAACGCTGAGAGTGTGTTTTGTATTGAAATGATAGTTCTTTGGATTCTCATACTTTTATTGGATCTTTAGTAGTTTACCGGGCGCGGTGGCTGAATCGGTGGAGCGAGGGCCTCGCATGCGGGAGATCGGGAGTTCGGTTCCCGGTCGAATCAAACCAATGACTTATCAAATTGATACTTGTCACTTCGTAGTCTGGCGCTCGGCATTAATAGGATAGGGCAAGCACTGGCTGTGTCAGGATAATGTAACTGAGTGGGATATTGGCTCTTGTTCGACGGTTTGATTTCCCAATGGGACAGGACTGTAAAGTCGCCATGAGTGCGCACTGTCACAAGTCAGTACCCATCCTGATATGGTTGTAGATGTTGCCAGGATGTAAAACTCCAACAACCAACCAACCATCTTTGTAGTTATGTTACTAATACTATATGCACTTTAAGAGGCAGTGAAGGTGTGGACCCAGCCAGTGGTCCACAACTGGTTCATCAAAGGTATGGGAAAGTGCATATAAAAGACCCCTTTCTGCTTATCGGAAAGAGTAGCCTCTGTGGCGGTAGTGGGTTTCCTCCAAAGAAATATGTCAGAATGACCATATGTTTGACGTCCAATACTGCAATAGCCGATGATGAAAGTGAATGTGCCCTAGAGACATGGTGAGATAAAAGAAGCTATATTTGTTTGAAGGTGTGGACAATGTAAGCAGTTCTTGGCGCAGCAGTTGTGTTGGTACATACTGAGTATCATACTGGGGGAGGGGAGGGGAGGGGGTGGGGGGGAGCACGCCCTCATCCCGACTCGAGGCGCATCATGGGTGGTTCTGCGGTTAGGCGGCCGCGCCTCACATGCCTGTGGTCAGTAAGGGTTATTCACGCCCCCCCCCCCCCCACACACACACACACCACCCCGCCCCGTGCTTGGTTACTTTTCACACTCAGGCACAACTTGTATGTTTTCACCAATGTGCGGTGATTTTGCTGTATAACTACCGTCCATCTAATGTTTTCATATAGCGGTAGTCTATATGATCACCCCCCCCCCACCCCCCCCCACATACACACGACCCCGTGCTTGGTTACTTTTCACACTCAGGCACAACTTGTATGTTTTCACCAATGTGCGGTGATTTTGCTGTATAACTACCGTCCGTCTAATGTTTTCATATAGCGGTAGTCTATATGATCACCCCCCCCACACACACACACCCTGCCCCGTGCTTGGTTACTTTTCACACTCAGGCACAACTTGTATGTTTTCACCAATGTGCGATGGTTTTACTGTATAACTACTGTCGTGTGGGTGATGAAAATGGGAAATACAGTGCCTAGAGTGGGACTTGAACCCACATCTCTTTGCATTCCGGGCCAGTGTGCTAACCATTACACCACCTAGGCTCCTTGAGATCAACACACTACCCACGCCTACCTGTCTATGTGGTTACTTGCCTGAGAGGTCAGTGCAGACCACTACACTCGTCCCCCTGGAATTGTAAGTCTTTTAATGCTTACAATTACATACATACAGGCAATGCACTAACACATACATACATACACAGGGTAGGTTCAACAACCATACAGCGCAAAGCTTGTACAGGATCCTGGTCACGGCAACCAGTGTCGTGGGGGTGATGAAAATGGGAAATACAGTGCCTAGAGTGGGACTTGAACCCACATCTCTTTGCATTCCGGGCCAGTGTGCTAACCATTACACCACCTAGGCTCCCTGAGATCAACACACTACCCACGCCTACCTGTCTATGTGGTTACTTGTCTGAGAGGTCAGTGCAGCCTACTACACTACCGTCCGTCTAATGTATGCATATAGCGGTAGTCTATATGATCACCCACACACACACACACACCACCCTGCCCCGTGCTTGGTTACTTTTCACACTCAGGCACAACTTGTATGTTTTCACCAATGTGCGGTGATTTTGCTGTATAACTACCGTCCGTCTAATGTAGGCATATAGCGGTAGTCTATATGATCACCCCCCCCACACACACACCCACACACACCCCACCACACCCCGCTCCGTGCTTGGTTACTTTTCACACTCGTGCACAACTTGTATGTTTTCACCAATGTGCGGTGATTTTGCTGTATAACTACCATCCGTCTAATGTAGGCATATAGCGGTAGTCTATATGATCACCCCCCCCCCCCCCACCACACACACACACACCCCGCCCCGTGCTTGGTTACTTTGCACACTCGTGCACAACTTGTATGTTTTCACCAATGTGCGATGGTTTTACTGTATAACTACCGTCCGTCTAATGTAGGCATATAGCGGTAGTCTATATGATTATGAGTGGATGAGATGGGTGCATGTTTGTGTATGTGTATGTGTGCAGATATCTATGGCATTGTGTATTCATGTACATATGTGACATTATAGGCTTCTGCAATAACAGGTTCTATTAAATTGACTCAGTATTGCCTTCTACCCAGAAACAAATGCTTAATATGTGCATCAGTATCTAAGTTAGATATGTAAAATCAAATCCAGATAATTGGTTTGGTTTTGAAAATGTGATATTTCATCGGACTATGCAGCTTTAACAAGAAGCAAGAAAACCTAAATTATTACTAAAACTAATTTCAAAGGATTTGAATCAATTTGGACTAGTGCTGCCCAGCAGTGAAAGCAAGTGTTAAAACACTCATCCATTATGAGATGGGTAAATAAAATAAATTCATCACACACACACACACACACACACACCACACACACACACACACACACACACACACACACACACACACACAAACTTAATGTTTGTTTGTTGTTTGTTTGTTGTTGTTTTACGTCCTAGCAACATCTAAGGTCATATCAGGACGGGTACCGACTTGTGACAGTGCGCACTCATGGCGACTTTATAGTGCTGTCCCACTGGGAAACCAGGCCGCCGGCACCATGACCTGGTATCCCACTCAGTCACATTATCCTGACACTGAGCACACCAGTCCTTGCCCTATCTTAATAATGCCGAGCGCCTGGCTAGGAAGCGACAAGTATCAATTTTAAAGTCATTGGTTTGACTCGACCGGGACTCGAACCCACACCCCCACGATCTACCAGCACGGGAGACGGACGCTCTAACTCATTCGGCCATCCTGTCTGGTCTACTTAATTAGTTTATGGGCAAGTCATATCAAATATAGCAAACCACTTATAATTGTATATGAGTTGTGACAGTTGTTGACACACCCTGATATAGCCGCCTTGACACCTACCTGGGTGTATTTCAGTGACAACTGCCAATACATAATTACACTCTCCCCTGCAGGAAACAACGAACGCTGACTCTGGTGACTCAGCTGTTTGTTTGTTTGTTGTTGCTTTACGTCCTAGAAACATCTAAGGTCATATCAGGACGGATACCGACTTGTGACAGTACGCACCCATGGCGATTTTATAGTGCTGCCCCACTGGGAAATCAGGCCGCTGGCACCATGACCCGATATTCCACTCAGTCACATTATCCTGACACCGAGCTAACCAGCCGGTGGTGACTCAGCAGTGACTCTTACTCACTGTGGCACCCAGTGAACTGTGGTCAGGGAGGAAGGACTACCTGCCTGTCCTTACACAGAGGCACAGTCGCAGGCACTGAGGTCATTCACATAGACCATGGGGTGACCAGTACTGGATTCAGTGAACTCAGTAAAGCTTGTTTTATATAACGTGCACATTGGTTTTTATCATCGGCTATTGGACGTCAAACATATGGTCATTCTGACATATTTCTGTGGAGGAAACCTGCTGCCACCACATAGGATAGTCTTTCCGTTAAGCAGCAAGGGGTCTTTTATATGCACTTTCCCACAGACAGGACAACCTTTGATGAACCAGTTGTGGACCACTGGTTGGAACAGAAACTAGCCCAAACTGCAAATGGGTTCACTGAGCAGTGAACTCAGGGTGCGTGGGGAGTTTGGTTCCCCGTCGAGTCAAGCCAATGACTTACAAAATTGATACTTGTTGCTTCCTAGCCAGGCGCTTGGCATTAATAGGATAGGGCAACGACTGGTTTGCTCAGTGTTAGGTTAATGTAACTGAGTGGGATATTTGGGGTCATGGTGCTGGCAGAACTATAAAGTCGCCATGAATGCCTAACGCTGGAAGAGGAGGTAGCGACATTCCATTAAAGCTGCATAGTGTGACGAAGTATCAAATTTTCAAAACCAAAGCAATTATCTACATTGGATTCTACATATCTAACTTAGATATTGGTGGCAACAGTTCCCATATATAGAAGGCAATACTGAGCCAATTTAATAGAACATGTTACTGCAGAATCCTCTGGTGTCAGGGTTTTGGCGTGCTTGCCGAAACTAATTTGACCTGTTTACACTTCAAATATCGCAAAAGTTAGCCATTTCAAATAAAAGTTACTTCAAACTAAAGTAAGGTAGATTATAACAATCAATTTAATATATTGATCTCAGTAAAATGACTGAAACTCAAAAACCACCGGACTATGCAACTGTGACTTGTAAGGCACAACCCAGTCCTCACAGACCAGACGGGATGGCCGAATGAGTTGAGCGTCCATATCCAGTTGGTAGATCATGGGATTCGCACCTTTGGGTTCGAACCCTGATTGAGTGACTATGTGGGTCAGTGGGCGATAATAAGATGTTGTCAGTGGGCGATAATAAGATGGTACATCAATCGTTAATTGAACAAACCGCATATGTAATGACCGAACCCTGTGACCCCGCATGACCTCTGACATGGCGGTCTGTTGACCAGGTTGGTGCGGGTTGACAGGGGTGTGTGTTTGCGGGGGGGGGGGGGGGGGGTTCCAGGTGTTATACGTGAATGAGCCCACAACAGCTGGTCGGTCCTCCTACCGTCTAGTCGGATTCTCGTAAATTAATTTAAAAAAGTTATTAACAACGTTAACAGCTTATTTAAAGTTTCATAGTCCGATGGTTTTGAGTTTGTGACATTTTCTGAGATAAATGTATTAGGTTGATATTTATGATCTACATTACTACAGCTTGAAGTAACTTTTGTTTTAAATGGTTAACTTTTGAGATATTTGAAGTGCAACCAGTGTCAGGACTATGTGACTGAGTGGGATATCAGGTCATGGTGCTAGTGGTCTGGTCTCCCAGTGGGGCAGCACTATAAAGTTGCCATGAGTGCGCACTGTCACAAGTCAGTTCCCGTCCTGATATGACCTTAGATGTTGCCAGGACATAAAACTTCAAACAACCAAGCAACCATCACCTTCTCTCTCTCTCTCTCTCTCTCTCTCTCTCTCTCTCTCTCTCTCTCTCTCTTTCTCTTTCTCTCTTCTCTCTTCTCTCTTCTCTCTTCTCTCTTCTCTCTCTGTCTTTCTCACGCACGTTGCCTGTAGATAGGACATTGCCCGACCCACTGTGGTGGACTCAACACTGGCACGACTAGACTAACTCACCTCGCCACAACCTCTCACCGCCACCTCTGAGCACAAGGGGTACAGAAGGGCCATAAATGTCGCAGTCTGTCGTCACGTCAAGTGTCTGCGCCACACCACATCACACAACACCATGCCACACCACACCACACAACACCATACAACACCACATCACACAACGCCACACCACATCACACAACACCACATCACACAACACCACATCACACAACACCATGCGACATGACGCACCACCACACAACACCACACCGCTCCACAAGACAATACACGACACCACACTACATAAACATACACCGCATGGCGTACCCTACTGAACCTTGACACCATGACACAACACTACACAACACAACACCACACAACCCCACACAACACCACACCGCTCTACAAGACAACACACGACACCACACTACATAAACATACACCGCATGGCGTACCCTACTGAACCTTGACAACATGACCTAGAACTAGGTGAAACGAAACCAGCGCTGAGACTTATGATTCATTCAGCAAACCTCGGACACACCCCCACCCCCACCCCCACACCTCCACCTGCCCCACCTCCACCCGGACCCCTACAAACACGGATCCTGCACCGTCATTGTCTGACCGCGTACACGTTAATACCTCACTGTGTCCGCACTTTACTTTACCACCATATTGCCGCCCTCGTTTGTTTGGTTTGTTTGTGGTTGTTTTATGTCCGAGCAACATCTAAGGTCATATCAGGATGGGTACCGACTTGTGACAGTGCACACTCATGGTGACTTATTAGTACTGCCCCACTGGGAGACTAGGCCGCTGGCACCATGACCTGATATCTGACACCGTCACATTATCCTGATACTGTGCTAACCAGTCCTTGTCATATCCTATTAATGCCGAGTGCCAGGTTAGGTAGCGACATGTATCAATTTTATATGTCACTGGTTTGACTCGGCTGGGATTCGAACTACTGAACTTCCTTCTGCATGGGAAGCTTGCGCTAAGTTTATTAGGTTAATATAAGAGCATATATAATTATTTAATTAAGAGCATATATGATATATAATACAAACATAGTCTAAACAATCTCTTTTTGCAGCGTATATCTTGATTATTTAAATTGCATAGTCCGATGGAGATAAATATATCACATTGATTGTTATAATCTACCTTACTTTAGTTTGAAATAACATTGTCTTAAAGTGACTAACTTTGGCGATATTTGAAATGCAAACATGCTAAATTAATTTTGGCAGGCGTGCCAAAGTCCTGACACCATAGGCATCTGCTGTAACAGGTTCTATTAAATTGACTCAGTATCCCCTTCTAAGTAGTGACACATGCTTAATAAGTGCAGCAGCATCTAAGTTAGATATGGAGAATCCATTCTAGATAATTGCATTGGTTTTGAAAATGTGTGTGTTTGAACCGGAAGGTACACGGCTGTCTCTCGTTAGAATTCCGGCCGCGTGGTGGCAGCACCCTCCGTGTTCATGTCTGCGGTCGATGGCGTGTTGGTGACGCGGGGTCACTGGGGTGAAGGGGGATAGGCGGGGGGGGGGGGGGCTCTCTACCTCTACAGAGCTGTGGGGTGACAACTACTGCCCCCTGGTGACGGCTGTCCACACTCTGCACCGACCAACCCCTCTGGAAGTCTCGGGCCTGTACCCAGGTACCATCCGGTACATCATCCATGAAGGGATATAGGTGTGGGGGGGGGGGGGGGGGGGGGGGTTAAAGTGTGACTTCTCAGAAAGTCCATTGATCAAAATGTCCTTCATTTTTCTTTTTTTTTTTTTTAGGTCTAAAGTCATATCAGGACAGTTGGTTGTTGGAGTTTTACATCTGGCAACATCTAAGGTCATCATGACGGGCACCGACTTGTGACAGTGGCCACTCATGGTGCCTTTATAGTGCTGCCCCACTGGAACACCAGGCCACCAGCACCATGACCTGATATCCCACTCAGTCAGCATATCCCGACACCGAGCCAACCAGTCCTTGCCCTATCCCAATAATGCTGAGTGCCAGGTTAGGAAGCCACAAGTATCAATTGTGTATGTCATTGGTTTGACTCGACCGGGAATTGAACTCCCGACCTTCCACACCGGAAGCCTACACTCGACTGATTCGGCCATCGCATAGTTTACTGAGAAACAACAGTGTAAATAAAGTTTATTGTTTTGTTCAAAGTTGTGTCGATTTCACTGTCACACACACCACACACACACCCCACACACCACACACACAGAGTCAAACCAAAGACTTCAGAATTGATTCTTATCGATTCCTAGCCATGCGCTCGGCATTATTAGGATAGGGCAATTACTGGTTGGCTCAGTGTCAGGATAATGAGACTGAGTGGGATATCAGGTCATGGTGCTGGCAGCCTGGCCTCCCAGTGGGGCAGTACTACAAATTGAAGATTAAACTTCAGGTTGGACGGTTGTAGAAGTGGGGATTTCTTTACAACAATTTAACGAAGAGTCGTTGGGGGCATATCCAGGTCATCCCGGGCCGGCGGTAGGTGTGCACTCATTTCCAGTAGCAATGGTTCTGGAGGAAGGGATTGGAAAAGGTGGGTTCTGTAGCAAGAAGAAAGCGGGACAGCAAAAAAGGAACAGAGCCCCACCCAAGCCAAAAAAAAGTGCCTTGATCAGGGGGAGGAGTAACCCCAGGAGAAAAAAAAAGAAAGGGGTAGATAGAGGAAAGAGAAATGAGAGTTGAGTCAGAGGGCCGTGTCTCCTTGCATTGTGGTGATCAGTCGGCGAGTCAGAGACACGGACAGAGTAAGAGCTAGAAAATGAAATGCTGGCTGGCTCCTCCGCCTAGAACTCTTTTCAGACATAATCAAGGTGGAGCGCGGCATGCTGGAGAGGTGATAGAAGAGGTATCGAGGAAGTTGGGTCTGGACAGCAAGTCTCCTTGAATGTTGCCAGAACGTAAAACACCAACACACACACACGCACGCACACACGCACACACACACACACACACACACACACACACACGCACTCGCACGCACGCACACACACGCACGCACGCACGGACGCACACACACACATACACATACGCATACACATACACACACACACACACACACACACACAGCTGGCACGCGCTATCCTCCACAGGCTACAACTTTAGTACGAGTATGTGGGGTTAGTTGAAATGCCGGCCGCGTGGTGGCAGCACACACAGCCCACATGTCGCTGCTTGGAGAGTGAGGGCGGCGCTCTCCAACCCGAACCCTGAAGTGCCGATCGGGCGGGGGGGGAGGGGGTGTGAATGAGTCATCCCTCGGGGCTGCCGAGGGCGGACCCGACGCGCGTCGTACCGGGTTTTTAATTAATAAAAAGAAAACTGGCTGAAATACGAATTAATCAGCCCTCATTTCCACACACACCACACACACCACACACACACACACACACACACACACACACACACACACACACACACACACACACACACACACACCGCGCGCTTATGGCTTATATCCGCGCCCGGGAAAGACACTGAGCTCACAGTTTCTTGTGGTTTAAATTAGATTAAATCTTGTAATTTTATTTTGATTTTGAAGGTAATTATGGATATCATGTATTTTTCCATAGGTCTTGAACCTCATTATCGTCAGCAGATGGCGTGTGTTAGTGGGTGTGGGTGTGTGGGTGGTTGGTGGAGTTTTATGTCCTGGCTACATCTAAGGTCATCAGGACGGTGTGTATGTGTGTAATTGGTTGGGTGTTGGAGTTTTACTTCCTGGCAACATCTAAGGTCATATCAGGACGGGATGTGTGTAGGTTTTTGTGTGTGTGTGTCTGTCTGTGCGTCTATGTACGAATGGGTGCCTTACTCGGTAAGGTAAGCCAGGTTTGATGTCAAATACTGCACATATTTGTGTGCAAAGAGATGAGAGTCTGAGAGAGACTTGTGGCTGGTAATATCCGGAGGCTATCCACTCACCTACTGCATCGGGATGCAACAGCAGTCAGTGGCGAGCCAGTACTGGTGGGTGTGGGTGTGAGAGAGGGAGAGAGAGAGGGGGGGGGGGGAAGATTACATGGTTGGTTGTTGGGAGTTTTACATCATGGCAATATCTAAGGTAATATTAGGACGGGTACCGAATTGTGACAGTGCACACTCCTGACTACTTTATAGTCTGCCCAACTGAGAGACCAGGCTGCCATCACCGTGACCTGATATCCCTACTCAGTCATATTATTATCCTGATACTGAGCCAACCAGTCCTTGCCCTATCCTAATAATGCCGAGCGCCTGGATAGGAAGTGACAAGTATAAATTTAGTACGTAATTGCTTTGACTCGACGTGCAGAAGGTCATTGGTTTGACTCGGCCAGGGTTTGAACCAAAACGGCAGACGGACCCTCAACTTATTCGGCCATCCCGTCTGGTGTGTGAGTGAGCGTGTGAGGGTGTGGGTGGGTGGGTGTGGGTGGGTAGAGGGGTCGAAGATGGTCGCTGGAGCCGATGACAGCAGGCACTTTCACCGATCATTAATTATTTCTGAGTTATGTAAACGACACTGATGACTAATGGATGGTTTATAGCGCACCCTCTCCACAACAGTGCCATGTGCACACTGTACCCGATACAACTGCGGCAATGATGTCACTTCCCTTCTCCAGATGTGGTCTTGATTACTATCAGTGATATCTCGGCTTGATTAGCTTAATAAATCGGCCAAATGGTTGACTCGGTCTAGGCTTCGCATTTAGCAGTTATAGTTGGTTCAGGGGAGGATTGTCATTTATTGGTTATGTTGCAGCGATAGTGGGTTCAGTGGCAGCTTCTCATTTATTGGCTATGTTACAGCGGTAGTAGATCAGTGGGTTTAGTGGCAGCTTCTCATGCATTGGTTATGTTACAGTGATAGTGGGTTCAGTGGCAGCTTCTCATGCATTGGTTATGTTGCAGCGATGTGGGTTCAGTTGCAGCTTCTCATGCATTGGTTATGTTGCAGCGATAGTGGGTTCAGTGGCAGCTTCTCATGCATTGGTTATGTTGCAGCGATAGTGGGTTCATTGGCAGCTACTCATGCATTGGTTATGTTGCAGTGATAGTGGGTTCAGGGGCAGCTTCTCATTAATTGGTTACGTTACAGCGATAGTGGGTTCAGTGGCAGCTTTTCATGCACTGGTTATGTTACAGCGATAGTGGGTTCAATGGCAGATTCTCATGCATTGGTTATTTTGCAGCGATAGTGGGTTCATTGGCAGCTTCTCATTTATTGGTTATGTTACAGTGATAGTGGGTTCAGTGGCAGCTTCTCATGCATTGGTTATGTTACAGCGATAGTGGGTTCATTGGCAGCTTCTCATGCATTGGTTATGTTATAGCAATAGTGGGTTCAGTGGCAGCTTCTCATTTATTGGTTAGATCATAGCTATTGTGACTTCTCATTGAATTGTTATCTTGAGGCTATAAGTTTCAGTGGTCGCTTCTCACTTGTTCGTTTTGTTTCAGCTATAGTTGATTCAGTGGTGACTTTCAATTAAATGAGCTGCTCAGTGACAGGGGAGTTACTCAGTGACAGAGGAGTTACTAAGTAGCAGGGGAGTTACTCGATGATAAGAGCTATTCAGTGACGGGAGTTGACTGTTACATGAGCAGCTCAGTGACAGGGCAGTTTGACAGTTACATGAGCTGCTCAGTGACAGGGGGGGTTACTCAGTGACAGGGCAGTTTGACAGTTACATGAGCTGCTCAGTGACAGGGGGGTTACTCAGTGACAGGGGAGTTTGACAGTTACATGAGCTGCTCAGTGACATAGCAGTTACTCAGTGACAGGGCAGTTTGACAGTTACATGAGCTGCTCAGTGACAACGGGGTTACTCAGTGACAGGGGAGTTTGACAGTTACATTAGCTGTTCAGTGGCAGGGGGGTTACTTAGTGACAGGGGAGTTTGACAGTTACATGAGCTTCCCAGTGACAGGGGAGTTTGACAGTTACATTAGCTGTTCAGTGGCAGGGGGGTTACTTAGTGACAGGGGAGTTTGACAGTTACATGAGCTGCTCAGTGCCAGAGGGGTTGCTTAGTGACAGGGGAGTTTGACAGTTACATGAGCAGCTCAGTGGCAGGGGGGTTACTTAGTGACAGAGCAGTTTGACAGTTACATGAGCTGCTCAGTGACACACGTGTTACTTAGTGACAGGGGAGTTTGACAGTTACATGAGCTGATCAGTGGCAGAGGGGTAACTTAGCGACAGGACAGTTTGACAGTTACATGAGCTGCTCAGTGCCAGAGGGGTTGCTTAGTGACAGGGCAGTTTGACAGTTACATGAGCTGCTCAGTGACAGGGGGGTTACTCAGTGACAGGGCAGTTTGACAGTTACATGAGCTGCTCAGTGACAGGGGTGTGACTCAGTGACAGGACAGTTTGACACTTACATGAGCTGCTCAGTGACAGGGGGGTAACTCAGTGACAGGGCAGTTTGACAGTTACATGAGCTGCTCAGTGGCAGGGCAGTTACTCAGTGACAGGGGAGTTTGACAGTTACATGAGCTGCTCAGTGCCAGAGGGGTTACTTAGTGACAGGGGAGTTTGAGAGTTACATGAGCTGCTCAGTGGCAGGGGGGGTTACTTAGTGACAGGGGAGTTTGACAGTTACATGAGCTGCTCAGTGGCAGGGGGGTTACTTAGTGACAGGGGAGTTTGACAGTTACATGAGCTGCTCAGTGACAGGGCAGTTTGACAGTTACATGAGCTGCTCAGTGGCAGAGGGGTTACTCAGTGACAGGGGAGTTTGACAGTTACATGAGCTGCTCAGTGACAGGGCAGTTTGACAGTTACATGAGCTGCTCAGTGACAGGAGGGTAACTTAGTGACAGGGCAGTTTGACAGTTACATTAGCTGCTCAGTGACAGGGGAGTTTGACAGTTACATGAGCTGCTCAGTGACAGGGGGGTAACTTAGTGTTGTGGCAGTTTGACAGTTACATGAGCTGCTCAGTGGCGCAGTTGGAGTTTGTGAGCTACTCTTTGTGGGCCTTAAGTTGTAGAGAACTGCGCCACGACTGGCAGCGGCTCCGTGGTGAGTTGCGCGTCCTTCCCCTGCAGTGGTGGGTCATGGCCAACGTTTCCTAGAACATTGCCGCCTCCTCTTTCTTACCCCCCCCCCCCCCCCCCCCACCCACCCCCGACCGCTGCCTCGTGAACTTGGCGCACTAAACATGGAAGTCCATCCGAGTGTTTATCGGGTCTATCGTACTACTCGAAACGCGTGACGTCAGTAATCATGACGTCATCCGTACGTCGCAGCACGTGGAGTGTTTACAAACTTGCCACCAGGGGGCAGGGGAGGGCATGGGGGGGGGGGGGGGGGGGGGGGGAGGAGCATGGGGGCGGGCATGTTGCCATGTATTTAGATCCGCAGGTATACAGCGTAGATAGGCCGTATCACTATCAGCTCACCGGGCGCCGTCGTCTAATCGGCAGAGCGCAGGCCTCGCGTGCGGAAAGTCGTTAGTTTGGTTCCCGGTCGAGTCAAACCAATTACTTTAAAACTGATGCTTGTCCCTTCCTAGCCTTGCGCTCGGCATTACTAGGATAGGGCAAGGACTGGTTAGCTCAGTGTCAGAATAATGTGTCGGAGTGGGATATCGGGTCATGGTGCGGGCTGACTGATATGACCTTAGATGTTGCCAGGACGTACAACTCCAACAACCAACCAACCAACTAGCCTATAGGTTCACAATGTAACCATAATCCCGTCCTGATATGACGATAGATGTTAGGACGTTAAAACGCTGCGCTCTACCGATTAGGCCACGGCGCCGGTGAGGCGTGGGAGGGGTACACCTGTTTGTGTGGGCTGTGGTTTACAGTCGCTTATCTCCGGCAGGTAACGGGTTCACATTTCCGCGTCTCTACCTGACAACTGTGCAATCCCGCTGTCACCTGTGTGCGCATGTCCCTCTGTCCTTGGCCATTTGTTTCATACTTTGTTTCAACTTTCTTAGTTGATACACTGGAGGTGAGACCGGGCGCAGTGGCCGAATCGGCAGAGCGCGGGCCTCGTGTGCGAAAGGTCGGGAGTTTGGTTCCTGGTGGAGTCAAATCCATGACTTACAAAATTGGTACTTGTCACTTCCTAGCCAGGTGCTCGGCATTATTAGGATATGGCAAGGACTGGTTGGTGCAGTGTCAGGATAATGTGACTGAGTAGGATATCAGGTCATGGTGCAAGTGGACTGGTCTCCCAGTGGGGCAGCACTATAAAGTTGCCATGAGTGTGCACTGTCACAAGTCGGTACCCGTCCTGATATGACCGTAGATGTTGCCCAGACGTAAAACTCCAACAACCAACCAACCCTACTGGAGGTGGGAGTTGAGTGTGATTGTAAGGGTCAAAGAGAGTTGTTTGTTAGTGGTGATTGCTTAACGCCATGTTGTTTGCAAAGGCCATAATCACGGTGAGAAACTTTCAAATCTTATTCTGTCATATTATTATCGTGTCATCGATTTTACGCTGAAATGTAAAATGCACACAATCAACTATGTATCGAGACACCTGAAGTTAAAAGCTCACAATTACAATAACAAATTGAGGCCAGGTTAAATTTGAGATAAAAGTTAAAGATATCGTTCTTCCTGCATTTGTGAAAATTGTTTTAATGAACGATATAAGACCGTATTGTCAACTGGTCATGGGCGGAGCCTGTATTCAGATTCTCAGCCTGCCGCAGTGACCTCCTGCGCGGCTCCCACTGGCTCAGCAGACTGGGGTTTCCTGAGGCGTAGTGAACTCCGAGGTGAACTAAAGGATTTAATTTGAACCTCATCTGCCCTGTTTGTTTGTTTGTTTGTTTAACAACCCCCCCCAGCACAAAAAGTAAACTGCGGTTATTGGGGGGGTTCATCTGCCCAGGTGACAATCTTCCCTTTAAAGTTAGAAGTGAAATGGGAATTTCGTGAAGTGGAACGCAGAACACGGCCGTGAAGTGACCCTAGTTATTTAAAAGTGCGCTGTTCAAGGCGTTGAGCTTATATAAAGACACCCGCCAGGTACCACCTGACCAACGTTCACGAGCCCTGCATGCTCGGCGTTGCTGACGTCACGTCCCAACTCAGGTGCAGCCGGCAGCCACCAGAGGGAGCCACGGGCGGTCCAAGGGTCACCGGAGTTCATAGCTCCACGCGACTCCCGGATAGACCGCAAACAACGGCCCCCCAGCGGCGTTTACATGTACTAGACTGACAGTGTTGGTTTCCGGTGAGCTTTGCACCATTGTGTATGTCCTGTGCTGCGCATGCGCATGTTCACTACCGCTAAACCTCTTACCGGACGGAATGGCTGAATGAGTTGAGCGTCCATCTCCCGTTTTGGTAAATTGTGGGATTCCAACTCTGGTCGAGTGAAACCAATGACTTAAAAATGTAGACTTGTCGCATTATTAGGATAGGGCAAGGACTGGTTGGCTCGGTGTCAGGATAACATGACTGAGTGGGATATCCAGTCATGGTGCTGACGGCCTGGTCTCCCAGTGGGGCAGCACTATAAAATTTCCATGAGTGCACACTGTCACAAGTCGGAACCGGTCCTAATATGACCTTAAATGTTGCCAGGACGTAAAACTCCAACAACCAGCCTACCGACCGACACCCCCCCCCCCCTCGGGGGACGTTAACATGTACTGGACTGGCGGCGCTGGTTTCCGGTGAGCCATTGCGCATGCCCACCACTGCTAAACCTCGAGCAAACAAACACTGCCGAGCTGCAGCCAGTCTGAAGTAAGACGCGCGTATACATGCGTGTCAGGCCCGCCGTGCACAAAGGGCACCAGCCGGCCGAGACGACAGTCCGTAGGGCGCCCGGTTCCAGCGGCAGAGATCATTGGTTTGAACCCCGGCCTAGTCAAACCAAATACATTTTTATTCGGGGGCTCTGTAAGGATGCACCGATTTGATTCTGTTTCCATTGCACAGCCCTTGTGTCGTAAAGGGGCGAGGTTGGCGGGAGGATCCTCTCTCTCCCTCACTCCCACCCCCTCTCCCTCTCCCCTCTCTCCCTCTCGCTCTAAATCATTCCGGATTGCCGAATGAGTTAGAGCGTCCGTCTCCCGTTCTGGTAGATCGTGGGTTCGAACACTGGTCGAGTCAAACCAATGACTTAAAAATTGATACTTGTCGCCTCCTAGCCAGGCCCTCGGCATTATTAGGACAGGGCAAGGACTGGTGTGCTCAGTGTCAGGAAAATGTGACTGAGTGGGATACCAGGTGATGGTGCTGGCGGCCTGGTTTCCCAGTGGGACAGCACTATAAAGTTGATATGAGTGCGCACTGTCACAAATCGGTACCCGTCCTGATATGACCTTAGATGTTGCTAGGTCGTAAAACAACAAACAAACAAACAAACCCTCTCCCCAGTCCCCCTCTTTCCCTCCCTCTCCCCCTCCCTCCCTTCCTCTCTCCCTCTCCCCCTCTCTCCCTCCATCTCTCACTCCCTCTATCTCCCCCCCCCCCCGCCCTCTCTGGCATGTTGGTGGGGGTGGCGCCCTCTGGTGGCATTGTCAGCGTGAGGGGGTCCGTGTGAACTGTTGGCACATTGTCCGGGGAGGGAGGTGTCGGGGCAAAGGACGGCAGCGCCACGCAGCGGGCAGGGGGTGACTCACCTGGCCGCCCCTCACCCACCCTCACCCGCTCCACCTGCCCTCACCCACCAGGCAGTATTCCTTGTGTGGTTTTTTTTCCTTTAAAAAAAAACTAATCTGTATGTTTGCATTGTTGAAAACCTTATCTGAGACGACCTTCTCCAGAGAGATGTAACTCACACAGTCACAGTTTCTTCTGTGGTTGTTTTGTTAGTAGTGCATGTGTAACTGACGGTTGCTTTGAATGCAACTTGTGTTTTAGCGTGAAGAATTGTGTTTAGTTCAGGTTTATTTGTTGGTGGGTTCTTGTTTAAGGAGTTAAGCTAAGATTCCTTACACGCGGTTATGCGAATGCGAATGTGGCAAAAAATCGGAAAGCATCTAAGTCAATGGGGTTGATTCCTTACGTCCGAATGCGAATACGGCAACTCGATCGGTCCCTGTAGCGATCGGTGCGGCACGCGGTATGCGAAATAGAAACATCAGTCGCACTTGCCCATTAGTTTTAGACGAGGAGAGGCGACTGAGCATTACAGAACGGTCACACACAAGGGTGCAGAGGGGAAACATATGGTAGTGGTGGTGGTGGGGTTACGGGTTCGCATACCGCATAAAAGGAATCATCCCATTCGCATACCGCATACCGCATACCGCGTGTAAGGAATCTTAGCTTTAGATGGTAGCGTTTGCTGTGAACTGAGGCATAGCGCCCCCCCCCCCTCCCCCCAGCCCCAGCCCCAGTCCCAGCCACCAAGAGTTTGTGTGTGTACATGTGTGCATGTGTATAAACTATAACATAGCATATATCACGTCATATAACTAAGTTGGTTGGTTGTTGGAGTTTTACGTCCTGGCAACATCTAAGGTCATATCAGGACGGGTACCGACTTGTGACAGCGCACACTCCTGGCGACTTTATAGTGTGTGTGTGTGTGGGGGGGGGGGGGGTGGGTAGAGTGTATTACTGGCGCTTCCCTTACCCGGTGAACTTGCAGCTAGTTCAAGGTCACCAATAGGGAAGGTCACCAATGCGGAAGGGGCTGGGGAAAGGGACGGCGTGGGGCTGTCCCGGAAACCTGCAACCTGCAGGATCTTACAACGGAAGCCCGGCACTAGATGTGTGTCTGCGTCATGTGTAGGCAGTTAAGTAACGGCAACAGGGAAGTGACTAGGGTGTCGTCACTCGTGACGGTGTGTGGGGGTATTATACATGTATAAATATACATATGTTGCTAATGTACTATAGCGTTTATTATGTGTATGTATAATGTTAATTATCTGCATGTATATATATATATATATATACATATATATATATATGCATACATATATGCATATTAATATTATTATTACATGTATATTTACATATTTTTGTATGTATATTTGCATAATGTTGCACACATTCAAATGTGCACATATACATGTATGTACATACATTATGTACATACACACATATATATATATGCGGACCAGACGGGATGGCCGAATGAGTTGAGCATTCGTCTCCTGTTTTTGGGATATTGGGGGATCCGAACCCATGGGTTTGTGGGTTCGAGCCCTGGTCGAGTTAAACCAATGACTTAAAAATATATAACTGTCGCTTCCTAGCCTGGCGCTCAGCATTATTAGGATAGGGAAAGGACGGGTTAGCTCAGTGTACTGAGGGGGATATCAGGTCATGGTGCTGGTGGCCTGTTCTCCCAGTGGGGCAGCACTATAAAGTCGCCATGAGTGTGCATTGTCACAAGTCGGTACCCATCCTGATATGACCTTAGATGTTGCCAGGACGTCACACTCCAACAAACAAACAAACAAGCAGACTTGCTGAGTTCACCCCGACTGCGGGATACAAGGGGATTGCGTCAGCTGATAAAGCCCATCCCATGTTGTCAGGAGCTGATATTGTTGTTAGGCTTTGAGCGGAACGTGGTGGCATTGGTTGGTTGGTTGTTGGGGTTTTACGTCCTGGCCACATCTAAGGTCATATCAGGACGGGTATCGACTTGTGACAATGCACACGCATGGCAACTTTATACTTATAGTGCTGCCTCACCTACTGGGAAATCAGGCCACTGGCACCATGACCCGATATCCCACTCAGTCACGTTTTCCTGAGACTGAGCCAAGCAGTCCTTGCACTATCCTATTAATGCCGAGTACCAGGTTAGGAAGTGACAAGTATCAATTTTATAAGTCATTGGTTTTACTGGACGACCGGGAACCAAATTCCTGAATTCCCACATGTGAGGCCCGCGCTCTACCGATTCAGCCACCGCGTCCGTGGTGGGAAGATCTCTGCCGTCCGTAACACGAACAACTTTAAGTATTTTTATTTTCACACCTTTATTTATTTATTTTCAAATCCATCCAGAAGAAGAACAAAATTGAAGTTGTTGAAAAATCTCGGCCACGCTACGCAATGTCCGTCGCCAGGTGTCGCCTCGGTCCGTGTGCGCGTCCTGGATGAGTCATCGCCGCCGGGTGGTGTTAACAGTTCACTGACAAATTAGGTGGCCTAATAAATCCACCGGACGCCGTGGCCGAATCAGTAGAGCGCAAGCCTCCCGTGCGGGAAATCGGGAGTTCAATTCCCAGTCGAGTCAAACCAGTGACTTACAAAATTGATACTTGTCGCTTCCTAGCTTGGCTCTCGGCATTAATAGGATAGGAGATGGACCGGTTAGCTCAGTGTCAGGATAATGTGACTGAGTGGGATATCGGATCATGGTGCTGGTGGCCTGATTTCCCCCAGTGGAGCAGTACTATAAAGTTGCCATGACTGTGCACTGTCACAAGTCGGTGCCCGTCCTGATATGACCTTAGATGTTGCCATGACGTAAACCAACCAACCCCAATTCGCACAAGCTCTGTGGGGGACAGCATGGGATGGAAGCAGCGTCTGTGGTCGGACCGCGGACGCTGTATATTGAGGTCACACTGCACCGCTCTGTTGAACTTGAAGCCAATTGTCGAACTGATAGTAATGTGCGCCCAGTCACATCCGAACAGAATGTGCCCCTCAATCCCCAGTGACGTACACGCCTGGATGACGGTCAGCCTCTGGTTTAGCCACCTTGTCCTTGTCCTTGAAGATTTATACTGCCTATCAATTATCATGGATAAGTCTGAATAGACTTGTTTTCACCATTAGACAGTTTGTCGATAGAAAGCCTGCGTCTAAACCTTTACCGACCCAAGGGATTTTTAACCTCCCACACCACATAGACATGGTATGAGAGCAACTGGCCTCTGATGACGCTGTAGGTTATAGACAGCGGTGGAAATCCAAATTGGCAGAGATGGCGGCACGGGAAATAGAACCACTGACCTTCAGATTAGGAGTCCGACCTAGAAAAAAGTCAGACACTCTAACCACTCCACCACAGAGAACGCCACATCGTAGGGGGGGGGGGGGGCGTCCATTCAGCGGGTCTCAGTACCACTCCTTCTCCTCCTCCTCCTCCTCCTCCTCCTCCTCCTCCTCCTCCTACTCCCCTCCTCTCCTCCTCTCCTCCTCTCCTCCTCCTTCCTCCATCTTTTCATCCTCCTTTTCATCCACTTCACCCTCACCTTCTCACCCCCGCACCCCCGTCCTGATATGATCTTATATGTTTCCAGGACATAAAACTCCAACAACCAACAAACCCTCACCTCCTCACCCCCACCCTCACCTTCTGAACCCTCCACCCTCATTCTCCCCCTCACCTTCACCTTCACCTCACAGAAGATATATCTCATCTAGCTGTGCAGGTTTTATGACAGTTTTCATTTTCTCCTTCCACATCCTCTTTTTATTGTTTTAGATTCAGACTTGACTTTCTTTTGTGTCAGAAAACTGCCACCAAGACCAACCATAACAAATATGCACCGTCCGTGATACCATTCCTGTCAGTACTCACGAATAACCAGTGTCCACTGCAGGGATCCCATTTCTCAGCGAAATCGCTGATTTCAACGGAAACTGTTCTCTGTGGCGGAGTGGTTAGAGTGTCTGACTTTTTTCTAGGTCGGATGCCTGACCTGAGGGTCGGCGGTTCGATTCCCCATGCCCCACCTCTGCCAATTTGGATTTCCACCGCTGCGTATAACTTACAGCGTCATCAAAGGCCGGTTGCTCTGTGGGAGGTTAAAAATCCCTTGGGTCGGTAAAAGTGTAGGCCTGTGCTTTCTATCGACAAACTAGCCACAGCAGGAGCGTCCACATCGCGGCCCTGGGAATCAGCTATCTGATTGCAAATCCTGCTACCACCATCCACCACCGAGAGCACGTCCCACGAATAAAGATCATACCTAAGCTCGAAAATCCCTTGAGATAACTGGTGGAAGGACACAATGAAGAAGAAGCGGAAACTGAGTATCCAAATCAGCGGCAAAAAAATCCTGTCCGTGAAAAAAATATCGGAACTCATGTTCAGCATTGATGTTTGTTATAGTTTATTGACATTGAGTGAGTAAGAATCTTACTTTTAATTATTTGTTAGTCTTGAACTCTTTAAACAATTGGAATTTCAAGGCCAAAATATATCCATCTAGGTACCAGATTGCACCACTTTAATCATAGGTTTTAACAACAAATTCTGGGGGAGCATTCCCCTGGACCACCGTAGTTTTTCAGCGATTTTTGTTGCTTTGTCACTGGGACCCCTGCACTGTCGCCGTGAGTGATGGAGGATGCGAGGTGTCCACGTGACCAGGAAGTCTGCCAGGCAGTACAAGGCGAAGGGTCCATGTCACACACACACAGACGTGCACATCACATACATAGATGAGAATCTTCCAGATTTTTCTGGAATTCTGGATCTTTGATCAGCCCGATTTATTTCCCTGGATATGGTCAAAAGTTGCGACTATTCCGGCTTCTCCCATCACTTTAGAAGTCCCCAAAATTCATTAAAAATTTTTCCTGATTTTTGTTGTCAGGCCATTCTCATCTATGCACATGCTTGCATGTATACTACATAATACAGTTGGGTGTAGTTATTGTTTATTTAAAAACTTAGAAGTTTAATCAAACAACAACAAAGGTCCCAGTGCAGTGTGACTTCATTCACACACACACACCACCACCACCACCACCACCACCACCACCACCACTACCACCACCACCACCACCACCACCACCACCACCACCACCACTACCACGACCACCACCACTACCACTACCACTACCACTACTACCGACTCCATCATAAATGCCTGGTTTTGTGTAGCAGTGAGTCATTCAGCCTTCCACACCAAGACCCCCTCCACCCCCACCCACCCCTCAGACAGCCACAGTCTGGGCGCTGTTAATGGTTATAATACCCACATGTTGCTACTCACCTCCTCACAGTCCACCCCCACCTCACGCTCCACCAATCCTCGCCTGCGCTCTACGGATTCGGCCACTGCGTCTAATCACTGAAACTATGCAATCAACGAAAGAATTATCTGGACGAGGTGGGGACCTCGCGAACGAAATGTCACTTTATTAATGCCTGGTACACACCTACCGTTTGTGCGCACACACCTCCCGTGTACGATCGAAAACTGCCCGTTTCGCGCACAAAACTCGCTAGGTGTGCGCTCCCCGCGCGCACCTAGCGATTGCGATTCGCGTATAAAACTCAGTTTTTAGGGCTAAAAGGGGCCGATTACGATTGCGATTCGCGATTCGAAAAATGAATCGGCCCGTTGAATCGGCCCGGGTCGGGTCGAGTCACGAGTTTTAGTGCACGAATCGTAAACGGGAGGTGTGTACTAGGCATTAGACTAGCAGTGATTACTGTGTAGTCTGGTATGACTGTTGTCTGTTGAAGTAATACCAGCGCGAATTCATTAAGCTAATGACTTAAACGCCATGTGCAAACGCCGTGTGATTGCAGCTGGTGTGAGGTGTCCCAACGATCGGTTGGTTGGTTGTTGGAGTTTTACGTCCTCGCAACATCTAAGGTCACATCAGGATGGGCACCGACTTGTGACAGTGCGCACTCCTGGCAACTTTATAGTGCTGTCCCACTGGGAGACCAGGCCGCCAGCATCATGACCCGATATCCCAATCAATCACATTATCCTGACACTGAGCTAACCAGTCCTTGCCTTATACTAATAATGCCGAGCACCTGGCTAGTATCAATTTTTAATACATTTGTTTGACTCGACCAGGGTTCGAACCCATGGGGTTCGAATCCAACGATCTACCTAAGCTACTCATTCGGTAATCCCGTGTGGGCGGTGTACCAATGATGAAGCATCCAACAGGTCCACAAGTTTAATTCAAGTACTCGGACGCTTCCGTAGAGATGTTAACCTGTTTCTAAAGGTTCTCTTCCAAATTGCTTAATGGGATTAATTACGCCGCATGTGCCAGGTGCATTGTAACGCTTGTCAGAATTGTCGTGGAAGAAGGAATTAAAAAGGAAAAAAAGGAGAGAAACCAGCACCACGCATGCGTGTTGGAAAAAAAGTGCGCAAATAAATAGGCTATCAGGATGCGGGCGTCTAATTTCAGGGTAAGAGGTGAAGAAGAGTGTTGGGGTTTTACGTCCTAGCAACATCTAATGTCTTACCTTTTCACCAATGTAAAACAAGAAAAGATTTTAGCCTTTTTGAGGGCAGCTGGTCTGTACCGCCTCATATAGTTTATTAAACCAATTTGCTCAATTAGTAACAATAAAACCTTTAATTTCATTCCCGTTACTGACAAATTATATAATTGTGAGATTTTTAAATTCATACGTGTCATATCAGGACGGGTACCGACTTGTGACAGTGCACATTCATGGTCACGTTATATTACTGCCCCACTGACAGACCAGGCTGTCGGCAACCATGACCCGATATCCCACATAGTCATATTATCCTGACACTGAGCTAACCAGTCCTTGTCCTATCCTATTAATGCCGAGCGCCAGGCTGGGTAGAGCCAAGTATCAATTTGTGTAAGTCATTGGTTTGAATCGGCTGTGATTCGAACTCCCGACCTTGCGCACGGGAAGCTTTCGCTGTGCCGATTCGGCTACCGCGTCCGGTGGGGGTGAACAGAATGCTTCCATAGCTGTCTGCTGAGTCATGGTGGCTGCTGAAAAAGATTGCACACGGATATCAACTATCATATCGGTCACATGGGCAGTCACACGCTCACCCACAATGCACTCGGCTGGTAGCCGCCATATCTAATTTGTCTCAGAATAAAAGTAAAGCTATTTGGGAGAAAAAAATAAAAAAAAATAAAAAAATTTTTTTTAGCCCACTGAAATAATTTAAATGCAATTGAATGTCTGTTTGGTGTGTCTGTGCTTTGTCTTAGGTGTTTGCATAAATTAATCTATGACATATCGGTTTTGAAGTACTGGTTTCTTTATAGTTTGGATTATTTGTAACTGTCGGTGTGAAATAATTATAACAAGCCAAAGCGGAAACTTGTCAATCACGTGATTGCATTGTTGTAACCCCATATCATTTTTTTTTTTCAACATACCATTTTCGGTATTTTGCATGCGATATTCACTTCTTTTTTTTGGGGGGGGGGGGGTCCATTAGTTGTTTAAGCAGGGGAAATTTCAGTCATAGACGACTGGTCTTCCTCATTCCACTGCTGGTCGATAGAAAGCCCGAGCCTACACTTTTACCGACCCAAGGGATTTTTAACCTCCCACACCACATAGACATGGTATGAGAGCAACCGGCCTTTGATGACGCTGTAAGTTATACACAGCGGTGGAAATCCAAATTGGCAGAGCTGGGGGCACGGGGAATCGAACCGCCGACCCTCAGATTAGGAGTCTGACCTAGAAAAAAGTCAGACACTCTAACCACTCCGCCACAGATTGAAATAAATGAAAACCTGCTATGTTTACATGCGACAACACCTTAGGTTCCTATTTTTTATGACAACCCCCTGTGTTTGTTATTTTTACGATACTTAATGTTATTATTATTATTACAATACTTTATTATTATTATTACAATACTTTTATTGTTTACAACACCTTATGTCCATTATGCTTACAACACGTTATGTTCATTATATTTACAGCAACACGCTATTCATATTTTTACCGTCCTGATATGATCTTGGATGTTGCCAGGATGTAAAACCCCAACAACCACCCAACCAACCCTATTTTCTATGACAACTCCCTATGTGACCTACCTTCAACCATACCTTTCTACGTGTTCACAGAGTGTCATTCATGTCTTGCAGGTGACTGGCATCAACTACTGCCTCAACGTAAGCACCACCTCGCCCCAGCCTTCATTCATCCAGGACGCACACTTCCTGCGGATACCCGTCAACGACAACTACAGCGACAAACTCCTACCCTACTTCCAAGACGCCTTTCAGTTCCTAGGTGAGACTCGTTCGTCAATGGCAATGCACAGTTTATGTTACAGGGATGAAAGTGGTCTCAGAAAAAAAAACGCGCAAATCAAGCTGAGAATATTACACCGATGGCAGATTTCCGCGAAAATGCGGATTTCCCCCCATAGAATTAGCACTCAGGGAATTGCGGGCAAATGCTGGAAGCCAGGTTTCAACTGTCCTTATTTTGCCTATTTTATCGTCCATACCTGACTCGTTCTTGTAAGGGTTTTATGTTCTAGGATGTAAAACACCAACAACCAACCAACCAACTTGGACTTCTGTGAGCAGGAGTGGTGGGTGGGTGGGTGGGGGGGGGGGGGAGCACCAGGGTTGTCAACCCCGACGGTTTCACCATAAGGGGTACACTATTTTATATCCCCAACCTCACATTACGCCAATCTTCCGGTTTGTCATTTTCCAATGTTGGCCCCCCCCCCCCTGCAGTACCATTAATACAGTAATATTATGTCAATCTTACGGATTATTGTGTCCAAAATGCAGCACAGAGCAACTAAGATTTTAATCATTTTCTTGGGGAGTACCCCCAGACATATCTATATAACATCCCTTAAGATCTCCCGGTTTTTCATTTTCACAATGTTGGCGACCCTGTAACACGGTGGGGGGGGGGGGGTGGAGAGGAGGTCGGGGGGGGCGGTTGTATATTGTCATAGTCCTGACCCCGGCCCTCGGCGAATACAGGCTAGTTCCATACATCGCCATTTGGCACGCCAACTGCAACCAACCAATCAGGGAGCCGTATCAAACGCGGCCACCACTGGGTGGGTGTTATTAGCCAATCAGCGTCCACCCAGTGCGGAACTGCGCCGGTTTGGTGGCGCCAGCCAATGAGGGCCTAGGTCAACCGGAAACAGTGGCGCCGCCTGCCGTTGGCGCGGATACTCAGTGGGGCGGGTGTATTCCATCAGGCAACCAATTGTCCACAACTGGTTCATCAAAGGCTGTCGTATGTGCTGTCCTGTCTGTGGGAAAGTGCATATATAAGACCCCCTGCTGCTTAGCGGAAAGAGTAGCCTATGTGCCGGCAGTGGGTTTCCTCCAAAGAAATATGTCAGAATGACCATATGTTGAATTCTTTGGTTGATTGGTTGTTCGAGCTTTACGTCATATCAGGACGGGTACCAACTTGTGACAGTGCACACTCCTGGCGACTCTATAGTGCTGCCCCACTGGAAGACCAGACTGTCAGCACCATGACCTGATAACAGTGATATCCCACTCAGTAGCATTATCCTGACAGTGACTGAGTGAGCCAACAAGTCCTTGCCCTATCCTAATAATGCCGAATGCTTGGCTAGGAACACAACAAGTATTAACCTTTAAATTATTGGTTTGACTCGACCATGATTCGAACCCATGGGTTCGAATCCCATGGTCTACCAAAACTGGAGACAGACAGTCAAATCATTTGGACATCCCGTCTGGTCTGTTGAATTCTTTGTGAGAATTGCTGGGTCGAAGCCTCCCTCCAATCATGACCTGGCAGTGACTGCCTTTGTTGCAGGGACGGTGCATCACGTCACGTCACGTCACGTCACGTGGTCCACGTGTCCTATGACTGGCTGACAACGAGTCCCTTCGTAATGACATGACCAGGTGAAATGCACCTGCCGCCATGTAGATGAGATTCTTCTGGATTTATCCGGAATTCCTGATCTTTTTTTTTATCTGCCTGATTTTCTTCTGGATATGGTCAAAATTCTGGCTTTTCCTATCACTTTAGAAGTCCCAAAAATTCATAAAATATTTTTCGGATTTTTGTTGTTGTTCAATCATTCGCATCTATGGCCCACCCCCTGAGACTGAATACCCCCTGAACACCCCAACCCCCCACCCCCCGTGGGTGGATGTGTTGTTTGTGGTGGGATGGTTTAACATTAAAACTGTGATAGTCCGATGAACACAAGATTTTCTAAACCAAAGCACTTGCCTACTACACTTGATCCTACATATACTTAGATACTGACGCACTAATTAAACAGTTGCTACATAGAAGGAACAGTAAGTCATCTTCATAGAAGAGTAAACCATGTCCATAGAACAGTCAATCATCTCCATAGGACAGTCAATCATTTCCATACAACAGTCAATCATCTCCATAGAACAGTCAATTATCTCCATAGAACAGTCAATCATCTCCATAGAACAGTCAATCATCTCCATAGTACAGTCAATCATGTCCATAGAACAGTCAATCATCTCCATAGAACAGTCAATCATCTCCATAGAACAGTCAATCATCTCCATAGAACATGTCACTGCCGCAGGTCATCCAGATCTGTAGTCGCCAGCATTTCGGTGCACGCACTAAATTTATTTCGCTTTTTTTTGTTTGTACATTAGTTGATTAAGCAGGGGAAATTTCAATCGCAGACGATTGGTCTTCCTCATTCCACTGCTCCTTGCTCTATCCTAATAATGCTGAGCGCAAGCTAGGAAGCGACAAGTATCAATTTTTAAGTCATTGGTTTGACTCGACCAGGGTTCGAACCCACGATACCATGATTTCCACCTCAAATGTCTCCGTCCATGTCCATTTTAAATCAAAGTTGCTCTATACTTATACTTTCTTATACTTATCCTCTTCCGTTTATATATTTAGGCATACTGGCCTGTTAACAGATTCTGCCGGTCTATATATGACCTAAACTAAAATCAAGTCAATTATAACGGTCAAACAAATATATTTAACTGCAAAATATGACCCAAATAAACCCTTAGACGGGCGCATTCTGCGACTTTATGCAAAATCACAAATTTCTTTGACATATTTATATATGGCTTAGATAGATTTATAAATGAAGAATTCAAGCGCAAAACCCCGTAAAAGCCAATCCAAAAATTGTATTCAAATAAAAGATTTTTTACCTGGAGGTAATTTCAATTCTCATTAATTCCACTTTTCTTGTGATGAAATGATTATGGAGCAATGAACAAAAAAATAGGAATGTTAAAAAAAAGAAGATCTTTTCGAAGGTTTAATTCGAATCTGAATCTTTGGATTGGCGTTTACGGGGATTTGCACCCGAACTCTTCAAATATTGAAAATATGATTATCAGGTTCATTTCCACTCACATTGAGCGGTGTGATCATTGCGACCATTCTTAATATGGCAATGAATCCTTTTTCTCCCCACACGCCATCATCCCCCCCCCCCCCCCCCCCCCCACACACACACACACACATACCCCTCCCACCGTGACACGGACCATATCGGTTGGCGCGTGGTTCACAGATTAAAAGTGATAGCGGGAAATCTGACAAACGACCCGATAGAATTGGACAACTAATCAGATTTGTGTGGCCAGCTGGGAACGCGGGGCGTGCTGCCACCTGGGGACCAGCGTCCACATTAGTATTTCAGACAGGCATGACTAGCTGGGAACGCGGGGCTGGCTTGTTGCACGGTGAAGGGGGCGCCTTGAGTTCTAATTACGTGCTATCTGTTACGTGCTCTTTGGGAGGGTGGGGTTTGTTTAAATCGATGATAGTTATAATAAATGAGTCTTCATTCTTTCCTCCAAGCCCCCTCCCCCTCCCACTCTCCCTATTCGTTGTCCCCTGCCCCTCCCGCTCCCTCTCCCTCACCCCCCCCTCTCTCCCCCTCTCCTCCCCTCCACTCCTCTCCTCTACCCTCCCCTCCTCTACCCTCCCCCCTCCTCTCCGCTCATCTCATCTCATCTCCTCTCATCTCCTCTCTGAGTCCCTCTCTTATCTGCTCCCCCCCCCCTTTCCCTCTGCTCGTCCCTCTCTCCTCTCATCTCCTCTCCTCTCCTCTCCTCTCCTCTCCTCTCCTCACCTCCCTCTCCGTCTCCAGCCTCCCACTCCCCTTACAACCCCCCTCCCACACCCTGCCATGTCCCCTATCACATGTCCTATGCCCCCTATCCCTTGTCCCCTATCCCCTATCCCCTCTCTCACTCCCTGCTCCGCTCACTCACACTCACCCTGACCCTCCCCCTCCCAGCTGCCCTCGATGGCTGAATAATGATTGTGAAAGGGTGCGACATAATTATAGGGGAAGAACGGTTACTCCCCCCCCCCCCCCCCCCATCCGCTCACCCCCCCCCCCCCTTTCCGCCTCCTCAACTGCCGTTTTACTATTCCGTCCATCGACAATTCGCTAAAATATGCGTTGCTAAAGATTATTGTCAATGTTGGATATCACCTTGGAAGGCGGGTGGGGGTTCCTTCCGAATGTGACACTGACAAGCAAAATGACGTAGAACGGGACCGACAGCCGATGGAGGGATGGTGATAAATGAGGAGCAAAATGGCGCCGCCCAGTGGAACGCTGCTTGGAATGAAAGAGCACGCCACCTGGCGGGTGGATTTGGTCGCTTTTAAACACACACAACACACACACACACCACACACACACACACACACCTAAAAGTGCTATTGAGTGGGGGAGGGGGCCAAATGAAATTAAAGAGAATTAAAAACTTTTTTTTTTTTTAACCACAAATACTTGAAATAGTACCCCGTGTGTAAATGAATATAACATTTCTCGTTGGCGGCCAGATGTTGTATTGTGTGTGTGGTGTCAATGTTCAATGCTGATCTTGAAGGAGTTAATATTGGGAGGCTTACATTATTTAAGAATAAACTTAGCTTAGTGTAATAGTAAGCCGTGTATTAGGCAGTGATTGAAAGTTATCTGCTATTTCGCGGATTTCCGCGTTTTTTAAATATTTACCGATTAACATTAAGCAAAATGCAAAGGAATCTGGATGTATATGACAATAATTGGGTTCGAATCCCATTCTTATATGACCTTAGATATTGGTAGAACAGAAAACCCAAGCAAAAACCAGTTAGATACGGGTGGTAATATAGCCATAACAAGGATAGTGGAAACCTGACTTCCGGCATTTTCCCTGATTCCCTGACAGTGCTAATCCTATGGGGGTGTGGGGGGAATCCACGTTTTCGTGGAAATTTGCTGTCAGTGTAATAATCCCGGCTTGATTTCCACGATTTTTGCTGGAGACCACTTTCATCCCTGATTAGGCCAGTAGCTCGTCAGACCGAAAAGCGTGCACCATATATTCGTAGTGTTTTTGGCCAGACATGTTAGTAATAGTATGCTGTGGCTTAGTTATGTAGCTGTTTCGGATCGCAGCTTCCCTCTGTGTGCATCAATTTGTCAATAAGCGAGTCATGTGACCTGAGCTAGTGCCATGCATTTGAGCACTTCAGTTTGAGGGGGAGCGAGACATAGCTCAGGCGGTAGCATGTCCATCTGTGAAGGTGTCGGTCATCCTATCAGTGTCGATCCTTTTCAGTGGATCCATTTGCAGTTTGGGCTATTTTCCGTTCCAACCAGTGGTCCACAATTGCTTCATCAAAGGCTGTGGTATGTGCTGTCCTGTCTGTGGGAAAGTGCATATAAAAGACCTCGATCTGCTTATCGGAAAGAGTAGCCTATGTGGTAACAGCGGGGTTCCTCCAAAGAAATATGTCAGAAATGACCATATGTTTGACGTCCAATAGCCAATGATATGAAAATCAATGCGTTCTAGAGGCGTCTTTAAATAAAACAAGCTTTACGTTGATGGGTAGTTTGTTGGCAAAACGACCGTCAGGGATAGGCACGCTTGCGCTTGCTCCGAACGCATGCATCTAGCCACGTGATGGGTGACGTCACTGTCCGCGGTCACCATGGTGACAGGGCTATTATAGCAGACGACAATAACAAGGTTAATCAATTACGCCGTGTTAATGAGAGCACGCTGTCCCAGGGTCACGTGATTCATCCCGGTGTCATTTACTTTCAGTTAGCAGATGACATTTCCATTAATTCCACATTGAGTCTCCATTGTGTCACGAGCAGTTGCGTTCGGTGTAGTCGTGAGAGTACCTCGTTATCGGCATGTTTCGTCACGTTCTGTTTGAAGAGTGTGTTGGGAGAGGGGAGAGACGCTTACTGTTATCGGGAAGTTTGTGAGGTTTGTTTGGTGGTGAGGGATTGGTCGTGATGGCGCGCGCGCGCGCATGTGTGTGTGTGTGTGTGAGCGCGCGCGTGTGAGACGGAACATGCGTGTCGTTTAATCTTACCCTATTATCGCCCACACAATGCAGTAAAAGCGCAATTCATGGCTGTCATGTCAGTAAAGATCTAGGGTCGACGCTGTCTGTGTGTATCTGTGCCTGTATGTTGTGTGTCTCTGTCTGTGTGCATGCCCGTGTGTGTGTGTATGTGCGTCTGTCTGTATGCCTGTGTGTGTGCCTGTGTATCTGTGTGTGCCTGTATGTGTGTCTGGGTGGGTATGTGTGGTTGGGTGTGTGTGCGTGTGTATGCCTGTATGTGTGCATGTGGGTACGCATGTGTGTGCCTGTCTGTGTGAATGCCCGTGTGTGTGTATGTTGTGTGCGTGTGTGTCTGTATGCCTGTGTGTGTCTGACTGTGTATCTGTGTGTGCCTGTATGTTGTGTTCTCTGTCTGTGTGCATGCCCGTGTGTGTGTATGTGCGTGTGTCTGTATGCCTGTGTGTGTGCCTGTGTATCTCACTATCTGTGTG
Source organism: Branchipolynoe longqiensis (assembly GCA_030323885.1). Lineage (NCBI taxonomy): Eukaryota > Metazoa > Annelida > Polychaeta > Phyllodocida > Polynoidae > Branchipolynoe > Branchipolynoe longqiensis. The sequence continues at coordinate 51,205,909 of CM059189.1, forward strand.
TGCCTGTATGTGTGTCTGGGTGGGTATGTGTGGTTGGGTGTGTGTGCGTGTGTATGCCTGTATGTGTGCATGTGGGTACGCATGTGTGTGCCTGTCTGTGTGCATGCCCGTGTGTGTGTATGTTGTGTGCGTGTGTGTCTGTATGCCTGTGTGTGTCTGACTGTGTATCTGTGTGTGCCTGTATGTGTGGCTGGGTGGGTATGTGTGCGTGTGTTTGTGTGTATGCATGTATGTGTGCGGGTATGCATGTGTGTGCATGTATGTGTGGCTGGGTGGGTATGTGTGGTTGTGTGGGTATGCCTGCATGTGTGCATGTATGTGCCTGTCTGTGTGCCTGTGGTGTGCATGTGTGTGTGCCTATGTGTGTGTGGATGTGTTTGTGTGTTTGTTTGTATGTGTGCATGTGGGTATGCATGTGGGTATGCATGTATGTGCCTATGTGTGCCTGTGGTATGCATGTATGTGCCTGTCTGTGTGCCTGTGGTATGCATGTGGGTGCCTGTCTGTGTGCCTATGTGAGCGTGTATGTGTGGATGGGTGGGTATGTGTGGCTGGGTGTGTGTGTTTGTTTGTATGCCTGAATGTGTGCATGTATGCATGTATGTGCCTGTCTGTGTGCCTGTGGTATGCATGTGTGTGCATGTATGTGTGGCTGGGTGGGTATGTGTGGTTGTGTGGGTATGCCTGCATGTGTGCATGTGTGTGCCTGTCTGTGTGCCTATGTGTGCCGTTATGGTGTGCAGCAGGGTTAACAGTTGGCCACTGCTCGTCGCTCCCAATCCCAGATGTACTGATACATTCATCGAAATATTTAATGACTGCTCAATTTGGTAGCGGGCCTGCATTGACTGGCTCTGATTGGTGGACGGCGGGCACTGATCCATGCACATTTAGACGAACCGTTTCCTGGGCTCCCACCGGGCAGTGGCCGAATCGGTAGAACGCGAGCCTGGCGTTTGGGTGATCGGGAGTTTGGTTTTCGGTCGAGTCAAACCAATGACTTATCAAATTGATACTTGTCGCTACCTAGCTTGGTACTCGGCATTAATAGGATATGACATGGGACTGGTTAGCACAGTATCAGGATAATGTGACTGAGTGGGATATTGGGCCATGGTGCCGGCAGCTTGATTTCCCAGTGGGGCAGCACTATAAAGTCACCATTAGTGTGTACTGTCACCAGTTGGTACACATCCTGATATGACCTTAGATGTTGCCAGGATGTAAGACTCCAACAACCAACCATCCTGGGCCCCCAGCACTCGCTCTGCTTTTACCGACGTCAGTTGGCCCCCCTAGTCACAATCTGCTGCCACCTACCCCTAAAATAGGCCTGCCATTCACCTGCAGTCAATTAACGTTATGTGAGGCGTGCATGATGAGTCTGTGGTGTCTGTAAGGGAATGTGTGTTTATACAAGGTCAGCACTACATTTATGATTTGGTTGGTTGGTTGACCTTAGATGTTGCCAGGAAGTAAAACAACAAACAAGTTTCTGGTGTTACACATTCCCGAAAGGGGCTGTCACATTACGATGCATCGCGCCAATGTATGCCGACATATGTGATTTTTGGCCGCTACATTGTTATGCATTGCACGGACGTCAGGCGCTCGTTGGTATACCTCGAGATATGGCGTCGCACGTCAGGGGGTCAGCAAAGTTTTGTGCATGCACAAAACTTTCAATGTACGACAACGTACGACAACGTACGACAATGTGTGGATTTTACATTGGTCGTACGTTAGGTATACGCAGGCGTACAGCGATGTACATTAGACAAACGTTTTCACTATGTTGCACTATGTTGACCTACATTAAAGACAGTCGGAACGTACATTCCGCATACTGATAACGTACGTCTAATGTACATCTAACATATGTTTAGCATTTCTCCAGCGTGTCTTGACATATGTAACGTATGAGGCGTAGTTCTGGCAATCGAATAACGTATATAATGTTCACCGGAGTTCTGCAAACATACCGTGAGTGTAATTCGAACGTTTTTCACTGGGAGGCACTTTGGTCATATGTTGGCCATAGGCTATGTATATGCTATGTATACGTCCAACTTGTCCCCCCGCGCTGAAAAGTTCAATGCTTTTCGACGTAAAAAAAAAAGTGACTTTACGCGTTCGCCGTGCGCTTGCGAGATGCGTCGTAATGTGACAGGGCTTTAACTGATGTCTGCGTGGCTTGTGACAGTGTAAGTAGTGCAGAGACCAAGGGCTATGACGATGGTGACGTGTGTGTATGTGTGAGTGGGTGTGGGTGTGTATGTGAGTGCGTATGCGTGTGTGTGTATGTGTGAGTGGATGTGTATGTGTGTATTTGAGTGCGTATGCGTGTGTGTGTGTATGTGCTTGGAGAGTGGAGGTTGATCCCAGAAGAAAGGGCTACAGCTGATTCGGTGTTCGTTGGCATCATCTTACCAAGCACTCCTATGGGAATGCTGTACAAATCGTCTAAATCAAAAGATTCGAAAACCCAAATGGAAAAAAACATCATGCATGGATGGACATTCGAAATGTAATAATTGGATACATTATATACCTCTGTAAGCCCGCCGGCCATCAGTTGGTTTACGTTGCGTTATTGGAGTTTTACGTCCTGACAACATCTAAGGTCATATCAAGACGGGTACCTACTTGTGGCAGTGCGCACTCATGGCAACCAACACACCAACCTTCCATTCCTGATGTAACGAAAGTTAGCTAGTTGACTCTTGTCCCAACACCAACCACTGGAATATTTTTCTTATTTTCTCATTTTCTCAAATGGATCATTTGCAACACACGGTAGCCTGTCTTCTGAAATGATTTACATGCCAAATATAAAATAAGCAAATGCACTTGTTTACTTTGGCTTTGAGCATGCGCATAGCTGTCTGCACTGGGCGTTCTTCCTTAGTCGCGCCACATTCGTGGAGGGAGTGACGTCACGCGCTGAGGCTCGAGGTCACTTGTGTGACGTCATTTCCGTCTCCTCCTCGTACGCAGGCGGTGCCCCGTCAGACGCTGGCGTTGGCCGTGAGGAACGCCTTCCGGTTCTCGTCCACGGTGATTTGCATGCATCTTCATAGGAAGCCGGCTATTGCCATGGTGAATATGTAGCCTGGTGCTGGGCATTGCTAGGATTACGGACGAATTGTCTGCAATTGAAATGTGCCCTGCTTAAAGTTGAATAGTCCGATGGTTTTGAGTTTCTGTCAATTTTCTGAGATAAATAAATTAAACTAATTGTCATAATCTACCTTAATTATGTTTGAAGTAATTTTGATTTTAAATGGCTAAGTTTTGAAGAATAAACATCAAAATTAGTTTTGGCAAGCATGCCAAAACTCTGACACCATATACTTCAACAGTAACAGGTTCTGTTAAATTGCCTCGGCGTTCCCTTCTATTTGGCAACAAATGCTTAATAGGTGCACACTAATCTAAGCTAGATATGTCAAATCAATTCTAGATAATTATTTTGTTTTTGAAAATTTGATGCTTCATCGGACTATGCAACTTTAAATCTACATAGTCGAATGAAAACATCAAATTTTCAAAACTAAAACAGCGACCCGGATTTGATTGTACATATCTAAATTAGATACGCAGGCACTTATTATACATTTGTCGCCACAGGGAATGCGGAGGGAATTTGATAGAACATGTTACTATAGAAGCCTATGATGTCTGTCAGAATTTTGGCATGCTTGCCAAAATTAATTGTGCATGGTTGCACTTTAAATATCTCAAAGGTTAGCCATTTAAAATAAAAGTAACTCAAGCTAATGGAAGGTATATTATAATGATCAACCTAATATATTTATCTCAGAAAATGACAGAAACTCAAAACAATTTTAATCAGTGAATGTAGCAAACAAACAAAAAAAACACACGAGAAAGTAGACCCATACACGGCACTTTAAAACTGGAAATGACAAAAGTGTCAAAGCCGAACCCCACTGCGGGTGAGCTGACGTTCAGACCAAGTGGTGGTGGCGCTAACAGTGTTTAACTGGTTACTAAGCTTGGCCTGCCTCGTGCTTGTGGCTTGGGGGGGGGGGGGGGGGGGGGGAGGTAGATTGTTTTTGTTTCGGGGGAGTTTTCAGTCGTGTTGATGCGCTGAAGGCTGCAAATCTGCAGCACTGAGTGGGCACCGCCAAAGGTGGTCCCATGTGACCGGGAGTTGGCTTCCGGTGGGTAGTTGCCAGAGAAATCGGGTGGTGGGGGCAGAGGGTGCAGAGAAAAAGGTAATCTAGGAGATAAACCCTGGTCCTCTAAGAGAGCCGGGGGAGGCTGGTTGGTTGCTGTAGTTTTACGCCCCAACAAGACCCTAGGCCATACCAGGACGTGTACCGAATTATGACAGTGTGCATTCATGGCAATTTGATAGTGCTGCCTCATTGGGAGATGAGGCCGTCGGCACCATGACCTGATGTCCCACCCAGTCACATTATCCTGACACTGTGCAACCAGTCCTTGTCCTAAGACAATAATGCCAAGCGCCAGGCAGCGACAAGTACCAATTTTATAAGTCACTGGTTTGACTCGGCCAGGATCCGAACTTGGGAAACGGGGAGTATGGTGTACCCGCCCGTGAGCCGGCACAGGAGGGGGGCGCGCACAGGAGGGGGGGGGGGGGGTAGGATGGGAGATCGGGAGGGGGGGGGTCTGGTTTAATCACCCCAAGTAGTGGCTCCTGTGACAACCCTCACTTACACCCCCCCACCCCCAAACTGACGGGGATTAATGGGGGGTTCAAGGTCAGACGAGCGGTGAGCAGATGACCTCCACTGACCTTGACCCGCGCCTACCTGGGCTCACCTCTCGTGACCACAAAGGGTGAGGAAGTCACTTCGGCTCCCAACTTGCTCCCCACAACCTCCGGCCCCCTCACACACATTTTGTTCTAATTTAAACAGATTGTTTTTGTTCTTAATGTTGCATCGTCCGATGGTTTTGAGTTTCTGTCATTTTTCTGAGATAAAGATATTACATTTGATTGTTATAATCTACCTTACATTAATTAAAGTTGCATAGTCTGGTGGTTTTGAATTTCTGAATTTTTCTGAGATAAATATATTAGATCGATCACTAGTATCTACTTTACATTAGTTCAAAGTTACTTTTATTTGAAATGGTAAACCTTTGCGATATTTTGAGTGCAAACATGGAAAATTAGTTTTGGCAAGCTTGTCAAAACTCTGGCACCATAGACTTCTACAGTAACAGGTTATGTTAAATTGACTCAGTATTGCCTTCTACGCAGAAACAAATGCTTAATAAGTGCATCAGTATCTAAGTTAGATATGTAAAATCAAATCTAGATGATTGGTTTGGTTTTGAAAATTTGATATTTCATCGGACTATGCAGCTTTAACTTTTATTTTAAATAGCTAACATTTGAGATATTTAAAGTGCAAACATGCACACATTAATTTTGGCAAGCTTTCACGGTAATTTGACTCAATATTCCCTTCTATGCAGAAACAAATGCTTAATAAGTGCACCCTTATCTAAGTTAGATATGCAGAATCATATCTAGGTAATTGTTTGAGTTTTCAAAATTTCAACAACAAAATTAAAAATTAAAAGAAAAGACAAGATTTACCCAAGTTGTGTTGATGGGGGATCAAGGTGGGCAGTGGATAGGGACAACAACAAGAAACGCGTGGCCGAAGATGGTTTGATGGATTGCGGAGGAATACCAACACTGGAGAGGGGTTGGGGGTTGGGGAGATAATTAAATTCCATCAATGCCGGCATATCCGTCTGGGACCTGAAAAGCTGCTGAGTCACCGTGAATACCGGTCTGGGAATTGTGTCGGGGGCGTGAAGAGGGCCCTCTGGGGGGGGGGGGGGGGGGGGTGGAGGGGGTCCCCGGGAGAAATATGGAGAGAAGAGGAGGTGAGTCAGAGATGGGTTGGTTAGGAGGGGGAGGGGTGCGATGGGGTTGTGGGGTGCGGGGGTGTGTGAGTGGGGTGCGGGGGGGGGGGGGGTGATCCGCGCTTCATCACTTTGAGACAGTGTGTCTTAATGACGGTCGTGACCCAGGCTCTTGTCGGCGCTAATCTGGCCTGTAAGCACCCTCCCACACACACACCCTGCACACACACTTAGACACAACCTCACCCCCCCCCCCCCACCACACACACACACTCGCCCCCCCCCCCCACATACACGCACCGCACTTACACACATGCTTACATTTACACCGGCACACACCAATACCCTATAGTCCTATTTTATATGACGTCAGGATAGGTATCTAGGTCAGTTTGCGCGCCTTTCGGCTGCAGGACAACACACTGTCACACTGCAAACTCAATGGCTATGAGCAATCTTCATGCAGAAAAAGTTAAATATCTCTAAAACCACACCATCTAGAAGCAACCCGTTTGGAACACATATAGAAAACATATTCAACGAATAGATTATATTAAATTCATACGGCTATGATTCTGTATTTCTATTAATTTTGAATAAAATAGATGTTTTGCACTTCGGGTCCCTGCAAACTCAATGGCAGTGTGCCTTCGTTCTGCAGCCAACCTGCGCGAGCATACACAATGTTTATATACATTGAAAGGGGTCGAGACCGACCCACTCACCCATACACACACACACACCCTCACCCCACGCACCCGCACACCCACCACACACACCACACACACTTATACACACAAACCATGACATCCCCCCACACAAGCCCTCACTCACACACACCCGACCCCCACCGATACGCTCACACTTACACCCGCACCCACCAATCCCCATACCCACACACCCAGCAACACCCACACCAACACTCGCACCACACCCACCAACACCCACACTCGCACTAACACACGTATCCACACCCACACATACATTTACTGTCACGCGCTCTCGCGGACACACACACATACACTCACAAACACTCACTCACACACACTCTCTCACACACATACACATACACTTACTCACTCACACACATTCACTATGCACTCACACACATTCACTACGCACTCACACACAAGTAACCAGACGGGGTGGCCGAATGAGTTAAGCGTCCGTGCCCCTGTTTTGGGAGATCAGGGGATCCGAACCCATGGGTTTGTGTGTTCGAACCCTGGTCGAGTCAAATCAATGACTTAAAAATTGCTAGTTGTCGCTTCCTAGCCTGGCGCTCGGCATTATTAGGACAGGGAAAGGACTGGGTGGCTCAGTGTCAGGATAATGTGACTGAGTGTGATATCAGGTCATGGTGCTGGTGGCCTGGTCTCAGAGTGGTCTGCTTGGTTCCATTTTGCCAGACTTTACAGCCACAAACTGGTCTGCATGGTTCCCTTATGGCAGACTTTACAGCCACAAACTGGTCTGCATGGTTCCCTTATGGCAGACTTTACAGCCACAGACTGGTCTGCATGGTTCCCTTATGGCAGACTTTACAGCCACAAACTGGTCTGCATGGCTCCCTTATGGCAGACTTTACAGCCACAAACTGGTCTGCATGGTTCCCTTATTGCAGACTTTACATCCACAAACTGGTCTGCATGGCTCCCTTATGGTAGACTTTACAGCCACAAACTGGTCTGCATGGCTCCCTTATGGCAGACTTTACATCCACAAACTGGTCTGCATGGTTCCCTTATGGTAGACTTTACAGCCACAAACTGGTCTGCATGGCTCCCTTATGGCAGACTTTACAGCCACAAACTGGTCTGCATGGCTCCCTTATGGCAGACTTTACAGCCACAAACTGGTCTGCATGGCTCCCTTATGGCAGACTTTACAGCCACAAACTGGTCTGCATGGCTCCCTTATGGCAGACTTTACAGCCACAGACTGGTCTGCATGGCTCCCTTATGGCAGACTTTACAGCCACAAACTGGTCTGCGTGGTTCCATTTTATTGCTGCCATCTTGTCTGTTTGCATTCTCGCTCATTTCATCAACTCTGCACCCGATATATGTGGCCATTTGATCCTGGAACCACAGTTTCTAGTTCCTGCTTGTACAGGATCATGGTCACGGCAACCAGTGTCGTGGGGGTGATGAAAATGGGAAATATTGTGCCAAGAGCGGGACTCAAACCCACATCTCTTTGCATTCCGGGCCAGTGTGATAACCATTACACCACCTAGGCTCCCTGATATCACCATACTACCCACGCCTACCTGTCTATGCGGCTCCCTGCCCGAGTGGTCAGTGCAGACCACTACAGTACTAAAGCTATTTTCGCCCATATTTAGACTACGTTAGGGTTCACCCCTGTACTATATAATAAGTACGGGGTGAATCTTTTATCTACACTTGAGGTAGTATAAATTGTTATGTTACTTGGTTTAAACTTGGGATTCAAACCCATGACCTGCCACATGGGAAGCGGACACTTAACTAATTCAGCCATCACGTCTGGTACATGGAGTTAACACCTAAATGTCTTATCTTCTCATAGACCAGACGGGATGGCCGAATGAGTTAGAGCATCCGTCTCCCGTGCTGGTAGGTCGTGGGTTCGAACCCTGGTCGAGTCAAACCAATGACTTAAAAATTTATACTTGTCGCTTCCTAGCCAGGCGCTCGGCATTATTAGGATAGGGCAAGGACTGGTGTGCTCAGTGTCAGGATAATGTGACTGAGTGGGATACCAGGTCATGGTGCCAGCGGCCTGTTTTCCCAGTGGGACAGCACTATAAAGTCGCCATGAGTGTGCACTGTCACAAGTCTGTACCCGTCCTGATATGACCTTAGACGTTGCTAGGATGTAAAACAACAACAAACAAACAATCTTATCTTCACATGGTATATGCAGATCACTCTTTAGTTTGATGAATTCTGCTGGTCAGTGTCAGCAGCCTCTGGTTGGTGGCAGCAGCCCTCCTGGTCATTGATGGTGGCCCCGCTGGTTGGTCTTCACCCCCTTCTTACCGCGTACTTCTTCCCGTTGCAGACAAGGTGCGTGAGGCGAGCGGGTGCGTCATCGTGCACTGTCTGGCCGGCATCTCGCGCTCCCCCACCCTCGCCATCGCCTACATCATGCGCTACCTGAACATGTCGACGGACGACGCCTACAGGTGAGACGCGGCTCTCTCAGGAGCCGCTCAGTGTGACATTCCATAGTTATTAACCAATATTAACATGTTAACGGACGACGCCTACAGGTGAGACGCGGCTCTCTCAGGAGCTGCTCAGTGTGACATTTCATAGTTATTAACCAATATTAACATGTTAACGGACGACGCTTACAGGTAAGACGCAGCTCTCTCAGGAGCCGCTCAGTGTGACATTCCATAGTTATTAACCAATATTAACATGTCAACGGACAACGCCTACAGGTGAGACGCGGCTCTCTCAGGAGCCGCTCAGTGTGACATTCCGTAGTTATTAACCAATATTAACATGTCGACGGACGACGCTTACAGGTAAGACGCGGCTCTCTCAGGAGTCGCTCAGTGTGACATTCCGTAGTTATTAACCAACACTCTGGGGGGAGAGTGAGGGAGCAGGGGGTTATTAACCAATACTGCGACAGTGAGAGAGCAGGGGGTCACGTGTAATGCCAATAAACCAGTAGGATTCTTGTCCTTGCAACAACAACAATCAAATATGTTTAAGATCGCCAGTGTTTGGATGTTTAATCAATGCAATCAGTGATTTCCCACTGCTTAGTAATACTAATAACCTGTGATGAAAGGTGTGTGTTTTCTCTGATTTCTGTGGGGGTTTTTAAATAAAGAGTTAAATGTCCCTTACAGATTGATGCATTTACTGGAACTCATATTTTTGCTTCTTGTTTAAAGCTGCATAGTCCAACGAAGTATCAAATTGTCCAAACTAAAACAATTATCTAGATTTGATTTTACATATCTAACTTAGATACTGATGCACCATTTGTTGCCACATAGAAGGGAATACTGAGTCAATTTAATAGAACCTGTTACTGCAGAAGCCTATGGCATGTTTGCCAAAACTAATTTTACATGTCTGTACTTCAAATATCTCTAAACAGCCTTTTAAAATAAAAGTTACTCAAACTAAAATAATGTATGTTATAGGAATCAATATAATATATTTATCTCAGAAAAATTACAGAAATTCAAAACCATCAACTTAAAAATTGTTAATTAGTAATTTTCTTCGTTTTTAATTTATACTTGATTTATTTTGATTGAGAACCACTTGGATTCCTGATAGGAAATAACCGGTATGCAAAATGCCTTCTTTTCCTTCGTTCAGATACGTCAAAGACAAGCGCCCAACCATCTCGCCCAACTTCAACTTCCTCGGCCAGCTGCTCGAGTACGAGAAGCAGCTGAAGCATGAGGCGGAGTCTTCGGGCGGTGCGCGCGGCTCGGCCGGAACTAGCACCGCCCACAAGCGGCAGTGCATCGCCGAGCTGCGGTCGCCGACATCGCCCACCATTGCCACGCCCAGGTCCTTCGGCTTCCGGCCACAGGGTGATGCCACTCCAGCCCAGTCGCCCACGACGGCGCTCGCTAAGCTCACGTTCGGAGGCAGCACGCCCGACGCCGTCACCCCGACGATGACAACGTCATCATCGATGTTATCATCAGCCCTGCCACCGAGCGACTCGGACCTGAGCGCGGTGCAGTCGGCGCTCGCTTTTCCACAGTTCCCGACCACCTCGCTCGACCAGCTCAGCACCATCCCCTGCTTCACGCCCGACGAGACGGCGCCGCGGGTGGCATCTGTGGCTCCGTGCCCGGTGCCCCTCCTCGCTGACGCCACCCCCCAGAAGCAGGCAGGCACCAAGCGCCCACTGAGCCTGGCATCAGGGCTCGCTGCCCGCAGTGTCCCCGATACGCATCCCAGCAGCAGCAGCAGCGCCGCAGCAGCAGCAGCTGCGACTCTGACGTCACACAGTGGAGTGACGCTGAGGTCGCCGGAGATGAAGGCGAAGCGCCCCCTGGTGCGACCCAACAGCATCGCCTTCTCCACATATCCCAAGTATGACTTTCCCAGTTGCGGCGACTCTGGGTCGACCAGCCCCCAGGGGGAGCGGCAGCCGCCCAAAGCCAGCCCGAAGCCGCAGCAGCAGCAGTGGGGCAGCGGTGGGGGGCCGTGGGACAGCGGCGGAAGCGGAAGTGCGCGACAGGAGGCGGCAAAAAACTGGCGTGGCCAGGTGCAGATGCGCCATAGCGCGTCTACACCTGGCGACATGGGCGCCACGCGCCACATGGAGCAGGGCCGCAAGTCGCGCAGCCTCGAGGATATCCTCAACTCGCCCGACGAGGACGCGCCCGGCGCGCGCTGCACATGCACACGCGCCCTGTGTGGCGGCGCGCACCCAAAGCACGGGCTGCACGCTGACCTGTTCCCGCACTCCATGGCACTCGACCAGCACTGCCGGTGTCGGGCCACCGACCCCCACCACCACCACCACCACCACCAGTCCAGCAGCAGCATATCGTCCGCGGGTAGCCATAACTCTCTGCATGGCAGCCTCGACATCATCCAGGTCTCCTGAGTCACTCTCCTGTGTCACTCCTGCCTTGTACGCGCGTACACGTACATGTGCACGTGCATGTGACTAGCTGGGCTGGGCTTGGCATAGCGCTAATGACGCAAGGCAGCCTTGACATATTCCAGGTCTCCTGAGTCACTCCCCGTACACACACACGTATACATACACGTATACGTACATGTGCACGTGACAGCCCGGCATGGCATAGCGCTAATGACGGATGCAAGGCAGCCTTGACATATTCCAGGTCTTAGTCACTCCCCAGTACACACACACGTATACATACACGTATACGTACATGTGCACATGACAGCCCGGCATGGCATAGCGCTAATGACGGACGCAAGGCAGCCTTGACATATTCCAGGTCTTAGTCACTCCCCAGTACACACACACGTATACATACACGTATACGTACATGTGCACGTGACAGCCCGGCATGGCATAGCGCTAATGACGGACGCAAGGCAGCCTTGACATATTCCAGGTCTTAGTCACTCCCCCGTACACACACATGTATACATACATGTATACATACATGTGCACGTGACAGCCCAGCATGGCATAGCGCTAATGACGGACGCAAGGCAGCCTTGACATATTCCAGGTCTTAGTCACTCCCCACTACACACACACATATACATACACGTATACGTACATGTGCACATGACAGCCCGGCATGGCATAGCGCTAATGACGGACGCAAGGCAGCCTTGACATATTCCAGGTCTTAGTCACTCCCCAGTACACACACACGTATACGTACATGTATACATACATGTGCACGTGACAGCCCAGCATGGCATAGCGCTAATGACGGACGCAAGGCAGCCTTGACATATTCCAGGTCTGAATCACTCCCCCGTACATGCATGCGTACACGTATACGTACATGTATACGTACATGTGCATGTGACAGCCCGGCACGGCATAGCGGTAATGACGGACACGAGGCAGCCTTGACATATTCCAGGTCTGAATCACTCCCCCGTACACGTATACGTACACGCACACGTATACGTATACGTACACGTATACGTACATGTGCACGTGACTGCCCGGCACGGCATAGCGCTAATGACGGACGCGAGGGCGGCCCGGGAACCAGCGCCCGCCGCCTGCCCCATATCTGCCCCGGCCTGTGCTCATTGGTTATAAGTCAGTCACGTGACGCGATGGCGGCTTCCTATTGGTGCAAAGATGCCAGGCGGGAAAGGCGGCTCTGCAGGTTTGTTTGGCTGGCGCTGGTCTCCCAGTCCCACCATGAACGGGCGTGACAATTAATTCTATGTATATTTAAGAAGGATCCTTGTTGACCTGAATTCTGCTGGTACCCCGAGTACTTCAACGACCAGAGAGCCGATCACTGAGGAACCAGCAGCGAGCACGAAGCATTTGATTGACAGATTTGTGTGTATATATCTACATTATATATACATCATTGACTATGTCATTATACTTGACTATCCATTTCTCAGGTTATTTGTCCAGAGCTGTGTTGTTTTTGTGTGGGGGTTTTTGTTTTTTTGGGGTGGGGTGGGGTGGGGGTATTTTTGGGGGACTAGGGGGGTTGTGAGTGTGAGTGTGTGGTCGCGGGTCTGGTTTCGGGTCCTGCGTCTTGTTGCATTATAATATATAAACAGCAGGCCTGATGATAAACACAATTGACAAGTCAGTTTTTCCTCCCGTTTTTACACCTTAAACTACAGATATCAGGGACTGTATAGGTATAAAAAGTGTGTGATGGAGTACAGTTGTTTGTGACAAATCCAATACCTCAATAAGACACAAACTGACCTGTTTTATTACACAGTGTGCATGACAGTTAATGGGTTCAAGTGTACAAGGCCATTCCAAGTTACCTTTTGGCTCCAGCAGAAGCTGTGTCCTGACCATCTTTCCACTCTGCGCCCACCTGTTAGCGCCCTGTCAGACCATTCCCAGTACTGCTGTGGGGCGGTGTCTGCGTCAACCGAAATAAGTCGAGGGATGCGTCAGAAAATGCCGGCTTCCCCTAACACTATCAACCACAAGCACAAGTTTACCTCCATTTCCTACGGTCATATATTTATATATAGTGAAACCTCGGTTTTCGAACATAATTTGTTCCTAAATGTTGTTCGTAAACCAATTTGTTTGTAAACCGAAACGAATTTTGAGGAAGGAAGATGGGAGGGATGTTACTGTTTGTCCCCCCTCCATAAGAACATCAGGTAACTGAAATTCTGGATTTGTTTCCTCTAATATCTTGGTTTATTTCTGTTTTCTGTTTCTTTGCAGTACTCGACTTGTAGTAATGTTTGTTCATAAACCGAAATTACGTTAGGAAACTGACACACTTTTTGTTTAAAAAAAAAATGTTTGTGAACCAATTTGTTCAAAAATCGAGCTGTTTGAAAACTGAGGTTTCACTGTATATATATATATATATATCAATTTAATGTCTTTAAAAGAATTGTATTATTGCTAACGGGTCATAACTACAATAAACGGGTATACATATGTAAAGTCTATGTAATTGTACAATTAACACTTTGCCTCAAAGATGACACCTCACTAAGCCGGTGCACTTGTCATGCACTGTCCTGACGCCTCCCCACATCCGCCTCTAGGCGCGTATTATCAACACGTTGCAGGCACTCCGCGTCACTGAGTATGCGACTTTGCTGGTCACTGTCGTAGAAACTGCACTGTCAATAATGGCTTGTGAGAGTACTTGGTGACGGCAGTGTCACAAGTGACACTTACACTTGTTACACATACATACATTGTAAGTTGTAGGTGACAGCTGTAGATTACAGCTGCCAGGTGACGTCTGTAGGTGACAGATGTAGATAACAGCTGTGGGTTATGTCTGTTTTTGACAGTTGTATGTGAAGCTCTAGGTGACATCTGTAGGTGATATATGTAGGTGACAGCTGTAGATGAATCTTATGTAACAGATGTATGTTTCAGCTGTAGGTGACCGTTGTAGATGACAGATGTAGGTGACAGCCGTATGTTACATATTATGTGACAGCTGTATGTTGCAACTGCAGGTGACCTTTGTAGGTGACAGCTGTGGGTGACAGCTGTTGATAATATTGCCAATTCCTCCGTTCATCTCATGAACATTAAAGCCCACATTCCATAGGCACGATTTGTATACGCGATATCTACAAGATGGATTTATAACTTCAGGAATGACTGCGGGTCTATACAGGCCATTGCGCAGGTCCGTCCGAACCGACGCCTGTAGCAGGCGACACGAACATGCGCACGTGGAGTTCTCGTGTCTATGGAATGTCAGCTTAAAGCTGCATAGTCCGATGAAAACATCAAATTTTCAAAACCAAAGCAATTATCTAGATTTGATTCAACATATCTAATTTAGATACTGATGCACTTATTAAACATTTGTCGCCACATAGAAGGGAATACCGAGGCAATTAAATAGAACCTGCTCCGGCAGAAGCCTGTGGTGTGGGGCTTTTGGCGTGCTAGCTGAAATTAATCTGGCATGTTTGCACTTGAAAAATCTCAAAAGTCAGCCATTAAAAATAAAAGTTACTTTAAACTAAGGTAAGATAGATTATAGCGATCAACCTAATATATTTATCTCAGAAAATGACGGAAACTCAAAACCATCGGACTATGCAACTTTAACGCAGACACGGTGTGGCGGCGTGTTGGTAATGTTGGTAATGTGCTCTTTCAAAATGGCGCAGCCATGTCATCCCCCCTTGCTGAGGAATTTTTAAAGATGGGTGCTAGATAAATCTGAACTAGGTGTTTGGGAGGGGGAGGGGTATTAGGGGGGAGTGTTATTGATTAATGATTCACTGATAACAGAGGGGTCACCTGTGATACACAACTGACAAGACGAATCGAATAACTCTAATTTTGGTTAGCTTTTAGGTAGTAAGATGCTACCGGAAGTGGCGCCATGTTGGCTGGCCCAGCCCTGTGCCGCAAGTAGTTATCCTACCCATGTGAACGCCAGACCTGGGCCGCGTTCAACTGGGCGCCTCGGAGAAATGTCCACTGCTGCGCTACTCTGAATGGTGTTTTAACAGTTGGGTGCCTCGAAAATGGCAGCCTCCATAATGTGTACCTCCTGCAGCCATTTGCAATTGAAAGAACAGTTCTGATTGGCTGACACACACAGACATTTTGGAGGTGTTTTTCGCCTCCTACTCGAAAAGCGTGATGTCTCGGAAAGCGTGATGCACACGTTAAACGCAAATTGGCCCAAAAAGAAGACATCGCGGAGTCGACTCTGAGGCGTAGCCTGAACGCCGCCCTGCTTTGGACACTTTGTGTACAGTGCGGACGGAGCATGTTCGCTGTGTGACGACATATTATTATTGAAGGGAAACAAATGCACGAGTGTGTGTCAGCATTCACAGAGAGATGTGTTGTGGGTGTGGGTGTGGCAGTATATAGTGTATATTGTATGGACAAACCTTTTGTATATATATACAGATTCCCCCTGAGACTGACAGGGTCTCGCTTTGTTCTCCAGATTGGTGGTGTGTAAGCCATCTATGATACTGTTACTGGTGTGTCATGTGAGAGGGCACGTGCGCATGTCACGTGGGCATGTCACCTGCGCATGAGGGTGACGTCACGTCGCCCCACTTGTTACCGATATATATATACATATATGTATACACGAGCATATACTATACAGCACGCACCACACACACCACACACACGCTATGTGTGTATATATTTAAACAATTAAATATATATTTATATATAAATATGTGCATAAATATATATATGTATATATATATAAATATGTATATAAATATATATATGTGTATATATAAATATATATATAAATATATATATAAATATATATATTTATGTATATAAGTATATGTATATAAATATATTTATATACATATTAAAGGAAGATTCATTTGTAAACCTATACAAAAACTGAAGCGAATCATAGAATATATCTGAAGTATTTAAAAAGAAAATGTGGCCAGATTTATTTATATCCCAGAATAACTCCTACATCATCCAGTCCCCATCCTTCATGATCATGCAGTTTCACACACTCACGCTTTTATGGATCATATATATGTCTGTAGAATTCATCAACAACAATGTGTCTCACCTGGGAACAACTCTACTGAGTACTGGTCTCCTGTCTACAACCGAGAGATTCGCGACATTTTCAGTGTCGGTGCAGATGTCAGACTGTATGGGGGAAATGTTCGCAGCCGTCCGGTGGTGGCATTGTGTGCATGATTGAGCATGCGCAGTGCGAAGCGAAGTGTATCGAGTGTGGTTGTACTGTGGGTAATAGGGAGATGGGGTACATAGGAGATTCACCCCGTACTGCAGTAGCCTGAGTACGGCTGAAGAACAACCCTATATAAAAGCTGGCGAAAATTATCTACATGCTGGGGAAATGAAATGAGCAGATAAATTCTTAATTTAAGGATCAAAATATATTCTTCACATATATCTTAATATTTACCCGTTACTTTTGATTTGAAAAATACAATAAAACATGTAGTTCAATAGACCTTAAAAGTCAAATTGACCGCATTCTGTGGTCGCTATCTTGTCTTTTTGCATTCTCTCCCATTTCATCAATTGTGTGCCGATATAAGTAGCCATTGGATACTGGAACCAGGAATTCCACTTCATGTTCCATACTCAAGCAATTTTCGCCCGTATTTAGACTACGTTGTCATTCACCCTACTGGTAGTACGGGGTGAATCTTTTATCTAGGTGTGTGGAGGGGGGGGGGGGGGGCAGGGTGATTAAGAAGAGGTTTCATTAAGTTATTAACTGATTCTGCAGTTTGAGATTAACCGACGCGGGGAGTGTGGGTGGTTGTCTGTGGATGCATGCTGGGGGTGGGGGGGGGGGGGGGGGGCAGGTACAAAGTGAGGTAGTGTAGGGTATTGGTGACAAGGCTTGGCACTGTGCCAAGTTGTCATCAAATTAGCTATCAACGATAACTGGCGACGGTGAATCTTTACAGGACTTGTCTCCAGCATCCAACTGCCATAGGAGGGGGAGGGCGGTCATATGGATGTTCTTTGTGTCGCATTTGGTGACACTTGGTCATGATTTGTTGCTAATGCAGGCTTCAGTGTTTGTCGCGACCTCTACGGATTAACCACACACCCCTGTCTCTCCCCTCTTCCCCCCCCCCCCCCCCATCCGCCTCCTCTACCCCTGCACCATGTACAGATAGCCGCCCGCGCGCAGAGTGTGCTTAAAGTATCTGTGAAACACTGAATGAGCCGCCATGTTGAATGAGATTGGGCTTACATTGAATTGTTACGTGTCAATTAACCGGTCCGTTAATATCCTGGCAGATGAAGATGGCCATACAAAGAGGCAAACAATGAAGGAATGGAACCGCCATCATCCCATATATATATATATGGATATATAATATATATGTATTATATGCATTGTATATATTATATATGTACATGTTATATATATTGTATATTTAATATATGTTATAGATATTTTTATATATGTACATATATATTATATATATATGTATATTATTATAATATATATATTATAATATATATATAGTATATATATCATATATCATATATATATTGTGTATATAATATGTATATCATATATTATATATATATATATATCATAGATATTATATCTAGTATGTATATAATATATATTATATATAATATATATATAAATGTATATTTATATGCACTGCATGTATATAAATATATATATATAATATATGTGTGTATAAGAATATATGGTGGGTGAGGGAATGGGGGTAATTAGAGGGTGAATTGTTAATGAGTGTGGCTAGGCTGGTAGTCACCAAGAAGAGCAATAATGATG
The DNA here is from genome assembly GCA_030323885.1 of Branchipolynoe longqiensis. Lineage (NCBI taxonomy): Eukaryota > Metazoa > Annelida > Polychaeta > Phyllodocida > Polynoidae > Branchipolynoe > Branchipolynoe longqiensis. The sequence goes on from CM059189.1 coordinate 51,224,213, forward strand.
ATAGCAGGAGCGTGTAAGGGGTCGTCCAAAGTTTTCAACATTTTCACGGTTGTACAAAGCGTACGATAGGGGAGGGGGGGGGGGGGAGTACGACTATTAGCATTTAATAAAAATTAAGGTTTTTTTTCTTTTGGCACTGTAATAGACTGCACTGGCTTCTGGCAGAAAGGAGCAACATAGAGGTATGTGTGGATAGGGTGATTGCATCAGGGTGCCTAGGTAATGTAATAGTTAGCACACTAGCCCTGGAATAGCAAGATGTGTGGGTTCGAATAGCATTTTCACCCCCCCTGATAGTACACCAGGCTAGGTAGTGACACATGTAAATTTTTAAGTTATTGGTTTGGCTCAACCACGGTTCAAACACGGCGGTTTGAATCCCATAACCTCTCACAGTGGGAGGCGGGCACTCAACTTATTGGCCACCCCGTCTGGGTCTGTAGTAAAATGCTGATGTGTACTACTTGGGGGGTGGGGGGGAGGGGAGTCTGGAAAAATAGTAGAGCCTTTTCTATGTACAGGTCCTTGAAAACCTGGAAAGTCCTGGAATTTGATAATTCAGGATTCCAAGCCGGGAAATCCTGGAATTTGTCTAAATATCCTTGAAAGTCCTTGAAAATGGAAAATCATACCATTTTTATGTTAACCTTATTTTCGCCGATGTGGCCTATCTTCAATCAATGATATTTTGTATTAAAAGTGATTTGTGTGGCTTTCGTTATCCTGCCTCTTGATTTTTATATTAAAACAATCCATATAGTCATCGTTATTTCTCATGCTTGTTCACAATTCACATCTTACCCAGTGAATCGACTATGAATACAGCTGTGTTTCGGGGCCCTTTAATTTAATAAATGTCTTTAAAACGTCCTGGAATTTTGCACTGATAGCTCCTGGAAAGCCCTGGAATTTAATGTCAAAATGGGTATGTACTACCTTGAAAATGTTGAAAACGTTGGACGGCCCCTAAGGTGTGGGGGGGGGGGGGGGGCGGGGAGCAGGGGGCCTGTGCGTGTAGTTGCCGGCGTGGGCTGGCTCTCAGGCCGCCTTGTTTTGTACAGTGGTTATCAAGTTGTCGGTCCTCACTGGGACAGCTGCGTTGGTGCCTTAAACATTACCGGGGGCTGCTGCACTAACACGATAAACAATGGGAAACAGCGGTTAGTAGTTGTTAAAACGTCGGGGAGGGGTGAAGAGAGAGAGAGAGAGAGAGAGGAGGGGGGGGGGGGGGGGGTGGGGGGGGGGGGGTAGAAGTTGTGGGGACTGGCTCGGAGATGAGTGTTGGTGTTCGGCCATGTGTCAGTTTGTGTTTATAAATGGCTGCCACCCGCACCTGTAAGTTTGTAAGTTTAAGTAAGGCGGGGCCCGTTGTAGCAGCAGTTTATCGATATATATATACATTCCGTGGAACAGAGCTATTAGTACAACATGTACTATGATTAACCGATGGTGGCTTGTGTGTGTGTGTGTGGGTGTGGGTGTGTGTGTGCAGCGCTGGATTAACCATTAAGCAAAATAAGCACGTCCTTAGGGCATCAAGGGAAGGGGTTAATTATTGTTTATATTTTGAATAACACATATCTATATATATATGAGGCCACTGTGGCGGTTTCAGCTCGTTCCCGTGCTCAGCCGTGTCCCTCGCTTCTGCGCATGCGTCAGAATCTAATAAGCATGGCCGTAATCGATTAACACTACCCGGGCGACTCGGGTCATCCCAGTCGTCAGAATTTCAAATAGAACACGGCGAGTGGAGTCGACAAATACACGCGCCGTGTGCAAAAAAAGAATAACTTAGATTAATTAAATGGAAATATAGGTAAACTAAGCCATCATAAAATACTTTAAATCCTATTTTGCTGTAGTTTTATCGGTTATTAAAAAAAAAAAAAAAAATTGTCCACCTGAGCGCGGAGAAGCGTATTCGAGTATTCTACCCGAGTTTGTAGGATGTGTGCATGCGCCAATAAGTGTCTCGGGTGACCCGAGTTGATGCGAAATCCGCGCATGCGCAGAAGCAACGGGACACGGCTGAGCACGGGAACAAGCTGAAACCGCCACACCACCACACTCTTTTAAAGTTATACGGGGCCTCTGTGGGTCTTAATCCGGCCGTGTGTGTGTGTGTGTGCGTGTGTATGCGTGCGTGTGGCTGTGTCTGTGTGTAACAAGGTGTTGAGGGTGCCATCGGACGCTGGTGTATGAAACTAAACTGTGCTGGTGCCTGGTCGGAAGGACAGGCAACAACAGTATGGCTAACGTAGACATTGACGGTGCTGCTAGCTAGTCTGTCCCACCCACAATGCCTGTCTATACATACATCCATGTGGCGCCCCCTAGTGAGTGACAGTTACCCTCTTCAACAGCTGAGGAACGCTCCTCGGTCACGTGACAATGCTGTGGTGATCATGTACAGTCCCCCTTACCCCCCCGCCCCCCTCCCCACTCAGCCACCATTCTGAGGTGTAAATATTGCAAATGAATGCAAGACATATTAAGATATATCTCCTTTTTGGACATCATCCACATGCCAACTTTGTATTCTAGTATCGATTGTCATTCGTTTGTACGACAAAGACGATATTCTTATGGTATCAAAAAGGCCTGATCAATGCAATTTGAAGCGGGCCCCGTCTAGCAATCTGCAGGGTCTGGCTAGGTCGACCCCGGTGGGCGAACCTGCGAACGGGGTCCGCTCTTTGTACATGTCCCTTAGAAGAGTATTACTACTTTAGACGCACCGCTTCCTGTCACTAAGGTATTCATTATCAGATGAACAGTAACCCAGAAGAGTATGGGAAGGGAGACGTAGAGAGAGGTTAGTTAGGCTCCGTCCTAAAGGAAATGTATGATATGATGGTGGTGGAAGGATACACAGAGAGTGTGTCTGTAAATACACATATTATGTATATTGAATATATATATAGAGAATATATATAAATATATATATTTGTTAAATATATATATATAAATATGTGTATATATAATGAAGTCTGCGAGCTGGGGGTATGCACGTCATTCACCCCCGCCTCCTCTCGGATGGCCAGGTAGTAAGGGTGTTGACCTCTGAACCCACTCCGACAGGTAGTACGGACAGATGGATAAAGTAGGCAATTGTCAAGACGCACAAACTGAGGTACGATTAGAGCGCGGGACCCGGATGTCCCTACGTGGTCCTCGGCTGTCTAGAGAGAGCAGCTCGAGCATGCGCACAGGTGCCACACGCACATTGCCGTGAGCTGGTACCCACCTACCGACCTGCTAGCGTGGGTCTGGGCAGGTAGTGCAAGATGGTCGGTGGGTACCCGCCGGCTGACCCGCCTTCCGCTGGCGCTGGTCCTGGGCAGGTAGCGCAAAATGGCCGGCAGGTACCGCTGGCAGTGGTCCCGGGCAGGTAGAGTAAAATGGCCGGCGGGTACCCGCATGCCGACCTGATCAGTCTGGCAGTGGTCCCAGGCAGGTAGCGCAAAATGGCGGGTGGGTACCCGCCTGCCGACCCACCTCCCACTGGCGCTGGTCCCGCCCGGGCAGGTAGCGCAAAATGGCGGGTGGGTACCCGCCTGCCGACCCACCTCCCACTGGCGCTGGTCCCGGGCAGGTAGCGCAAAATGGTGGGTGGGTACCCGCCTGCTGACCCACCTCCCACTGGCGCTGGTCCCGCCCGGGCAGGTAGCGCAAAATGGCGGGTGGGTACCCGCATGCCGACCCGCCTCCCACTGGCGCTGGTCCCGGGTGGGTAGTGCAAAATGGCCGGCCACCCACGGACTCGTTCTGGTTACTTGGTTACCGTAGCATAGTGGTACATTTTCAAACTGTATAATTTCCACAATTTTTTCTCCTTTTGCGTGTATAATAATGGTAATAATTAACATTAATCATAGATAATCATATCCACACCTTTTTTCCTCCCTTTACTTTTCTTCTTCTTAATTTAAATCCAGTTAAATATCGCATTAAGTATTTTCCAGATCATCACTTTGAGTGTAACATGGAGCCGTCTTTTGTGTGCTTTATCATTTGACCTAGCAGGTGATGAAGTGAAATATTAATTTGAAGCAAACAACAACAACAGAAGCAATCCTCGCCATCCTGGGTTGGCTAGACACAACTATCTATCTATACACATTAGCTGCAGTGTTTGCAACAGGATCTTTTTTTCCTCACAGCGTCGCGGGTCGTGAGCAGGGAATTGGGTAGCGAGTTAATTTATTATACATTTATTGGGTTAATGAGCTAATATAATTATTGAAATGATATACTGGGAATGGGACGTAGCTCAGGCGGTAGCGTGTCCACCTCTGAAGGTGTTGGTCATCTGATCAACCCTGCTCAGTGAACCCATTTGCAGTTTTGGCTATTTTCTGTTCCAACCAGTGGTCCACAACTGGTTTATCAAAGGCTGTGGTATGTGCTGTCCTGTCTGTGGGAAAGTGCATATAAAAGACCCCTTGCTGCTTATCGGAAAGACAAATGTCAGAATGACTATGTTTGATGTCCAATAGCAGATGGTCAAAATCAATGCGCTCTAGATGCGTCGTTAAATATACCAAGCTTTCCTCTTCTTTTTTTAACCTAGCCCATAAATATCAGCGAGGCAGCCTGAATGGACAGGAACTTAGCTTCCCGATTTGTTTGTGCATCGACCCGGTACCGCTAAACTAAAAAAACAACAACAAAAGAATTAAAAAAAGAATACCTGGTGAACACCCTAAGCCGTGATCGCCTCTTGTATGAAGTCTGTTTCCTGTAGTGTTGACTATTTCTCAGTTTGTCGTCTCCTCATTGTGTGTCGCGGCGTGTTAGGAGCAGATGGTGTATCTCTAATTAATGTAAATATTATTTATTGGGTTCCCCGGTTCCCCGCGTGGGGCGCTGTAGTCAATGTGTACAAGGTGCAACAGGTTCCTCTTTTTCCATTTCCATGTTGTGGCTGTGTGGTGGATAATAAAGATTCAAATATACATAATTATGGTGTCCTCTTTTTCATATTTATATCAACATGCAAGGATGAAATATTTCCGCCATTTTAGGTATTTACAAACAAACATTAAAAATGCCAAGGAATTTGGATGTATATATGACAATAATTGGGTTCAAATCCAGTACATATATGACCTGAGATGTTGGTAGAACAGAAAACCCAAGCAAGAACAAGTTAGATATGGATGATAAAATTGAGCCAACAAGGATAGTTGAAACCTGACTTCCGGCATTTTCCCATGATTCTCTGACAGTGCTGATCCTAAAGGGGGGGGGGGGGGCGGTAATCCGCGTTTTCGCAGAAATTCGCCATTGGTATAATAACCTGGATTTCCGCGATTTTTAATGGAGACCACTTTCATCCCTGAATATAGTATATCCAACTAATACTGCTAATATAATGCTAAAAGCGTAGTCTTTTTAAAAGTTATTTTTCGGAACTTGCTGAATAAATGAAAATTAACCGATGTAAAAATAAAGGAACTGTCCGCCATGTTACTTAGTAAGTGTATAAGCTAATATGTATAAGGGGAGTGCATCTATAGCCGTGTTCACACGGGCAATGTAAATCGATTCGTAGAAATCGACTTGCCTAGTTCGGCTTACATTTCTCGTGTGAACGGGCGTCTGAATTGAATTAGGGCTGAATCGATTCGTGTGATGCGGATACTGTAAACCACCTGTGGAGGTCGATTACGTAAGGCGATTTCTCTGATTCGATTTATTTTGCCCATGTGGACGCACTGAGGCGGATTAAGCACCTCACACGCATGCGCAGTCGACACCTCAGTTTGTTGACTTTCCGGTCGATCAAAAGCGCATATTATATAATTTAATTAATGAAACCGCTATCTATGCACAGATATTGTTTTCATGATTTATTTTTAGGGTTTCACTGCCCAGCAGAAGTTTTGACCGTTCCAAACCAATACGCTTCAATCCATACATATCTAGGTCGAACCCACACTCTCTAGTGCCGACATCGACAAACCCAAACTGGCGCTGGTTAGTATCGACTTGCTCATGCGCAGATTTCGATTTCCGGCCCAAGTACTGCCCGTGTGAACGGATGGCTAATTCGCCTCACCTGATTCGATTTGCCTGATTCGCCTCACATTTTGCCCGTGTGAACACGGCTTATGTAGGCACACCAAAAACTCTGACACCACAAGCTTTCTGTAGTAACGGGTTCTCTTAAATTGACTCAGCATTCCCTTCCATGTGGCAACACATGTTTAATAAATGCATCAGCGTTTAAGTTAAATATGGAGAATCAAATCTAGATAATTGTTTTCGTTTTAAAAAGTTCATGCTTCATCGGACTATGCAACTTTAAAGGTGATTTATTTGGGTCGGTGTGTGTGTGGGGGGGGGGGGGAGTAGAAAATATGTGGAGAACATTCGATTTGTCTTGTGGGGAACCTATTTTCCAAACATGAATTTATAGTCTAGAACACAAAGAAGCTTTTCATGTATGTGAGTAGGCCTATTTTCCAAATGGATTCAGAAAGAGAGATATTGGTCTATTTACCACATTAAATAGTTATCTGTAACGAAAAAGGCTCTTAAATAAACAATGCCCTTGTAAAGCTTACCGCTGTAAATAATAATTTGGCGGGAGGAGGGACTATTAATATTATCTAATTCAGCTAAATGAAAGATTACATTTGTTTTGTTTTTTGTTAAGCTGTCTTTAGGGACCGTCCATTTCACATCAGTAGCCACTCATACTATAATAAACACGATGAACTGGTTGGTGGGTACGAATTCGCTATAATAGTTCAAACATTAGCCACCAGGTGGCACCACCATCCGGACCACAGACGCGCCTGTACGAAACCAGAGAGCGTGTATATAAACAGATGAGAGGGACAACTCCCGTGAAAATATGTAACACAGGCTGCAGTGGCGATCCTGGCGGTTATTGTTGAACAAGCCTTGAGTTTGCCGGTACGCTCAGTGCAAAACATTAATTTTCTTAAAAGATTAATAGAAATCCAGAACCCTAACCATATAAATTCATTATAATCTTGTTGGTAAACATGTTTTCTATATGTGTAGTAAGCGGCTTGTTTCTATTTGGTGTAGTTTTAGAGATATTTCACTTTTTCTGTAGGAAGATTGCACACGACCATTGATAATGCCTTGAGTTTGCCGTACGCGTAGTGAAAAACGGCAGTTTTATTCCAAATTAATAGAAATCCAGAACCCTAACCATATCAATTTGATATAATCTTGTTGGTAAACATGTTTTCTATGTGTATTCCAATCAGTTTGTTTCTAGGTGTTGTAGTTTTAGAGATATTTAACGTTTTCTGTATGAAGATTGCTCACTGCCATTGACAATGCCTTGAGTTTGCCCATTTGTTCAACAACCACCACTTGGAGCGCCACAGTCGGCAGCTGTTACAGGGTCTAGTATGAAAGTTGTCCCTCTCATCTGTTTATATACACGCTCTCTGACGAAACTACGGCGGTGTCTTATTTGTAGGGACTGTAGTCATTTCTGCAGTAATCTCTGTGACATGGCTGCTAAACTACTGGACATAGACCCATGAATTTGCAATGAAGGGTGCTAAATATATAGTTCAGCTGCTTAGCTATCACATCCTATGCTTAGAGTAAAGAATTGATTAAATCATGTAAATTAATAGGCTTTAAGAGTCTAATATTAACTTAAAGATCCTCTTCTCGCTGATCTAGCCCCTCAGCTCGTTATGGCAACAAAAGAAAAATAATTTGGCACACATATATGTAGGTCGACGGTGCCCTGAAGTCATATAATTGTGGGCGTCCTCTCCTCTGTCTATCCAGCCTTCTCTTAAATGCTTCTACCGTTGGTGATTCAACCACTTGGTCCGAGAGAGATGAGTGTAATGATTGAGTGGGAAGTAGGCCATGGTGCCAGAAACCCGGACTCCCAGTGGGGCAGCCCTATGAATATGAAGCTGTCATGAGTGCATACTGTAAGAAGTCGTTACCTAGGCAATGTACATTTACATGATTAACTTAAATTGGTAGACCCTATAAGTAGGCTATAACTGGTTACTTTCGATATTCAAAAGTTTGTTAACAGTGTATGATTTTGAGGGTTTTTTCAGCAATTATTATTTCATCAGTAGCTTCTAAAGAGCAGCAAATTCCTTGTAAAGATCTACTTTCTTCCACAACTAATTCACAGCGCCATATATGAGCTCACCACCGAATTATGTTACCCATGTACTGCTTTGCTTCCGTATTTCTAGTTACAAATTAGATGTATCATGAACGTATATGTAAGATTTAGTATTTTTTAAAGAAGGAAAATCCAATGTTTTCATATTTATTACAAATAATGCTGATAAGTGTACATACAATGAAACTTTAGATCGATTAAAAAATAGTAAACCTACCAGGTATTACTTCTTTTTCACAATGACAAACGCACATTCTCCCTGTAAACCTCGTTTTCACTCAATTTTAGTTGTGATATTTCCAGTTTCAGGTTGAAACTTAGTGGCATTTCTCTATAATTCACTAATACAGCCACCAAAGAAAAGGTACAAATTACACAATATTTCGTTTAAATGCCACATATAACCAGTATATTCTCTCTTTTTTTTTAAACTGTCCGTTTTATTCAATCTGATTTAACATTAACAATAAAATATGGAACTCTTGCATGCTTTTGAAGCATGCTCGAGCCTGGCCCCACGTGAGGTTTGAACGCCAAGAACTGATATCAATTCCTCTTGCGCAAATGAGGAACACCTTTATTTATTAGAGGGGGGATGGTGGGGGGGGGGGGCATTTTTTCCACTCAGGGACAATGCCAATGTGAGGTGAATCCCCATATTAAAGGGGACCAGTATAGACCGCAAAGACCGGAACTGGACTCCGACAAATGCTCTCCAAGCACACACTTTGTTTGTGTAACTGAATATGTGGAGGGAGAGTGCCACAATGGCTAGCATGCGAGTGCAACCTAAAGGGGTTCCCCGGTGTTCCCCGATATGTAGGAAACCATATTAGGTGATGTGAGGAGCGAATCCCGCCTGTAACGTCATTCATATATTACATTGCAAGTTTGTCATCTCAGTGGGAAATTCACCCTATTCACGCGTGACCTAATTAGGCATCAGAATGAGGCTGAGTAAGCGTCGGTATTGGAAATGGCCATAAGACACTACTGTGTGCCGATGTGTATGAACCACATAAATTAAAGGAGTAATATTTGAAGATATTAACTTTTGAAAATATCATAATCATTTTTTGTTACCTTTTTTTCTATTTATTGGTCAATTTTCAGTGATGATCAGATGCATTTCAGTGGGCAATGTCAACAAAGTCACTCACCATGGCTGCCAATCTTTTCTTAAATTCAAAATTGCATAACTTTCTTAACATAGATATATTTTAACCCTTTTAAAGCTTTTATTAATTTGTAATTACTAAGATTAGTTGTTTAACTGTGTTGCACAGATAGCTACGCTGACAGTGCTGCATTACATGATACCACCATAACTATGCAGACTTGGAAGTTGACAGTCACATTGTAGTTAAAGAATGGGAAAAATCACCATGCAATGGTCACCCAATCTTTGTGAAAATTGGCCAATAGATAGAAAACAGGTATGCAAAGATGGAATATGTTACTTTAAAAAATGAATACTCTCAAATTTCAGTGATTTCGAGAGGTTTTGGTCGACAAAAAAGTATTCACATCACTTTACATACAGCGGTGCTTCACAGATGCGTAACTGCCCTCGGTTTGGTTTCAACATGGCCGCGGCGTGAATAGGGTGAATACCAGACGACTTTACGACATCAGTTTTTTGTCAAATCGCCCCCCCCCCCTCTAGATGTCACTAGTATTGAAATAACCATAATGTGGTGCTTTAATATTGATGTTCATCACTTTTCTCACTGGTCTAATACAGCGTTGAATTGACGCTGCGGAACATCTGGAAGAAGCATTGACACAGGTTGTTGTCAAACTTTGAATGGGTTTTGTGTGTGTGCGTTTAAAAGACAATTATTAAATCTCAACAACATTGATCAAATATAGACAGATTTCCTTGTATCTCATACATAACTCAACAGAGCATCCACTGAATCATGCCCAGACAATGTCATTAACAAGACCTAGGTGTTTATTTACTAGAAGCGGTTAAACTGATATATATACCTATTCATAAATAGAACCTACCAGGGCAACAAGAAACAACAAAAACACAAATTCACAGAAATAAAATTCAATGTGTCCCTCGGACATTGCAGTATTGTTTACCAAACAATAAAACTAGACATGGAATGAAGTGACAAATAAATAAGTGCTGGGAGATGATACTGGAACCAAACAATTAGCAGTTGTTGTGATGGTACTGGAACCAAACAATTAGCAGTTGTTGACAGGAAATATTACCATATGTTAAAGCTGCATAGTCCAGTGAAAACATCGAATTTTCAAAACCAAAGCAATTATCTAGATTTAATTCTACATATCTAACCTGGGTACTGATGCATTTATTAAACATTTGTCGCCACATAGAAAGGAATACTGATACAATATAATAGAACCTGTTACTGCAGAAGTCTATGGTGATATTTGAAATTCAAACATGGAAAATTAGTTTCGGCAAGCACGCCGAAACTATGACACCATAGGCTTCAGCAGTAACACTATGGACGAGTGAAAATTGTCGCTTATTTCTATCACTGAATCATAACCGCACCTGGCTACACCATACAGGCAAAAAACATACAATTTAACGTAGTCATGATAAACCACCAAACGCTTTACATGGCACACCAGGAACAGAAAAGGACATTTGTAACTAACATTGGTGGTGAAGATGTTAATGTACATGTGACAGAGAGAACTAATATTTATTCATATATATATCATGGAACATTTTGTTAGGTATCATGTTGTGAATCGTGATACAAATTATGTAGATCACTAATCAATTTCCAAATTGATTAGCAATTGTTGCTCATCAAAATTTTCAAAACAAAAATGTTCCCTGTGTAACGTGTACACACCGGGAACATTTTGTTTGGTATCATGTCACAAATCACAATACAAGTTATGTAGATCGCTAATCAATTTCCAAATTGATTAGCAATGATTGTTAATCAAAATTTTCAAAACAAAATGTTCCCTGTATATATAACTAAGATAGCTAAGGCAACATCGGGAATAATAACGACACAGTAGGAAACATATAACCATGTCTTGAAGTAACCAGTTCACAAATATATACAAATATCATCTGAGGTAACTAACTAGTTTACGAACTCAGCAATGCCTAAGGAAATGTTGCCCTAATTCAATAGATATAAATTATTTAAAAAAAGTCAAAGCCAGATTTATTATAAATCGCAGATGCTCAACTCAAATCAGTTCCTATTTTTTTCGTTACTGATTGTCAAAGCATTCGAAAACTAATTTCTTGTTGCTGCCAAACAGGGTTCATACAAAAGGTTGGCCAATGGAGTCAAGAATATTCAAGAACATTTTCAAGGAGACGCACGTTTTTACATCAAAATGTTGAGTGAACTAAGCTGGCGAGCAGGAAGGGAAAAGGGAAGGGGAGGGTGGAGGGGGAAGGGGAGGGGGAAGGGGGAAGGGGGAAGGGGGAATTTAAGAACACTCAAGAACATACAGTTAAATTCAAGAACATTCAAGACTTTCAGCAACATGCACAAACCCTGCTGCCAAACTTCTTTTTTTTTCGTGTGTGTGTGATGAATTTATTTACCCTGTTCATAACAGATAAGTGTTTTCACCGCTTGGCACCACTAATCCAATTTGATTCAAATCTTTTGAATTTTGTTTTAGTAATAATTTTGGGGGGTTGGTTTGGTTTCCAAATAAATGATTCCATTTTTTTTTTTTTAAGACAGAATTGTCATGGGGAAAGGTTTTTAACTTAATTTGCACATAGTACAATGTATATTCAACTTTGTATTAAAAAGGGATTTGGATATTGGGATGTATACCCTAGCAACATGTAAGGTCATATCAGGATGGTTAAAGGGAAAGACAGCGCTCACTGGGTGGGGGGTGACTCAATTTGCGCAAAACACCATGTATTTGCTGGGTGGCTGGTTACTCATGACACAGCAGCCACCAACCACGCTAGGAGGCACGACATGAATGACAAAACTCATGTCATGTCAGAACATATAGGATCTTCATCCTCAGGAACTCCTAAGGAAATTCCCGACGACCCGCCCCAAGGCACATTGTTTATCCAGCCCTCTGAAAGTACTGGGAAGTGGTTATTGGGGGAATCTTTGTAAAAAAAACCTCTCTAACCGACCACCTCCACAGATCAACCACTCCCCTATATCGATTGCTTAATTTGGGTCCTAAACGATCGCCCATACAATACCATTGTAACGATTTTAAAAAAACCTTAAAACCGACCACCTCCCTAAATGGACCTTTTAAAGTCGGTCCCATGGTCCGTCGATTTAGAGAGGTTTCATTCTGTATGTGTGTGTGTGTGTGTGTGTGTGTTTATATATATAGATATATATATATTAACAATTGTTTAAAATCACATACTGTTTGTACACAAAACTGTAACTAACGTAGTCTTCTTTAGAGATCATTTTGTTATCCAATTACTTGAAGCAAACCCCTCTGCCTAGACGTCATTAGTATTGAAATAAACGTATTATGTGGTGTTTGAATATCGATGTTCATCACTTGTCTGACACAGCGTTGAATTGACCCCGGGGACCATCTGGACGAAGCATCGACACATGCTGTTGTTAAAACAGTACCTCAAACTTTGAAAGCAGATAACTGATGGCAGTGATGAACATCGATATTTAAAGTCGGCAGTTATACCTCACCCAGATACAAACGAATCCAGCATCAAAAGCTCTCCAAAAATACCTTTGCTTAGTTTGTTCAGTTCATGCCACTGAACATGTGGGAGGAGAGTTGAGGTCTGTGATGTATGAATGACATCATAGGCGGGATTCCCTCATCACATGACCTAGAGGGGTTCCCCACACACAGGGGAAGCCATGGCAACCACCAAGATGGCAGCCACAAAAAGCTCTCAATTCAACTTTTAAAGTCTATTAATCTACATGATTTAATTAATTATTCACACACAAAGTAGCTGGTTATGATAAATAAACATTTGAACTTTATATATTTATCATTTTAGATTGCAATTTCTAACATTTCTTTCTCTATATGGTTGTGTAAAAGTGTCAGTGCTGCTGGACTAACTAAAACACAACAGAGGCAACCAATGTCAGCACTCTCCCCCCACATATGTAGTTGCATAAACTGAAAAGCAGCAAACATATGCTTGGAGAGCATTTGTCGGAGTACGGGTAGTGTCTCAGCGACCTATAACTGGCCCCTTTAAGCACCACATAGTGTTCATTTCTCACATTTCTCGGCACATTTCTAAAGTAGACATGGTCATCTAAATAACAATCAGAAATTGGGTATTTTCTTACACAGGCATTTTGGAAAAAGAGACAAGAGAAATACGACACTAGCGACAGTGGAGGCTACTGCTGGGTATATAACACTAATGGCGTATAGGAAGGAGTAAGAGTGCCCAATGCCATACAAGGAGATGTTTGAGAGGCGCCACCAACAATAAAAAGCGCAAATCTCACTTCTGGGAATGACTGCTGAATTTAATATTGTGAAGCATATGAGGGGGAAGATTTCCAGAAGATCCCCGCCCCCCAAAAAAAGAAAACTTGAAATCTGCCGACAATCTGACAATTCTCATCCCTGCATAGTCCATTGTCACTGATGGCCCTGTGAAATGAACAAACAAGGAGAGATCCGGTTTATAATTAAAAGAACACAAGTTGTGGAGTGACACAACCCCCAGGGAATTCACAGGTCACATGTGCAAGCACCTTAAAGGTGCATAGTCTGATGAAAGCATAAAATTTACAAAACCAAAACAATTATCTAGATTTGATTCTACATATCTAACTTAGATATTGGTGCACTTATTAAGCACGTGTTGCCACATAGAACGGAATACTGAGCCAACTTAATAGAACCTGTTACTACAAAAGCCTATGTTTTTGAATGCTTGCCAAAAATTAATTTTAGATGTTTGTGCTTCAAATATCTCCAAATTTAGCCATTTAAAATATAAGTTTCTTCAAACCAAAGTGAGATAGATTATAACAACAATTCAATATGTTTAGCTCAGAAAAATGGCCGAAACTCAAAAGCATCGGACTATGCAACTTCAAGCAGAACAGACGATGAATACTGGCTTAACACTCCAGCAGATGTACATAACACTACAGCAGATGTACATAATGAAAAAGTCGAATAAATTACCATCACTAATGACAAAAATTGCACACATGGTTAATATCACTGCGTAAAGCAACATAGGCTTTCGGTAGTCCATGCTAGTACTACAATAACAAATGGCTTTTGGGTTGTTATTCTTAAATTGGGAGCATACATAATAGCATGGTTATCTTTGACCTTATCATTCTGATCACTACTCCTGTTAATTGGCGCTGCCAACGCGCATCATCGTACTCCACTGATGCAGCGCCATGTATGGATTGTTAATGGCATATGTTTTTTTGTGCCTACCATACACATTTCATATTAATTTCGATGGTTTTGACTAACTTTGGTCACTTTGACCAGAGTGGCATCCATTTTTAATCATGGAACCGTGAGTGTTGTGAACTCCGCCATTAGATAGCGCCACCGATATGGTTTACCGCATAATGGTACAGATGGACTCCACCAGATGGCGGCACTATATTGAAACGGGACAGTGCATGAGTATGGAATATAGCAGAGAACGTAGAGATATACAGTGTCTGAATATAGTCAGAGACTGTGAATATATATAATGACAGTTCAACACAATATTGGTCCATGGATTGATGCGGAACCTAGCTTTAACGTGTGCTGTTTAAAAGGCTTTTGCTTTGTTTGATACACTACTTACAGGTATTGCCAGCTGTATTGATTAGAAAAATGTGCCTTATACCAATACTTCAGCTTTATTAAAGGTGCAGTTATTTCGACATGGGTGACTGAGTAATTGAGGTTTTATGTCCTAGCAACACCTGAAGTCATATTAAAACGGATACCGACTTGTGAAGGAGCGCAAAACATTATAGTGCTACCCCACTGAGATATCATGTCTATGGCAGCATAACATGATATCCCACTTAGTCACATTATCTTCACATTGAGCTAACAAGTTCTTGCCCTATCATAGCAGTGCCCAAGTGTCAGTCGAGGTATCAAAGTATCAATGTTGTTAAATCTTTGGTTTGGTTAAGCTCGGGATCGAACCCGCAACTTCCCGCACACGAATTGGGTGCCCTACTCACTGGACGGTCCCATTCGGTAATTTACAACAACAAAGAAAAAGGTTCTTACACTTGTAAAGTTAGATCAGTCTTTTAACTCTTGTCAAACTAGAGAGAGAAATCATTTAAAAAAGGTGATGCATTAATTAGTATAAGGCGCATTTTCTTTATCTATATAGATGGCATTATGATGCACTCCTCTGCCTCACAGGTGCAATCATGCCACAAGCTTGAAACAATAGACCACTGAGGCCAACATTTACTTTGTATAAGATACGCCGACATTTACTTTGTATAAGATATGCTGACATTACTTCGTACAAGATACGCCGACACTACTTCGTACAAGATATGCCGACATTACTTCGTACAAGATACGCCAACATTTACTTTGTATAAGATATGCCAACATTACTTTGTACAAGATACGCTGACATTACTTTGTACAAGATACGCAGACATTTACTTTGTAAAGATACGCTGACATTACTTTGTACAAGACACGTCAACATTTACTTCATACAAGATACGCCGACATTACTTCATACAAGATACGCCGACATTTACTTTGTATAAGATACGCCGACATTTACTTTGTATAAGATACGCCGACATTACTTCGTACAAGATACGCCGGCATTACTTTGTACAAGATACGCCAACATTTACTTTGTATAAGATACGCCGACATTACTTCGTACAAGATACGCCGACATTACTTCATACAAGATACGCCAACATTTACTTTGTATAAGATACGCCAACATTACTTCGTACAAGATACGCCAACATTTACTTTCATCAGATGAACACACCATCTCCCAGAACTCCATAGTTGCCAACAAATACAACCCAGGTTATTTATTTCAATGAGACTAGTGAAATGACTTCAAACATTAATTCTTAGCTAGGTATCTGTACAACACCGCAGTCACTTACCCTGAATAACTAGCTTGAGATCCAAACAATGTGCTTTGAAGCATAAGCCAAGTGAGAACGATTAGCAACTTCCTTATGAACTGGGCACAAAACTACACCATAGCAATGAGAAACATTTCTGGTATGTACAACCCAATATTCAAGGAAAATATACTTATCAAATATATCTATATATAATTTATATACAGGAACACATTGTTCTAATATATTTCATAATAATAGTGTCCTTTATCACCAGTAAAATATTATCATGATGTGTTTCTAGACTATTTGTACGTACAATCAATATAATTGATTGTGATTACATAACTTGACGTGTGCAATTCATTATATATAATTATGTATGTACAAGAGTACCCTCGCTTAACATTTGCTGTGAATCCTCCTTTACTTCAATACATCAAAGTATGGCGGTTATATTGATTGCTATACGAAGGCAGTAGTGACTGTACACCTTTTGAGACAATTAATACTACGGGGCCGCGCTCAGAGTCGACTCCGAAACAGCCCCGTGACGTCTTTTTGACCAATTTACGTTCAAGGTGTGCCTCAGAGTTGACCCTGAGGTCTCGCTTTTCAGGTAGGAGGCAAAAACGCCTCCATAATGGCAATGGGTTTCAGCCGTTCTTTTCAATTGCAAATGGCTATACGCTATGGAGGCCACCATTTTCGAGGCACCTGACAGCTAAAGTCATTCAGACTAGCACGACATCCGGAATATCTCTGAGCGCTCCCTAAACGTGGCCCTGATATATCAATGTGCTTGACATGTGTGTTGGGGGGGGGGGGGGAGCGGTGCATTTAATATAAATATTTTATAACACAAACTATCGCCAAATTGAGGGTTGTTGTTGGACCAAATACAAGAACCGTCATGCCTTTGTTGTAGGCCTATCATCACCGCAAGTTTCACACATGGCATATAGAATACATCACGGTTCCAGCCGCGTGGTGCATTGTGGGATGCATCAGAGCAAAACAAAGGCGCGAGAAGCACATGGCACATGCTAATACACTGGGTGCAGCTATGAAATGTGCTAGTTTCAGCTCATCTCAGCTGTTGTTTAAAACATAGAATACCAACTAAAAAAATATATATAATAAATTAAGATATTGATCTTTTATCCAGCATTGCATTTACATCAATATAATCGGCACATCTTATGCCATGTGCATTTAGATTTAGACAGATCTAGGCACTCAGACTAGTGTTAGAGCCATAGCCAGAGTCAGTTTTATTCATGTTTTTATTTATATTCTATGGTTTATGGAGAGTTATGTCTTAAACATATTCATTATATTATTATATTGCATCCTTCCATCCATGTTTATGACAAATTGTTATGTATTTCTAGTTATTTTGAATAAAATGGCAGTTTTGCCCTACACGTATTGGCAAACTCAATGGGCGTACGCCTTTGCTTTGCTCCCGGCGCCGTTTTCAGCGCATGCGCAGTCGGAACCGTGATGTAGTCTATAAGCGAGTTCAGCATTGACCGCGCGCATGTGCGAGGCCGACTTCCGGTCGTCGCTGTCGGGATAAACAAAGCCAAGTTTTGCATTGCACCTATGGCCCTGAGCAATCTTCTTACAGAAAAAGTGAAATATCTCTAAAACTACACCACCTAGAGACAAATCGCTTGGTACACATATAGAAAACATGTTTACGAAGAAGATTATATTAAATTGAATCGGTTAGGGTTCTGGATTTCTATTAATTTTGAATAAAACTAACGTTTCACACTGCGCGTACCAGTGTCGTGGTATAAAGCCCCGGCCCGATCGCAGCCCCTGCTGTGAAGACAGTTGACTAAGCATTTATTTTTGTAAAATAAATTTTAAAGCTTTCATTGGATCGATTAAAAATATCTTAATGCGCGATTGAAGAGGAAGATCTGAAGTATTTAATGTAACCTAAGAGCAATTTTATGTGAAAGTATTAAAAACAGAGATAATAGTGAAGGTTGGGATATTCTGAGTGTCAGTGCAATCTTCATACAGAAAAAGTGAAATATCTCTAAGCTACAACACACCTTAGCAACAAGCTGCGGGTAAAGTCATTCAGACTAGCAACGACATCCGGAATATCTCTGAGCGCCCCCTAAACGTGGCCCTGATATATCAATGTGCTTGACATGTGTGTTGGGGGGGGGGGGGGAGCGGTGCATTTAATATAAATATTTTATAACACAAACTATCGCCAAATTGACGGTTGTTGTTGGACCAAATACAAGAACCGTCATGCCTTTGTTGTAGGCCTATCATCACCGCAAGTTTCACACATGGCATATAGAATACATCACGGTCCCAGCCGCGTGGTGCATTGTGGGATGCATCAGAGCAAAACAAAGGCACGAGAAGCACATGGCACATGCTAATACACTGGGTGCAGCTATGAAATGTGCTAGTTTCAGCTCTTGTTTAAAACATAGAATACCAACAAAAAAATATATATAATAAATTAAGATATTGATCTTTTATCCAGCATTGCATTTACATCAATATAATCGGCACATCTTATGCATGTGCATTAGATTTAGACAGATCTAGGCACTCAGACTAAGTGTTAGAGCCATAGCCAGAGTCAGTTTTATTCATGTTTTTATTTATATTCCTATGGTTTATGGAGACTTATGTCTTAAACATATTCATTATATTATTATATTGCATCCTTCCATCCATGTTTATGACAAATTGTTATGTATTTCTAGTTATTTTGAATAAAATGGCAGTTTTGCCCTACGCGTATCGGCAAACTCAATGGGCGCACGCCTTTGCTTTGCTCCCGGCGCCGTTTTCAGCGCATGCGCAGTCGGAACCGTGATGTAGTCTTATTGCACATACACCTTGGTGCGGGAATGCTTTCTGCTCGGCCAACTGACAGTCATATACTAGAAATCATAGTTCAATAACAAATATCAAAGTATCTCAGTAAATGTTCTAAAACACGAGACACAATAATGCATACTTGTGGGAGTTATGGCAGTCCTTATGGCTGGGCTGGCGGACAAGCTTAAAGTTGCATAGTGCGATGTTTTTGAATCTCCGTCATTTTCTGAGATAAATATATTAGGTTGTTTGGTATAATCTATCTTGCTTTAAAGTGACTTCTATTTTGAATGGCTAACTTCTGAGATATTTCAAGTGCAAAAATGCCTAATTAATTTTGGCAACCATGCCAAAACTGCCATCATAAAGGGGCTGTCACATTAGGGTTTTTTGCGGGAGCGTATGGCGGCGTAAGCGCGTTACGTCATATACGTCGGCATACGCCGTATACGCTACTCATACGCTACGCATACGCTACTCATACGCCGCCAGATGCCGGCGTATGTGAAGCGTATGAGGCATACGCCGCCATACGCTTTCATAAATCCGTCCGTCCAAATTTTTTTGTGCATGCTCAAAAAAACCCGACCTATGAGGGCGTATGGCCCATACTGTCAAAAAATGTCACAGCACGCTCCCATACGCTCCTCGTAGGTTCCACATACGCTCAAAACCACCCGAAAGGTCACCAAATGTCATCATAGGCCGGCACGCGCAGGACCTACGTAGGTTTTCAATACGCTCCCGCCATACGCCGTAATGTGACAGGGCCTTAAGGCTTTTGCAGGAATAAGTTCTACTAAATTGCATCGGAATTCCCTTCTATGCGGCAACAAATGTCTAATAACTGAACCAGTATCTAAGTTAGATATTGGGAATCAAATCGAAATAATTCTTTGGTTTTGAAAATTTTATGTTTTCATCGGATTATACAACTTTCAAAGAGACTTCAAACCTTTGCCATCGACCCAGTAGAAATCACTCCAAAAAAATTAACATAGACTACTAACCAGAGCCACCAACTGCTGCTGAAATGCAGGCAATCAAATACCTTATCAGCAGATACTGTGTGATAATATGACACCAACACTACAGCTGGCCAGCATTGAAAACAAGCCTGAATACCCAGGCTTATATGCTATGGACAGTATAAATACAGCCTCAATAAATAAAATTTAAAACAAAAACAAATAAAAAACTCCGCCAACCCACGTGGACTATTTAATTATTACATGTGCCCACGCGTATGTCAAATCATGTCTAGCGATTGCAATATAACACTTGTTGTGTTACACCAACAGTCAACTCTGTCGCAAAATAAGGCCAGATTAAAAAAACTAAACTCTTGTTCAGCATCCTCACCCAACCTGAGAAATATCCTCCAAATATGTTTTATTTGAAAAGAAAATCCTTCAAATATAATATTAACTCAAAACAACGCTTAATACATTGTCATGTTAAATACATGTCATTGAGCTTTCAGTTGAATAAAGATTTGATAGTAATTTTAATGTTTTCTTGTTCAAATTCTAGCTGTGTGTATGGTCTTCTCTACCTTCCTATAATCCCGTCTGACCATGAATACCATGGTTAGTTTTCGTCTTCCTGTACACCGTCATTCTACATACAAAATACTAATTTCCCACCTGACCTGGACATGGGTGGACGCTAAACAAGTTTAAAAAAAATTGTATGTGGTGTATTGTGGGCCGTCAGCGGCTATCGTTCACATTTGTCTCATTCACAGAACTTTACCACGAAAATCGCAGTGTGGCGACAGTGCGTATCAGGAAGTATTATTGATATAAAACCCAGGTTTATTTTGTCAAAACAGCATTAGTGTCACAATGGTCAATGTCACAAAGTGTTCGTACTGACACTGACAGTGACAGCACCATGGCATACATGTGCTATGCCATGTTGAGAGAAATAGCAATTGTTTATCCTAATTTACGAATACTATTTCATAGACAGCATTTTGAAGGGGAAAAAATTAAGTCTTGTAATGCCCGGCACACACCTCCCGTATAAAACCTAAAACTGCCCGTTTCACGATTAAGTTTGAGTTTTAGTCGGTTCCGGTCTTTAGGTGTGTGACACCCTAATGCCTCGCACACACCTCCCGTATACGATTCACGCGCTAAGACTTGGACGGCAAACGGACGGTGGGTATCACACATATACCATATACGATACGACTGACCGCTCACATATACCGTTTCTCGAACGGCCCGATTCGTTTTTCGAATGTCTTGCGATTCGAGTCTTAAGCACTAAAACTGAGTTTTAAGTCACGAATCGGAAGCATTAGCAGTCGGTATATGTGTGTTGTCCCTGTTGTCAGTTTTAGTCGGGAAACGGGATGGGTCGGGTTGTGACGGGTCACGTCGGGCAGTCAGTTTTAGCATGTGAATCTTATACTGGAGGTGTGTGCCAGGCGGTACACACCATGTCGTATGAAGCTAATTTTGTAACATTTAGCGCTGTAACGATCAATCTGAATTCAGCTCAAATTCAGAAACGAGTAGATCTTCTAGATCCAAACCGTGCAGAGACCAGGACTACACACATTATCATTCACGACTTTCTTCACGTCAGTTTACTGATCGGCCATGTTTTCACCATCTGTGAAAACAGGCTGGCAGTTTAAGCTAACTCACATCCACAGTATGTTATTAGCTTTTCTATCACATTTTCATATAATTATCTGTAATTAATGCCCCACTGCGGCAATTATAGATTGCGTAAGAGTATTAAGACAGCAGATGCGGCGCGTTATATTCATGTTACAGAAGGCGGGGTGACCAGGGTACGAGAGCACGGAGAGGGACGCCCGCGGTGGTACCACCTGGTGTCAACCACAGGTGAACAGCTTAGTTGGTTATTGGAGTTTTACGTCCAGGCAACATCTAAGGTCATATCAGGACGGAAGCACTGCCCTGTGGTGATAATAGGGCTTGTCGGTCGGGATAACGCTAGCGGGTACTCGTGTACTATCAGTCTGTATCGGCTCATTCAGAATCATTGTTCTATATTTATGTATGCTACGCTAACAAAAGTTCTGCTAAATATTGTCGTACGTACCTAAGATAACATAATTAAACTTACTTTGATCAGATGTACCTTAAGAATCAGGAGAAAGGGTTTTGTTTATTGTTGACCGTTTCCCCTCTTTTGCTGAATGATCTGCGAGAGGAATCGCGTTGAGATGTGAAGTAGTCTGGTCCCCTGGTCTCCCCCACTGATGGGGTTCCTGTTAGCATGGTCACCTGACTATATAGATAGTACACAAAGAGTAGGCATATGGACTGATAGAACACGAGCGCCACCTAGCATTATCTCAGCCGAGCGGCAAGCCCTATTAAAGGAAAGTCCAGTTGGAGCAGGCACTTACTGAAGCATTTGCTTCTTTCCATACAGACTTGACTTTCCATGTGATAGCATTTTAATCAAAGCAGCGGGTAGAGGGCTAGGGAGAGGTGGGGGGATATTATGGGTTAGTGTTGATTTACATGTGCAACTTCCTAAACTTGCTTGGAGTCGAGGTTCAAAGTGAAATCTGACTCCTTATTGAGCGATATGTTCGAAAGCTGTAGATGGCATTGCGCACATAACATGCGCATCATTGGAAGCCCACGTTCCACTCCGTCTAGCGCCTTCCAAACCTCAAGTGATGTTTTAACATTTGTTTTGAATGCGTAAACCACAAATATATAAGTACCCATTTAAAAATCAGGTATGGCGATACAGAAGTCCCAAAAGTTCTATGAAGCCATTAGAATTTAGAAATTAAGCCATTAGAATTTAAAATGAAGCAATAGTGCACAGACAAATTACTTACGTCACAGACTGAATGAATTTATTTGTTTGGTGGCTCAATAAGATTTTAATTTCACCCAACACCACTAGCCAATCCCTACCTCTACCCCCCCCCCCCCACCCTTTGTCTCATCGCTGTTCCCTCGATGCCCTTGCTCTCTCACCCTTCACCCCTTATGTCACTCCTTCTCCTTGTCCGAGTCATCCTGCTCCGCCATGATCACCTCCATCGTGTGACCCGCCTGCTGGGCCCACGTGACCGGATATGACGTCATCTTGTCGTCATGCGCGTCAAGCTTCTCCTGCATCTCGGCCCGCGCCTGCGCGAGGGCCTGCTGCACGGCAATGTCCTTCTGCGCACGCTCCTCCATCAGCGCTCGGGAGAGCGTCATCTGGGCCTCAATCCGAACCGTATTGATCGCCTTGGAGTTAAAA
This sequence comes from Branchipolynoe longqiensis, assembly GCA_030323885.1. NCBI lineage: Eukaryota > Metazoa > Annelida > Polychaeta > Phyllodocida > Polynoidae > Branchipolynoe > Branchipolynoe longqiensis. The sequence continues at coordinate 51,247,547 of CM059189.1, forward strand.
AGAGAGCACAATATCTATCAGGGTTCATACCCATTTGGACATTCAAATTCAAGGACTTTCAAGGACCTTTCAGTGCAAAATTCCAGGATGTTTGACAGAATTTTATTCAAATTAAAGTACCCCGGAACACGGACATATTCATACTCGATTCACTGTGTAAGATGTGATGTGTAAATATGCATAAAAATTACAACGAATATATGTATAGTTTTAATATAAAAATCAAGAGGCAAAATAGTAAACCCCAAAATTCACTTTAAAGTCGCCGGGTATACCTCACCCAGATACAAAAGAATCCAGCACCAAAAGCTCTCCAAACATACCTTTGCTTAGTTTGTTCAGTTCATACCACTGAACATGTGGGAGGAGAGTTGAGGTCTGTGATGTATGAATGACATCATAGGCGGGATTCCCTCATCACATGACATAGAGGGGTTCCCCGCACACAGGGGAAGCCATGGCAACCACCAAGATGGCAGCCACAGAAAGCTCTCAATTCAACTTTTAAAGTCTATTAATCTACATGATTTAATCAATTATTCACAGAAAAAGTAGCTGGTTATGATAAATAAACATTTTGAACTTTATATTTATCATTTTAGATTGCAATTTCTAACATTTTTTTCTCTATATGGTTGTCTAAAAGTGTCAGTGCTGCTGGACTAAATAAAACACAACATAGGCAACCAATGTCACCACTCCACCCCCCCCCCCCCCCACATATGTAGTTGCATGAACTGAAAACCGGTAAACGTATGCTTGGAGAGCATTTGTCGGAGTATGGGTCGTGTCTGGCCCCTTTTAATACAAAAAACCACTGATTACAGTTTGGGCATGTCAGCGAATATAGGTTAAACAAAATATATAGTCATGATTTTCCATTTTCCAGGACCCGTACAAACCCTGTTTATTGTTCACTGTCAGACGCGGTGGCCGATATTGGTAGAACGCAATTCCTGGTCGAGTCAAACCAATGACATACAAAATTGATACTTGTCGCTTCCTAGCCACGCCCGGCATTATTAGGAGTGGGCAAGGACTGGTTGGCTCAGTGTCAGGATAATGTGATTGAGTGGGATATCAGGTCTTGGTACTGGTCATTTAAAATAAAACTTCAAACTAAAGTAAGGTAGCTTATAACAATCAATTTAATATATTTATCTCAAATAAATGAATGAAACCCAAAACCATCGGACTATGCAACTTTAAATAATGTACTCGTAAAATAAAAAAATATAAATTACAAGAGCCATACCTCATTCTTCTCTTTATCACATTGAGCTTTTAACACTTGCAGCGCCGCCTCCTTAGCCGTAATACTTTGTGCTTTCGCTTGTTCTATTTGAGCTTTTAGTTGAGCCACTTGTTGACATAGATTATTGGCGATCTGAAAAGAGAAAATAATTATAAATTTATAATATGCACTGCAAAACAGTGTCAACATGAAAGTAGAAACTGATCATAAAATGTTACAGGCAGCAACAAAATGCTACGTCTGTGACAGAGTTTAGGGGCTAAATAAAATAATTATTACTTTAGATGTAACTTATGCTTTAATAAGAACAACTGCTGGATAAAAATAATTTTATGGATCTCTGGGGAACTGACATATCACAGTGATAGTGATCCAAGACCTGTCAGAGAAATACAACTAAAATGTCTCATAAAGTAAGAAGCAACATTGTCGAAGATTCGTGGGAAACCTCCAACTTATATAACAGGGTCAATACCTGTGACATTGCCAGTGATGATATTCACTCAGAACACAAACATGACCACGTCATTATGTGGGGTATAAATAATATTTATACTAATATTATTAAGAATGCTATTGTTAGTTGGTTAAAGTCGGTTTGATGTATTCTATGGTTCAAAGGATTGGTGTAACAACCTGGACAGCCTGTTCCTACCTGGCAATTAGGGCTGGTTTGCTTGGACTGCAGGAAACCAGCCAAGATTGAGTGAGTTGGGTCAGTTGGCCTGCAGAATTTTAACTTTGAAATTTGAAATAAAGAATGGCAGGTTTGTAGACTTCAACTTACAGGTGCAAAAACTGGGACTTTTACATTGACACTATGTTTGTTTTCTTTGTTGGTTGTATTACATCCTAGCAACACCTAAGGTCATATCAGGACGGGTACCGACTTGTGACAGTGCGCACTCATGGCGACTTTAGTCACATTATTCTGACACTGAGCCAACCAGTCATTGCCATATCCTAATAATGGCGAGCGTCTGGCTAGGAAGTGACAAGTATCAATCTTTAAGTCATTGGTTTGACTCGACCAGGCTTCGAACCCATGAACCTATGGGTTCGGATCGGTTCGGATCCCCCAAACAGGAGACGGACGCTAAGCTCATTCGGCCATCCCGTCTGGTCACGCCATAGCAACATCTAAGGTCATCTAAGGACAGGTACTGACTTGTGACAGTGCACCCTCATGGCAACTTTATTGTGCTGCCCCACTTGCAGACTAGGCCACCAGCACCATGACCTGATATCCCACTCAGTCACATTATTCTGACACTGAGCCAACCAGTCCTTGCCATATCCTAATAATGCCGAGCGCCTGGCTAGGAAGCAACAAGTATAATTTTTAACATCATTGGTTTAACTCAACCAGGGTTCGAACCCACAAACCCATGGGTTCGGATCCCCCGATCTCCCAAAACAGGAGACGGACGCTCAACTCATTCGGCCATCCGTCAGGTCAGACAGTGACACTACGAACACAAAACCTGACCACGTCATTAAACACGAGCTAACGCGTATGAACAGAAAATCTAAATTGTGTTCACCTCTTCAAGTTGCCACCACTGCTTCTGCTCGTTGACATCAAGAAGGGACGGTGAAGGTGCAGGCTTGGGTTGTTGATGGTGTTGATGGTGGTGGTGTTGCTGTTGCTGTTGTTGTTGCTGCTGCTGTTGTTGTTGGTGATGGTGTTGTGGTGCCATTGTTTGAATGAGAGCCTCTGTAAAAAGCAAACACAAAACAGTTATCTTGAGTTTCCAAGTTTTTAAGTTACCCCGAGAAACAGAATTAAAAATTCGTAGGCTATATGTACTTTCTTAATTCTACATGAGAAATGTATTCAGTTTTACTTGTCAGCGTTCAAAATAAGAGCTTGTCCGGGACAAGTGAGAATAGGCACCGACAAGCAGAATATAGCTTGAGCTTGTCCATTGGACAAGTGAAAGTTTTGTGATGAAAAACATGTATTTCACAATTCTCTTTGCTTTCCGTTATTTATATTATATATATATATATATTATTATATACATCATGTATTATATAATATATATGCACAAGCCAAATTCGGAAAAGTGAAAATTCAGATGGACAAGTAAAACTCACACCACACTTGTCCGGTTTAATGAACTAATGCAATAACAAAAATGGCGAGTGCTAGCATCACCCACCTCCAGTTACTAGGTTTCCCTGAGCATCCGTGGCAGCTGTGATGATTTGTATCGTCTCTCCGTTGTCACCACCGTTCATGCGCACAGTCTGTGCATTGGCCAGTGCTGATGGAGAGATAGCTACCACCATGGCTGAAATCATACGTATATTAAATCAGACAATGGGGAGAAACTTGATGGATTTTTGACTGTTTGCAATCTACAAACAGTTACAAGACATAAACAAGAAGCAAGAAAACCTAAATTATTACTAAAAACTAAATTTTAAAGATTTGAATCAAATTCGACTGGTGTTGCCCACCGGTAAAAACAAGTGTTAACACACTTATCCGTCATGAGGAGGGTAAATAAATTCACCACACAAAAAAAACAACTAGGAGGTGTCCTTGGAACTGGAAGGGCGGGGGATGGGGATGGGGGGGGGGGGGGCGTCAGCAGCATGCTCAAGTGAGGCTCGATCTTCTAACAAAGATGGTGGCGCCGCAGTGGTTGAATAAGACATCGTTGGGGCGGCCCCTAGCGGAATTTGCGGAAAGCACGAGAGCTGCTGCCATCTTGCGGCGAATTACTCACAATTCAAGAACTATGAACAATGTACGGTTGGTTATCAACGTGTTATGCTAGAAATGAAGTGGTCTCTATTAACTGTTATATGGTCATAAGACCAGAGCTTCAACCATGTCAAATGACCTGTTCAAATAAGAAAAAGATATTAAGAAATAAATTGTTTAAAAGTTGACTGCGGGATTGCGAGCCACTGTACATTTAGTATCAATCTTAGGTGGTAGTTGCAAGGTGCGAAATACTGGACAGGTGGAAGCTTTTCTTAAAGCTGCATAGTCCCATGGTTTTGAGTTTCTGCCATTTTTAATCGAAAAAAGGAGATAAATACATTAGATTAGTTGTAATCTACGTTACTTTAATTTGAAGTAAATTTATCTTAAATGGTAAACTATTGAGATATTTGAAGTGCAAATATGTCAAATTAGTTTTGGCAAACAAATAAAAAAAACTCTGACATCACAGGCTTCAGCAGCAACAGGTTCTATTAAATTGACTTGGCATGTCATTCTATGTGCCAACAAAGGTTTACTAAGTGCATCAGTACAGTTGTCCCCCTCATAAACGACCACCCCTACTGCAGAGAGAATGTGGTCGCATAAGGGAGGTGGTCGCTGGTGAGAGGGTTAGGTGAGAGGGAGTGACACATTCAAATATAATATAATCATACTTGTTGGTATTTAAAATAACACATTATGTAATTAAAACATCACATAATCACTCGGTTTAAAATATCCTTTTAAATATCCTATAATCATACTTATTGGTTTTAAAATAACACATGAAGTAATTAAGACATGACTAAAGCCCTGTTTAAATGGGCGATTTAAAACGCCTCATATGAAACGACTTGCCTAGATCGACTCACATTTGCCGTGTAAACGCGACTCTGAGGCGTTTTAGGGCTGAATCGATTCATATGAAATGGTTCATCTATACCACCTCGCGAGGTGGTTTATTTGAAGCGATTCAGCTGGTTCCCGGGCGGCGATAGTGTAAAATAGCAGTGCTCGCCGGCTATAGGCAGACCTAAGGCTGCTGGTTCCCGGCGCCAAAACACTTTCAAACTCTGTCCGTGTAAACGTGCTTCTAAAACGCTTCATATAAATCGCTTTGTCTAGATCGTTTCACAATTCCCCGTGTAAACACGGCTATAATCACTCCGGTTTTTAAATATTCATATCTGATCACAGAACCATACTTTTGTTTTAAAAGAACACAGTAAGTAATTAATGTCGGTGGACATAAGAAGGTGGTCGCATAAAGGGGGGAAAGGGTGGTCGTTGGTTGCGTTAGGCGGATGGTCGTTGGTAAGGGTAATTTGTCGTTAAAATAATTATGTTGCTGCATTGGAATTCTGGCTGTATATGTCGGGTGGTCATTGTTCAGGGTGGTCGCTTAAGAGGGGGACCACTGTATCTAACTTCTAAGTTAAATATGCACAATCAAATAAAGATAATTGCTTTGGTTTGGAAAATGTGATATTTTCATCGCAATATGCAGCTTTAAGGCTCCCCCGATTCAGGAATAAACAGGCTCACCACGAAACCCTTACCTTCCTTACCACCGCCAGTTACCATGGCAGTCGGGGATGAGGAACCAGTTAGCCGCTTCTTCATCGGAATCATAATGGTTGAGTCTCGCTTCCGCCTCTTGTAAGGCACAAATAATCGCACAGGCCCAGTCTGTAGAAAATACACCCAGAGAAGCATAGCAACTAGTATGTTTACTAAACGTAGGCTCCTTTTCAGGATAGTCCTTTTTAAACTCACAAATTAATTTCGCTTAACATTAGGTACTCCAAAGTAAAGACTGGTTACTGATGCTGACTGGCCATTGGGAAAAATAGGAGACTTTCTCTCAGCACACTACCCCTCTTTGAATGTTGTGCGCTGCGAGTGAAGGCTTCAGAGCTAAAAATAACTACTTTCACAGTAAAGTAGAGATCCCTAGCTTTAGTTTTGTATCCATTACAACCGACTTCGGGTGGGGAAATTTGAAAAATTGAGGTTTGAAAACTTTGGAATGACCGTAAAGCACGATTTTACCAAATATTTTTTACGAAATAAATAATATTACATAGACAAATTCTTTATCCGCAAATCTGTGTAGATTGTTAACCACCATTTAGCACTCACTCTCAGCAGGTTTAACTTTTTTTTATACAAAAATTAAATCAATATCTCAAATAGAACCAGAGATATTAATTTTCTAACGATTTTATCAAGGACGGTTAGTGAAAATCACACAATTTGCCATGTTTGATGTCAAGTTGCCCAACAAATATTTATTTGTAAGGTCTGAACAAAATTGAGATTAGAATTGACACTAGAAATAATAAGTTAAAAGAATAATGATGTGATTAAAATGTAATTTGCCTTCAGCAGCAGCCTCAAACATCAAGATTTAAGCATTTGCAGAATCATGAAAAATGTGTGTAAAATTAAGGGCAAAAATTAAATATTAAAAAATCCATAACTCAGGAACTAATAGACCAATCTTGCATTATTATATATATTTGTAAACAGATTGATAAGAGCTTTCTAACTCTACCATTTACAAATTAACTTCATGAAAAGAAAAATTCAGTTTGAGGTACATATTAACATTCAAATAAAGATTGTGTGATATGTGAATTCAACTACGTCTCAGGATTGGATTGGATTTTGGAGTTTTACGTCCTGGCAAAGTCTAAGGTCATATCAGGACGGGTACCGACTTGTGACAGTGCATGCTCATGGTGACTTTATAGTGCTGCCCCACTAGGAAATTAGGCTGTCGACACCATGACCTGATATCCCACTCAGTCACATTATCCTGACACTGAGGTAACCAGTCCTTGCCCTATCCTATTAATGCAGAGCGCCAGGCTAGGAAGCGACAAGTAACAATTTTGATAAGTCATTGGTTTGACTCGACCGGAAACTGAACTCCCTGTAAAATATTCTGATTTTCAACGATAGGGGAAATGCAAATGCCTGAATGGAATGTAAATAGACATAGTGTTGCTGGCTGGGCTGTCTGTAAGGGGCACTCAAGGCCTACCCTCTCCCCCTCTACTGGGTAGGATCACCACACTCAGGGTCAAGGTTCACGGCTGGTGGTGGCCAGAGGGGCCACGCGGCTTGGTGGTGGGCAGACCACTGGTAGCCATGGGGATCAGGAATGCTTGTTCCCTATTGGCAGAGCCAAGAATGCTTGTTTCTCATTGGGGGAAAAGGGTGGGGTGATACTCTACAATGTACCCATGTACCATATATAATAAACCAGAGAGGCTTGGACACTCTCTTCTCACACTCTTACTTTACTTTCTCTTTCTCTCCGTCTGTATTGTTGTTCACTTTAGCCTACCTACATAGCCACAAACTCGAACACGCAACCCTACATCCCGATCTCCCGCACGTGAGGCCCGCGCTCTACCGATTCGGCCACTTCGCCCAGTCTTCATCTCAGAAAGCTTGAGTTTTGAGTGTTATTTAACTGAACAGAAAAGTAACCCACAAATCTTGTTTTGCTTCAAAAGAAGAAGAAAAAGGTAAAAATGAATATGAAGCAACCATGGATCACCCATAACCGTGACAAATAGGTTCGTTTGTTTGGGTTTTATGTCCTAGCAACAACTATGGTCATATCAGGACAGGTGGTAAATCGAGTAACTGCTACATCATAAGTATGGTACACTTGTAACCAGTTGTAAAGTCCACGGCTCGAATCTGTGGTTGTGTAGGCAGGCTATAGTGAAATCAATACAGGCCAAGAGAAAGGAAGAGTATAAAGTGTGAAAGAAGAGAGAGAGTCAAGCCCTCTGGTTTATTATTTATATGGTACATGGATTCAGTATAGTGTATCACCCCCACCCCTTCTCCCATTGAGAAACAAGCATTTCTAGCTCCACCAATGAAAAGCAAGCATTCCTGGTCGCCATGGTGATAGTGATCTGCCCACCACCACCAAGCTGTGTGGCTCCCCTTGAGCTGACTGTGGTCATCCTGACTAGCAGAGGTGGGTAGGGGGTAGTGTGCAGGGGTCTGAGTGCCCCTTACACACTATCTTACTAGCACCACAATGTCTATTTACCTATCAATCAAGCACCACCAGCAACTACATAAACACATTTATGCGCCTGGCCATGTATACCTGTTTCACACTAGAACATTTGCATTCCCCCACCGATGCATCATTATCAGAATATTTTACAGTGTTCAGCCAGTAGTATACTAATATATACAATTAGTAATTAAATGAATCTCATGATTGTTCATGTTGCCGCCATTGTTGATGTTTAAGTTCTGCCTTATTCTCACTTAGCCCCAGTCACACTATGGCATGCGACCACTTTAGACCAAAGAACCCACTTCTGTGCAACCAAAGCAATGGTCGCTAACCTCTGGGCGACCATTTTGGTCGTAAGGCTTTTAGTGCAGTAGTTGCAACTTCCTGAGCATGCACAAATGCGGACCATTTTGCAACCACCCCTTTTTTTCTGGTCGCAGGGTTGTCACGAGCAGTAATGTGACTGGTGTGTAAGATTCCACTCTGACTGGTTTGGGGGCATGCATTATCTGCTAATAACAGTCAGATTGTGGCCATGGTGACCAAGCTGTCAATCTTTGAGCACAACAGTTGTGCCCATTTGCAGTAAACTTTTAAAGTTGCATAGTCAAATGGTTTTGAATTACTGTCATTTTCTGAGATAAATATATCAGGTCGATCACTATTATCTACCATACATTAGTTTGAAGCAGCGTTCATCTTAAATGGCTAACTTTTGAGATATTTGAAGCGCAAACATGCACAATTAATGTTGGCAAGCATGCCAAAACTCTGACAGCATAGGCTTCTGCAGTAACATATTCTATTAAATTGCCTCAGTATTCCCTTGAACTATGTGGTGACAAATGTTTAATAAGTGCACCAGTATCTAAGGTAGATATGTAGAATCAAACATTGATAATTGTTTTGGTTTTGAAAATTTGATGTTTTCATCAGACTATGCACTACCTCCTCCAGCAAAACCATGAGGTCTAAAAAAATATATCAAACATGCTTCTCACAATACAAAAGTAAGTCTCTAAGTGAACTTTATAGCAGATTGAATCAACCTAAAGGACCTGTCACACTTTACCGGATTGAGGAAACGGATTGAAACGGACAAAAATATCCTAATCTGGTGTGATTCGGACTTGAAATGTATCGATTATGTAATGGATGGTAACGGATGGGTAACAGACGGCAACGGTTGATAACGTATCTAACGATCAGCGGAAAATTCAGTATACAAAAAGAACTATAACGAACGTGTAAATTGTAATGGACGGTAACGGACAATAACCGCATACATCAGTCCAACGCAATCCGTTACAAGTTTTGTGCATGCTCAAAACTTGTAACGGATCGGGCCGGATATCAATGGACACAAACCAGACTATGCTGGATATTAACGGACTTTGTTCCGTCTCAATCCTTTTCCTCAATCCGGTAAAGTGTGACAGGGCCTTTAAACTTAAAGTTGCATAGTTCGACGGGTTTTGAGTTTCTGTCATTTTCTGAGATAAACATATTAGGGTGCGGGGTGATCGTTATAATCTACCTCACTTTAGTTTGAAGTAACTTTTATTTTAAATGGCTAACTTTTGAGATATTTGAAGTGCAAACATGCCAAATCAGTTTTGGCAAGCCAGCCAAAACTAAACTCTGACACCATAGATATAGATCTGCAGTAATAGGTTCTATTAAATTGCTTCAGTATTCCCATCTATGTAGTGACAAATGCTTAACAAGTGAACCAGTATCTAAGTTAGATATGTCGAATCAAATCGAGATACTTGTTTTGGTTATGAAAAATTGATGGTTTCATAGGACTATGCAGCTTTAACAGGCTCAATAACAACAACACACACACACACACAGACACACAGAGGAAGCATCCATTGATTAATTCTGACAAAACTACCGCTGACATAAACTAATGGCGCTTAATTAACTAGGGGCTAAGAATAAGAAAGGTTGGATTACATGCTCACTGACCACAGTCTCATCGTCACAGCATGCAGCGCATGTGCAGGAGGTTGCGTGTGGCTCCAGGATGCCATCCTCAATGAGGCACTGCAGGGTGCGGCCTCCATAGCGGATGCTGCGCTTCCAGTCCTTGCTGCTCGCCCGGCCACACACGGCCTCGAACTCGGATGGAGTGTACCAGTTCTCGTCCATTTTTATACACCGTCCTCGGCCACCTATTGGAGCATTAAGAGAAGCATCAGACCTAGATCCACACACTTGTCTCAGCATCAGAAATTAATATATACATATATATATACCGTATTCTCTCAGGTTAACACCCTGCGTGTTTAAATTGGCAAATCACTGAAGTGGGGGTTGGGCGTTAACCCAACACATGAGGGTTTAAGGGGTGGGCCTTTATGAAATATTGGACAAGTGCGGGTGGGCGTTAACCCACACATGGACGTTAACACCGCGAGAATATGGTACATATATATTTATATGGGTCATTCTCAGATGAGATAGTTATTGTTGACTATTAAGTATGTTAGCAATAATACATGCATTTAATCGATACCCACATGCATTTAATCGATACCCACAAAATGTATCCAAAAGATTTTGTGTTAAAGTGAAAATATGAAAATTTACATATCGACACTGTACATCTAGTATATGTATGGTGTCGATATGCAAACATTCCAAGGGTAGATGATCTATCCTTGGAATGATTTTCCAACATTTTTCTTGTAATAAGTAACTGTTTTGGCTTAACTGTAATCACTAAAATCTTGTTTTAATTTTGCTACATGTATGTTCAAATGATATTATGAATATGTGTTAAAATGATTTTATGGGTAAATGCTACACTGCTAATTTTAACAGCTTTCTCAATTTGTATAAGATCAAATTAAAAAAGTGGAAACATTTTTAATTCTGACATATGCACAACATATAAACCTTCATTCAAATATGGGTTCTGCTATTATTTGGAATGCTTTCACTCTTCGTTTCCATGTCACAAACATGGTACAGTTTCTGAGAATGACCCAATATATATATAATATATGAGTCAGCCTCACGAAAATGGGCCAATTGGTGGTTTATTTAAGATGTCAGCGTCGCAATTCTTAAAGTGTAGTGCATTTATCTGTTTTATGTTAAATTATCCTAGAAACAAACAAGGTTGTTGTATTTTCTCTACCTTTACATTCAGGATAAATTTAAGGACTTTGCAACACCTCTGTCAATGCTAAACTATAATTATGACGATCGACGCCGACATCCAATGATCGACGCCGACAACTTCCCCCAATTTTCCTCTTTTCGTGATCCTGACCCATATATATACAATGCTCAGAAATTCGTGAAAAGGCTAGGCGCTCAATGATTAACTCTTTGTAAATAATTAAAATTTAAAAAACTGTCAAAATTAGAGTTTAAAGTAGAACGTGATTGAATCAGACTAAAAGTCCCCATACTGACTTCGTCTCCAGTAAAATGGTATGTGAGGGTTCTGGAACATTCTAGAGGAAGCGCTAGAAAAGGTTTCGCCCCTTCCCCTACCATGTTATTACTTTTGTTAAATGTGTTATTATTGATTATCTTTATTGGATTTCATGGCAATAATTATGATAGTTTCCGGTAATGTGTTATCATAGTGGAAAAACAATGGAACTAAAATTTCGGTTCCTATAAGTTTTTGGTTGCCATCACCTGTTTCATGGAACAAAACAAAACAAAAGAAAGTTAATGATGGGTTGCTATGATCCATGGGCACGGAACCCAGAATGTGTTTCCCATAAAATTTGAAATCCTTATTACAGCATAAACGAAAGTAGAATGTCAACTACATTAAATACCTCAATTTAAAATTGGAAAGAATTATTATCTTGATGGCTCTTTCAGATATATAGACATTTTTAGAATCAACATTTTAAACGTCTGTGATCTTGAACCATGTCTGATCCCTCACTCTGATCTGAAACCACTAATAGCCACCCGCATAAAATCCAAATGGCAACATGAGTGGGATGAAAACATTAATAAACTTAAAGAAATTGAACCATCTGTGGGAAAACCACCACAGACTCATGCGGGGGGTCGGCGGACCAAGTGGCCCTTAGCCTAAGCAGAAAAGCATGTGTAAGCCACGAGTGGCCAACACATGCTTTTCTGCTGAAGGAGGAACCTCCCCCTGAATGTATTGGGTGTCGGTCCCCGCTGACACTCAAACACATTTGACTAAGTTGCGTTGATTTTTTGGCCCTGCGCCAACAATTCTAGACTGCAGACAGTATGCATGACCTTTTTACTAAAGTAAAACAAGAAAACATTTTATCCTTTTTGAGGGCAGCTGGACTGTACCACCTCATATAGTTTACTAAATAAATTCTATCAATTATTAATAAAACTTTTCTTTTTCTATGGGAATTTGTTTCCCTTGACCACAAATATATGATTGTGAGCTTTCTAATTTAATGAGTGTCTATTGGCACATAATTGATTGTCTGCTTTTACATGTAAAGGCGGTGGTTTGAACAAAAAACAAACATGAATATGGCCTATGCTACCGACACGGCATAAAGCAACCACCAACCAATCGAGAACATTGTGCATGTCATTGATACTGATAGCTACTAATAACCTACCTCCAAAGGGGAAAACGTGGAAGGGAGTTAAATGGTGTAGATTCCCCATCATTCTTTTAACGATAGCTTATTAGCTATATTATGTTATGGATAACAATTCTAAGCTCAATTAATATCTATACAAATACTATAAATAACATTTCTGAAATACCCTAAAGAACGGAAATAAGGATTCCCACACCTATCTCTGATGCTGAATATTAAGATTACTGAATATTTTACTTTAAAAAAATAGCTTTTGTTTTACCCCCCCCCCCCCCCCCCACACACACGCACAGCCAGCGCAGGCCGCGGTGCCAGCGGGGAGGTGGGGTAACGTAAGAAATTGGACCTGCGTTCCATCAGTTAAACTAATGTAGTGGTCTGCACTGACCTCTCGGGCAAGGAGCCGCATAGACAGGTAGACATGGGTAGTATGGTGATGTCAGGGAGCCTAGGTGGTGTAATGGTTAGCACACTGGCCCGGAATGCAAAGAGATGTGGGTTCGAGTCCCGCTCTAGGCACAATATTTCCCATTTTCATCACCCCCACGACACTGGTTGCCGTGATCAGGATCCTGTACAAGCTATGCACTGTATGGTTGTTGAACCTACCCTGTGTATGTATGTGTTAGTGCATTGCCTGTATGTATGTAATTGTCACTATTAAAAGACTTACAATTCCAGGGGGACGAGTGTAGTGGTCTGCACTGACCTCTCGGGCAAGGAGCCGCATAGACAGGTAGACATGGGTAGTATGGTGATGTCACTGTCAGGGAGCCTAGGTGGTGTAATGGTTAGCACACTGGCCCGGAATGCAAAGAGATGTGGGTTCGAGTCCCGCTCTAGGCACAATATTTCCCATTGTCATCACCCCCATGACACTAACATACTATACATACCAGAGCCGAATCGATGTTTGTGTAGTTCTCCATTGGAACTTTTGCACCTGACTGGGAGAACTTCTAAATGCACCGCTTCGTCCCATTGATAGCGGAGGCCCCTCTCCCGACTGTTCGGGGTGGCTGGAGTGGGCGGCGGCAGCGGGGTCTGTGGTCCCTTTGTGAGCTGCTCTAAAGTCTGGTCGTGAATGACAATGTGTGTAGTCTTGATTCCTGCAGAGTGTAACTGTTCTGCAGTGATGAGGCCATTTGAGGTGGTCACATATACTTGGTCTGGTGATAATCCTTCTTGGTTTGTTGTGATCGTGACGTCATCATCGTCGTCCGAGCCTCGTCGTCCGAGCTCCGTGAAGGCCGCATCGTCCACCGCGTTCTCGTTTGTGTCCATTTTACTCCCAGCATCCAAACCACTGAACAAATGAGCATTTATTCTCCATATTAAAGGCTTTCATAACCTCAAATTTTTGCCAACCTGTCATGATTTTGCATATTTCATTCCGTATGTCTTCGTCTAATTTTGATTCGGTAATTTCCGCCCAAGTTCGTTGAACAAGATGGCGTCCATAGCCTTCACGTGCGAAAAACCGGGAGATATAATAAGAGATATTGTTAGTTAAGGATTGTTTACGTATATAATTCATATACTATCCGAAGAACACAATTTTAGTTTTAACATATTAAATACGTTATGGTATACAGTTAAATTATTCATGAAACACAGTGAATACCTATATTGGTTTTGGTTTGAGGCTATGTCTGTCTGTGCGTCAGATAAGAAGCAAAGCGAGCAAAAATGACGTGACAATGTCTGGTTTCTTTGGTTTTGGTACGGATGTGCCCGTAAGTAATGACTTAATGCTCTTAATGTTTATGTAGAGAGATAAAGAAGGTCCATATATATCTTCTTCTATCATTTAAATGGTGCTTTTTAACTTTAGAAGCATATTCTTTGCGTTCACAACTCCACCTGGTTCACTCGCCAAGTCTCGAGGTTAATTGTTACCGACTGACTCCACAGAAGTATTTTTTTTTGCGTTTCATAAACGAGTGTATCACTGTATGCAATACAGTTGATATACGGGGTCTGCACAATTATAATGAATGCAGCTTTGGTATAATAACTTATTGTTTTGGATATGACTCGAACTAATACTATGACGTTTTAATATAGTACATTTATGTAGGTTATTTGTAAGTTTACAAGTTGAAGTTACCATTTACGAATAAAACATTTATAGAACTTAGAAGTTGAACACATTTGTAGACACAGAGGCTAGGTATGTGCCAAAAAATGTCAAACCCCTTCAATAATAAAACAAAAGGCACCACTGGAAAGAGCTTGAAACGCCATTTAACATGACACCAAGATTATGGGAATAGGTGGAGTATTAAGGAAGTTATGGCCTTTTCCAACTCTGAAATTGGTCATTATTTTCTTACATAAAATTAAGGTGTAAGCACTAGAATTTCTGTGACCGAAATTGGTGACTTTTATGGGAAAATGCATGTAATTTCTTTAATAATTGAGATATCTCGATGAAATTTGGACTGAAGCTAGATTAAGACGATGTTCTATTGATATAATTCAATAAAGTGACATTTGAAACAAAATTAAGTGACCTGACACAAAAGTAAAGTGACCTGAAACAAAACATTTCTTTGACTGAAATTGGTGAAATTCATGTACTTTCTTTCATTCCGCCTCGCGCCAATTCTGAGTGCCTCGTCACAATTTCCCCAAACTCAACAGTATATAAGATTAATAATGGCTACACATTCCAGTTAACTTTTAAAAAATTCCAGATTGATATAAAAGGGTGAAATTGAGTGAAACTTTTGAAGTTATTATTGGAATAGCAAAACTTCACCAAATTGAAATATTGTTAAACTAAGCTGTAAAGGGATTCCCATACTACATAATAGACAAGAATAATCAAGATTGACCAATGCAAACCAATCATAGAGGCGTTTTTCTAGACCCCTCCAAAAAAAAGGTGCGATTGGCTGGATCAGTTTTGTTGTAAGAAAATATCTGCCGCTAGTCGCCGTTTGCGCACATACCTACAGAGGCTAGTTAAACCCCTTTATAATCATAGATAGAAAGTTTATTTGTATAGCTAGAAGCTGGAATGGTGAGCTTTAAAAAAAAAAGTATTATAATTGTTCCCCCAACTAGATGTAGTACTTGTTATTTCCCCGTCCTGATATGACCTCAGATGTTGCTAGGACGTAAAACAACAACAAACAAACTTGTTATTTAGACACACTGAGACTGAGTGACTGACTGACTCAACCAGTGGTATAGTCAGCCTGTAATTGACAGTAGGTGTGTGATGTCGCCACTTTTGATGTCTGACATCTTTGAGTGCATAGGTACCCTCCTATCCGCACATGGCGCCACTATCGCCCAACCTTTTTTTTTTGTCCAACTTTTTGTAACCACATCTGCAGCAGGGTGCTTTGAACCCGGAATTAACAGATAAGGAGCCAAGAACTCAGAACTGCAATCTTTAACATTTTTCCTTCTTAGAAATAAATACGTTTATAGTGATTTGGCATAGGTTTTTTGTCATTTCCATCAACATTTTCAATGGTAGATACCCTCCATCAATTTTCGAAGGGGTCCAAGCATTACAATTATAATTTCACTGGAAGCTCCAATGATTTAAAAGCAATATGTTTTTTGAATTTTAAAATGATTCCAAAATTTGAGTGAGATATATGCATTTGAAAGTTTTTGACTTTCAGATCTTTTGTCTTTTCTAATGCAGGCACCCTCCTTAAATGTTCAAAGTGGTCCAAACATTCAAATTATAATTTCAGTCGAAACTCAAAAGAATCAAGAGCAATATGCTTTTTGAATTGTTTTAATATTCCAAAATTTTGAGTGAGATATATATATGCATTTGAAAGTATCACTATGGAGGTTAAACTCCTTAAGAAGGCACTTCTCCAATACAATAGGTAATACAGAAGATCTGAAAGTAGTTAACTTTCAAATGCACATATCTCGCACAAATTTTGGAATATTAAAAGAATTCTAAAAGCATATTGCTAGAAATAAATAATGATAGGCTATTTCTATAACTAGGTATCCCAAGTGATTTTTAAAAACAGGTCTGAGCTTAATTTAATGGATTTCATTTGTTAGGATATTTAATTTGAAACAAAATGATACTTCATTTGTCAAAATCTTTCTAATATTAAGGAAGATATGGGCATTTTTAGGTTGTTACTTAATTAGGCCCATCCGAACCTAAAAAGATAGCATTTTTGATGGTCCCCAAAATTAAAACTAATCACCCTATCTCACTTCTAATGTTTTTTTCTGGAGATTCCATGGCCTGTATAAAGAGAATATAGAGATCTGGGTCTATGAGATGGTTACATTTCAAGATATGGATCTTCAAAAATGCTAAACCTACAATTTCTCATAACTTGCCTTTTTTCAAATTTAGCTGTGGAGCACTTTTGGAGGTGGGCTTGTGGAAAAAATGTGCACCCCAGGTGGATTATTCTTATTTCTTCCTAACCTATAGGTGAGTCTTGTCACCACTATTTTTTTTCAGGACCCCATACGATTGGGAAAAGTGTATAGAAATAGGTCCAAAATGCTCCAGAGCTCAATTTGGCAAGTGATAAAATCTGGTAAAAAATGCACAATTTTGGGAAAGTTTAAAATCATCCGTACAAGATAATTGCATGAAACTTTCAGGCTTTATTAGGCTCAATATCTTCTTTCTATTTATATTATATACAATACACTTTGACATGTGTGAATTATTTAAATTTTACAATGATTGTGATCAAATCTGAGGAAAAAATTCTAATTTTGAGCAAGTTTGAAAGGGGTCTCATTCACCAGCCGGTTGTGGGAATGCAAATGAGGCTGGCTACCTCTGACCAACCAACATGGAGCACATTTTAAATAACCACAGGCATTGACATTTTCTATGCTGGTTGACTAAAACAAAAGTGATTACAGAGTTGGATAGGTGGATAATTAGGCTGTGTAAATGCTCATTTTGATAGGTCGGTGGATTAAGGAAATATAACAAATTATACATCAATGGAAAGCTGAGAACATGAGCTGTATTCTGATATAAATATTCTAATCCTGGAGTGACGTTGTGAGGAGATATGATGAATGGAAAAACCTGGATTTTTCGGTTTTTGTGTGCCTGCAGGCATTTTCCACTAACTTAATTGCTCTACTTGGGGTACCTACTATAACCCAGCCTTCTGACACTTTTATAGCTATAACTTATAAGGCTGTTCAGCAGCACTTCCCACAAGACAGTGATGCAGGGGTAACTAAACTGATCATAGCAGAGCTCTGCTAATGTCATGGTAAAGGCCCTGTCACATTACGGCGTATGGCGGGAGCGTATTGAAAACCTACATAGGTCCTGCGCGTGCCGGCCTATGATGACATTTGGTGACCTTTCGGGTGGTTTTGAGCGTATGTGGAACCTACGAGGAGCGTATGGGAGCGTGCTGTGACATTTTTTGACAGTATGGGCCATACGCCCTCGTAGGTCGATTTTTTTTGAGCATGCACAAACAAATTTGGACGGACGGATTTATGAAAGCGTATGGCGGCGTATGCCTCATACGCTTCACATAAGCCGGCATCTGGTGGCGTATGAGTAGCGTATTCGGCGTATGCCGACGTATATGACGTAACGCGCCTACGCCGCCATACGCTCCCGCAAAAACCCCTAATGTGACAGCCCCTTTAACTGTTGTGTGCCTGGAAACAAATGCGGATCGGTAATGAAATTGTTAATGTTATTCTAATAAATTTTCGTGTATTTCTGGACGTGGACACAGAAAAAGAAAGATTCCTCACATGGATGGCCAAAATTAGGCATGATGTCCACGCCACAATTTGGGGTTTTTGGTTTTTGTTCTTATTATTGTAAATATAGTTTCTTGGGACCGGATTGTGTAGAGAAGTGCATTCAATAAATATCCAAATAGGTGGCACAGGAAAGGACCAGAAACATCAACACTGAAGGCAACACCACGTGGCCTGCTGTAGGACACCTGCCCCAAATAAGGGATGAGGTGGTTCATGGTCTTAATTGGCATCCGACTGCTGAGACTGGCCTTTTTAAGCATCCTCTATACGCACCTCTTGTGTTGAGTAACCATATTTTGTGGTACATATGCACAGGGTCCGTACGGGGCCTGGAAAGTCTTGAAAAATGTTGAACTTCATTTGCCCCATTTCAAGGCTTTGAAGTCTTGAATTTTGGACAATTAGTCTTGAAATTCCATTAAACTGTCCCCACTGATCTAAATTTGTCCAAATTCGCCTTTTTTTTTTTTTTCTCTCCTGAAATCCAAATGAAAATAATCTTGAATTCCTATCAAAATAGCATTGAAAATCCTTGAATTCAATATATGGGTTCTCAGAAACTCTGTATCAAAACTGTGACATCAGTACCAACAACTCAAAATGCTTTAAATATTAAGAAATTCATTACTTAAGGACTAAAAACCCAATTTATATATATTTATAATCAGAATTATAAGCTCTTTCTAACTGTACCATTTGCAAATTAACTTCATGAAAATAAAAAAAATTAGCTTGGAGTACAAACATGTAACACAGAAGAAACGAAATAGAAAATCACACTTTGACCAAATAATGGACTTGATAAACTGCTCACTGTTGCTCATTTGCCTTTCCCGCAGTTTATGCATAATGATTCACATGAAATTCCAAATGGGAATCAACTATTTTACACAGACGTTGAGCTCGAATTTCACTGTTCAGAGGCAACTTCAGGATTTAACTCTAACTACACAATAATCAGGTCCATGTGGCATGGGTTAAATAGTGAAAGTAATTCCTGTGTTGTGTTTATACTCAGTGCTTGATGGGTAGTTTCACAGTGTGGGCAAATGGAATTGAAATGTAATTTCTCCAACTAAGGAGGATGTTGAATATAACCATTATGTTGACAATGTCACAAATTGGTGGCATAATTCTCTACTGATTCAGTCACATCCATCCCAATAACGTACATAATACACAATACTGGAACTCAATTCTATCTTTATTATCTCTCACATCAATTGCCTACAACATGAAATCAAAATATTGACATTGCAATGAATGGTTGCTTTGAAATACAGATTTCAAATAGACTACCTCAAGTGGTACACAGTTTCTGAGAACGACCCATATCCGTATGTGTATGGACCCTGTGTGCAGCAGTTTAGTTTGAATTGGTGAATTAAGCTTGATTTTTTTAACAAATGTGCAAAGAATTATTTATAGTCAGGATAAGGTAATATTTTAAGAAGATCGTTGGTTGGTTGGGTAGGGTAGACTACACTATCCCCGTCCCTCCTCTCTCACTTCCCTTAATCTTATCCTGTCATTCCACCCAATAATCCCAATTCTGGAAGATGGGATATGATATTCGACGAACAATTAACTGAGCCTAAGAAAGCATTTCTAGTCGGAATGGATAACGTGGAAATAAAAAGTACTTCTCTTTACAGAATATTTTATTTTATTTTAAGAGCATGATGTTAACCAGTTGAAGCTGCCATATGTTTGGGAGTGGTGAGAATGGAGGAATCCTAGGGGGGCTTGCACGGTGCCAATTATTAATAATACCAGGTTAGCTGAAGCCCCAGTCACACTACGGCCAGCTTTCGCTTACGACCAAAAGGGCGGCGACCGACTTGCTACATTGAATCAAGGACGTGCTCACCGATGTTTAGGGACGTTCGTCGGCGACCAATCTCCGATCGGTCACCGACCAACATTCTGATGCTCCTGGCATGGCGTTCGTTGAGCGATCGTCGATGTTTAGGGGGGTTGATCAGCGACGACCCCACAACCAAAATTCTCACGCTCCTAGCACAGCAGTCGGCAAGTAGTCGCCGACCACTCGCCAACCGCACTGGTCGCAAGGAGGTTGCAAGTGCAGCAACTGCAACCTCCTTGTGAATAAAATCTTCCAAAATGGTTGATGAGTGGTCACCGACTGGTTGTATGGTGGTCGCGAAACGATCGCAAGCGAACACAGGCATAGTATGACTTGCATATGATTTAATAAGTTTCTAAATAATGCATTAATTAATTTATGAATTTGTTGTGGGCGCACTTTCTGGTATCCTGACTGATTTTTGGTATAGAATCATTCAGCATTCATGGTTTTTAGTTTCTGTCATTTTCTGAGATAAATATATTAGGTTGATACTAATGATCGTTATTATCTACCCTACTTTAGTTTGAACTAACTTTTATTTTAAATGGCTAACTTCTGAGATATTTGAAGTACAAACATGTTTTTGGCATGCGTGCCAAAACTCTGACACCATAGGCTTCTGCAGTAACCGGTTCTATTACATTTGACTCCGCGTTCCTTCCATGTGGTGACAACTACTTAATGAGTGCATCAGTATCTAACTTAGATGTGTAGAATCAAGTTTCAATAATTGTTTGCGTTTTGAAAATTTGATGCCTCATCATACCACAAACTTTAATGTGTATACATTTAAAATTGTTGATCTTATACTTACAGTCATTGGGATCCGGCAAGTTTGACGACTTGGACGGAGCACTTCCTGATGATGAGGACATTGACATTGTGAACGATGAAACATTTGGAGCAGGAGCAGTTTGTGAGTATACCCATCCCTCTGCAGGGATGAAATATCTCCGCCATTTGATTTCTGTATTTTTTTTATTTTCACCGATTAACGTTCACAAAGTGCTATTATGTGACAGCAGTTGGTGAGTTCAAATGCAGTTCTTATATGACCTTAGATATTGCTAGGACATAAAACCAAATCAAACAGAAAAACAAGTGCTACTTGTTTTTATCTTGAAGTAGTGAGTGCAGAGAGAGGAAATGAGGACTGGCAGTCTGGGTGATAACACAGTTACAACAAAGACAGTGGCACACTCTCCAAGGATAGCCTATACTGACTGATCAGTGGAATAGAGCTAGGATGGTGGTGGGAGAGCAGTAACGCCCTGATTTCTGGGAATTTTCCGCTATTCTCTGGCAGTGGTAAGCCTATGGGAGAATATCTGCATTTGCGTGAAAATTGGCCGTGTCGGCAAGAACGGCGATATGACTGCGAAAAGTTAGTGGTATCTTTCTTTATATAATGTTGCTGCAATAGTAATTCAGGGCGCCAAACTAGTATCTGGGTCTTTCTCTAAAACTGGGCACTAAAGTTAAAAGTGTGACATGGAAACCAAAGTGAAAACCTTCCAAATAATAGCGAAGAATATTCCAAATAATAGCAGAATCCTTATTTCTACAAAGGTTGGCATATTGTGCATCTATCTGTCAGAGTTGACAAAAATGTATTTCACTTTTTGATTTAGATCTTATACAAATTGAACAATACGTTAATATCACTCGTGTAACATGAAAATCAAAGACACATTCAGAACATCATTTTACCATACATAACAAAGTCAAACAAGATTGTATTGATTACAGTTAAGCAAACAATGTTATGTCTTACAAGAAAAAAGTTGGAAAAAAAAGTTGAAAACGAGTTTGGCTAAATGCATGGTGTCAATGTGTAAATTTTCACATTTTCACTCTAGCACAAAATCATACAAGTATAATTTTGATATCTTCGGTGGGATAGATTCAATACATGTAGAACTGCTAAGATACCTAGTAGACAGAGGCTACAATAATTATTTGACTTGCTATCAATAAAAGAAAGACTTAGTTATCAGCATCGTAACATGGAGACCAAATATGTGGTGCCCAGTTTTGGAGAATAACCCATCTATTTTTTTCCCTACATGTATATGGCCCTTCTTTCATTAATAATATTAATAATATTTATAATAATAATATTTACGAGAAAAAGATGCTATTATTGGAGCAACATTCTTTACAGATTATATTTCCATAGATTTCTGCTTTTTTTTGCTGGAGACCACTTTCATCCCTGCCTATGACACTTCCCTGATTGGCTGGTTCGTCGGATCCTTATCCAGCTTTAATGTTAGCTGGATAGAGGGGGAAATTAGATTCAGTTACCGTGACACCCCACCTTATACCACCACCCCAACTTGTCTTGACTATAATAACATCCAATAGAGATCTGGTGTGGTGGTGGCCGAATCGGTAGAGCACGGGCCTTTCGTTTTGGGAGTTTGGTTCCCGATCGATTCAAACCAATGGCAATGACTTATCAAATTGATACTTGTCACTTCCTATCCTGGTGCTCGGCATTAATAGGATAGTGCAAGGACTGGTTAGCTCAGTGTCAGAATAATGTGACTGATCAAGACATCAGGTCATGGTGTCTGTGGCATCATTTTCCAGTGGGGCAGCACTATAAAGTCGCCATGAGTGCACACTCACAAATCGGTTCCTGTCCTGATATGACCTTAGATGTTGCCAGGACGTAAAACTCCAACAACCAACCAACATCCAATAGGTGCAATGGTACAATCGATACAATACCAGTAATCTAACTTTCTGGTATATATGCAACGACGCTTCAGTTTATTTTTAGCCTTCAAATATTTACTTTTATAAAGCATAAAATGCATGGCTGTAACATTATTTTGATGTAGGCATAAGGCGATGAGGTGAATGTGCTAACCATGCCGGTGTAAGTACATTTACATAACTTGCAGATTAACTTACAGATCCTCTTCTGGCTGATCTAGGCCCTATTGGGCCTCTCATGACAGCTCGTTATGGTAAAAATTAACTTTCTTTTTTGCACATGTAGAGGTGGACGGAGCCCTGAAGTCATAATTGTTTCTACTTACCCTAGTATATGAATCAGCCTTCGACGTGTAATGTTTTTGTTGTTGTTTTTTTAAATAAGTGGAAATGTTATTTACTACCACAATGTCATACTGACTTTTTCACTGCTAAGAAAAGTCAGTCCAGTTTACGTAAAGTTGCATAGTGCGATGGTTTTGAGTTCTTGAAATCTTCTGAGATAAATCTGCTAGATTGATCATTATAATCTATCTTACTTTAGTTTGAAGTAACTATTATTTAAAATGACTAATTTCGGTGATATCTGACATGCAAACATGCTAAATTAATTTCAGCATGCTTATCAAAACTCTGATCCCATAGGCTTCAGCAGTAAGAGGTTCTATTAAATCGACATGGTATTCCCTTCTAGTTCTATGCAGCAACACATGCTTAATAAGCCCACCGGTATCTAAGTTGGATATGTAGCTTTAAATATAGATAAGTGTTTTGCTTTAGAACAGTTGATGTTTTTATCAGACTATGCAACTTTAACTTGTGTACAGCTGGTTGTTATTCCCGTTATGACTGTGATGCTCGTACAGTTGATGTTTTTATCGGACTATGCAACTTTAACTCGTGTACAGCTGGTTGTTATTCCCGTTATGACTGACGCTCGTTCAGTTGATGTTTTTATCGGACTATCAACTTTAACTCGTGTACAGCTGGTTGTTATTCCCGTTATGACTGACGCTCATACAGTTGATGTTTTTATCGGACTATCAACTTTAACTCATGTACAGCTGGTTGTTATTCCCGTTATGACTGACGCTCGTACAGTTGATGTTTTTATCGGACTATCAACTTTAACTCGTGTACAGCTGGTTGTTATTCCCGTTATGACTGTGATGTTCGTACAGTTGATGTTTTTATCGGATTATGCAACTTTAACTCGTGTACAGCTGGTTGTTATTCCCGTTATGACTGACGCTCGTACAGTTGATGTTTTTATCGGACTATCAACTTTAACTCGTGTACAGCTGGTTGTTATTCCCGTTATGACTGTGATGCTCGTACAGTTGATGTTTTTATCGGACTATGCAACTTTAACTCATGTACAGCTGGTTGTTATTCCCGTTATGTCTGTGACGCTCGTACAGTTGATGTTTTTATCGGACTATGCAACTTTAACTCGTGTACAGCTGGTTGTTATTCCCGTTATGACTGACGCTCGTACAGTTGATGTTTTTATCGGACTATCAACTTTAACTCGTGTACAGCTGGTTGTTATTCCCGTTATGACTGTAACGCTCGTACAGTTGATGTTTTTATCGGACTATGCAACTTTAACTCATGTACAGCTGGTTGTTATTCCCGTTATGTCTGTGACGCTCGTACAGTTGATGTTTTTATCGGACTATGCAACTTTAACTTGTGTACAGCTGGTTGTTATTCCCGTTATGACTGTAACGCTCGTACAGTTGATGTTTTTATCGGACTATGCAACTTTAACTCGTGTACAGCTGGTTGTTATTCCCGTTATGACTGCGATGCTCGTACAGTTGATGGCGACTGGGAGGAGACGCACGAGAAGCTGGCGGAGCAGCGGGAGACCTTCAAGTACGAAGGTCACCACCGCCACTCGTCTGAGAACGACCATGGGCTGGTCACTACCGACTACCACCAGTCGGACACATTCACAACGCAAGAGGTAGGTACTTGCCATGTAGGACGCCCAGGGATGAAAGATCTCCGCCATTTCGCGGATATCCGGGATTGTTCAATCCCGCAGCACCATCAGCGTATACTAATATGTGGTGCAGAAGCCGCAGCACTAGCAGCGTATACTGCTAATAAATGCTCCAAATGCTGCAGCACTATCAGCGTATTCTATTAATACATGCTGCAAATGGTGCAGCACTATCAGCATATACTAATATATATGAAACCTGACTTCCGGAAATTTTCCGCGATTCCCTGACATATAAGTGACAATGCTAAACCTATGGGAGAATATCTGCATTTCCGCTTTTTTTCCCCTGGAGACCATCCCCGGAGGCCTAATCGGCACTGCGCAGGTTTCCCATGCAGAAGGTCGAGAGTGAATCACAGCCGAGTTAAACCAATGACTTATAAAAACGTATACTTGTCGCTACCTAGCCTGACGCTTGGCATTAATAGGATAGAGCATGGACTGGTTAGCATAGTATCAGGATAATGTGGCTGTGTGGAATATCGGGTCATGGTTCTGGTAGCCTGGTCTCCCAGTAGGGCAGCACTATAAAGTTGCCATGCGTGCACACTGTCACAAGTCGATGCCTGTCCTGATTTGACCTTAGATGTTGCCAGGATGTAAAACTCCAACAACCAACCAACTGAAACTTGGCACCAAAGTGTGACATGGAAACCAAAAGTAAAAACCTTTAAGTAATAGCAGAATCCATGTATGATGATAAAGATTTACATGTTGTGCATATGTCAGAATGGAAAAAAGGCTATTTCGCCTTTCGGTATTAATCTTGTGTGGATTGAGCTATGCATTAAAAGCACTTGTGTAGCATGATAACCAAGCACACATCCAGAACATCATTTTGGCATACAAAACAATTCAAACAAGATTTTATTGATTACAGTTAAGCCAAAAAAGACCTTGTAATTTATTATGCAGGCATTGTCATTTATTCTACATGACTTGTCCATTATTAGGCCTATATGTGGTATTGCCATTTAGTTTACCTTATTATCAATTATACGCGGCGTTGCATTTTCTTATATTGACCTCATCAAGGGAAAAAAACGGGTGCGGTAGCCTAACCAGTAGAGTGCGGGCCTCACATGCGGAACGTCGGTTCCTGGTCGTGTCAAACCAATGACTTTAAAATTGATACTTGTCGCTTCCTAGTCTGTCCCTCGGCGTTAATAGGATACGGAAAGGACTGGTTAGCTCAGTGTTAGGATAATGTGACTGCTGAGTGGGATATCAGGTCATGGTGCTGGTGGCCTGATTTCCCAGTGGGGCAGCACTATAAAGTCGCCAGGAGTGCACACTGTCACAAGCAGTAGCCATCCTGCTAGGACCTTAGATGTTGCTAGGACGTGAAACAACAAGAAAAAAGGGTTTTTAAAGTTGGGTAAAATACATGATGTCCATTTGTAAATTTTCACTTTATCATAAAATCATACAAGCATACTTTTGATACATTTTGTGGGATAGATTAGATACATGTATTTATAACATATTTAACACACTGAGGTAACACTTGCTACCAAAAAGAAAGCGAATTAATTCTCACCATCGTAATGTGGAAACCAAATATGTGGGACCAAATTTCAGAGAATGGCCCTATTGAGGATTTGCGTCAAACGATTAGCACCACGTGACCAGTGCCTCGTCGGCCATCATGGTTGGATAGAAGCAGTTCCCTTTAGTATCAATAAAACAAAAAGCAGAAATCTATTCACTGCTACGATCTAATTTTGTTAATTAGAACCATGAATATTCACTGGAGGGTTGAAATAATGCTATTTAGAATCATAACATACTCAATAAGTGAAATTTGGTCAAATTAAACCCAAGTCCGAGTGAAAGTACAGCGACAACGGCAATAACGCTGCCCCATTTCAAAGCCTTGAAAATCCTTGAATTTAACCTATTTTGGGTAATTAGTCTTGAAAAGCCTTGAAATTCCATTAAACTGTCGCCACTGAAATTGCCATTCAGTATTGTTTTGTTAATGTGACTGAGTGGGATACCAGGTCATGGTGCCGGCGGCCTGGTTTCCCAGTGGGACAGCACTATAAAGTCGCCATGAGTGCGCACTGTCACAAGTCGGTACCCGTCCTGATATGACCTTAGATGTTGCTAGGACGTAAAACAACAAACAAACAAAAAAACTATTGTTTTGTTTTTCCTGAAATCCAAATGAAAATAGTCAGGAATTCTTATTAAAAAAAGCCTTGAAATAAATTCCATATCTTCACATGTGTATGGATGCTGTGCGTTTGTCTTAAACAATGCTTTTTCTACCTGAAGGACGACCTGGAGAAGAGCCTATCGCAGTTGGTGGTGGACGACGATGAGATTGACGATCCGGCCATCATGAACTTGTCTAAAAATAGACCCATCCCTCAGGTAAGTGATCTCATCGACCACTAAGGAAGCGAAACAAGTCAGGCAAGGAACGCCTGACACCAAACACCAAAAGGACATTAATGTGTGTAAGCTGTGTGGGGCTTTTAACGCAGTGGCCGAATTGGAAGAGCGCGGGCCTCGTGTGCTGGAGATCGGGGGTTCGGTTCCCGATCTAATCAAACCAATGACTTATCAAATTGATACTTGTTACTTCCTAGCCTGGTGCTTGGCATTAATAGGATACGGCAAGGACTGATTAGCTCAGTATCAGGATAATGTGACAGTGGGATATTGGGTCAGCGGCCTGATTTCCCAGTGGTGCAGCACTATAAAGTCACCATGAATGCACACTGTCACAAGTTGGTATCTGTCCTGATATGACCTTAGATGTTGCAAGTGTGTAAAACTCCCAACAACCAACCCACCAATCGTATAATTCTGTGAGACCCTTGTAAGATGTAATTGTAATTAATAGGGGGTTAGTTAAAATTGGAGATGGTGACCTGTGTGGGGCTTTTAATATGATGTAGGTGGCAATATATATTGTTTTGTTATTTATCGATTCTTGGTTAGTTCGAATTCCATTATTATATGACCTTAGATGTTGCTAGAACATAAAACCTCGAAAAGAGCTAGGTATGGG
The DNA here is from genome assembly GCA_030323885.1 of Branchipolynoe longqiensis. NCBI lineage: Eukaryota > Metazoa > Annelida > Polychaeta > Phyllodocida > Polynoidae > Branchipolynoe > Branchipolynoe longqiensis. The sequence continues at coordinate 51,275,554 of CM059189.1, forward strand.
CGATACCATAGGCACAACAATGATAGTTGAAACCTGACTTCCGGTATTTATCTGCGATTCCCTGATGGTGCTAATCCTATGGTGGAGGGGGGTGGGGGGGGGGGGGAGATCCGCGTTCTCATGGAAATTGGCCGTCTGTGTAATAATCTTCGCTTGTTCTCCGCGGAGACCACTTTCATCCCTGAAAGTCACTGTCACTTGTGACGCGACCACTAGCTTTACTTACCACTATAAACATGAGTTCTAGAGTTTGACTTGTTAGACAAGGACCAAGTAGTAATTATATTTCAGCGATTGTGCGATAATGTGCTAAACGTATGACTAACATGGATTGAGTGATCCAACGACTGCAATTTACATGCGTTCAGAATGATGAGAGAAAGGCATGGTGCTGGAATGATTCCCCCTTTGTTCATTTATTTGTACTTATGCTGCGTAGAAATGTCATTCACGAACGGTGTAGATTAGAATGCGCAACCCGCTTACTAAAGCGGTGTGAATTTCTTCGGTAGATTAATCTCAGTTAGATAAGTTCCTGTTAAATTTAAATAAGATGTTCAGACTTGGCATGTCATTCATAGTCAAAGAAATAACATAGTTAACCTGTTCGTTGACTTCATTTGTTACCATGTTCGTTTAAGCTAACATACATTTAAAGACACTTGATGAGGTTGTAAATGAGTCTGTCTCAAAAGGTGATAACTTATTAATTTCTTTGTCCGTGTAACGATTGACACAAAACAGCACAGAAATAGTTAGACTGAAAACACCAGACGAAGACATTTGCTTCAAATCAATATGTATTCTTATTTCTATCATGAGTATGAAACGCTGTGTAAAAACCAAATCAGGTTATCTTGAGCGAAAAGCATATTTGTGTCCAACAGACACGGAGATCATAATGTTGATCATTACAATCGACAACGTTTCGTCCCATACTACTAGTTAACACCTTTTGAGACAGTCTCAAATACGTACACACATCCTAATAGTTTTAAGATTGCATGCAAAAGGATAAGAATGCTGCCATTAAGAATGCAAAGAGAAACCCGCGAATCAAAATCTCCACTCCAATAATTAAAACCATTCTGGTCTCGTATATGATTCTTCGTGCTTTGAATACATCACTATTTGTGTGACGGAGCCCCATTGCTTTGTCCATGTCCTAGTGAAGATATAAATATGATTTTTCTATGAGTAAAATTATGGAAGGTTATTCTCTAAAACTGGGCACTAAAGTATAACACGGAAACCAAAAGTGAAAACCTTCCAAATAATAGCAAAAACACATGCCAAATAAATGTTTGTCTTCTTTCTACAATCGATCTTTATTTAGTTATAAATCAAACAAATTATGTCACGGTTGAACACTATCTTGTTCTTTGAAATGTGACATTTGGTGTCATTTTGAAATAATTTCCGAATGGTTACTGCAGACAGACAATAATGTTCGCCTACCTTGGCTGTCCTCCAAAGGTTACATGGAATTTTCCTGCACCTGGTGGGCAATAGGACTAGTGGAGTATACTTGGAACCTGGAGTTATTGCATGCTGAAAAAGCTGTGGAATTTCTTCATTTTGGTTCTTAAAAAACAGTTTTACTGGTCTTAAAAGGTCATTTAAAAAAGAAGCTGAAAAAGGGTGGTGACTCTGACTTTCCCATCCTCCATTTTCCTAGCCCTCCCCCCCCCCTCACACACACACATTCCCCCCTGCTCTGTGGCTGCATTGTTGCCCAGCTGAAGCTTGCCTGTGTTACCTCGACTTACCGCTAACCTGGGTGGATCACTAACTTTAAGACTCATGACCACCCGGTGCTCAGGTACCTGGTTATTTCATACAGGCAAAGAACAGCAACCTGGACAACCTGTTTGGTCCATCTTCACCACCTGCCTTCCTCAACACCGAACACTTGGTAAGTCCTGTCAACACACACACCGCAAGGGGTTGGCGGAGATATGTTTTTTCCTAACTCAAAATTTGTTCTATTTCACTGACCTGAGGCACCAGACCGAATTGGTAGAGCGCAGGCCTCCTGGGCGGGAGATTGGGAAATCAATTCCCGGTCGAGTCAGACCAATGACTTACAAAATTTATACTTGTCACTTCCTAGCCTGGCGTTCGGCATTAATAGGCTAGGTATGGACTGGTTGGCTCAGTGTCAGGATAATGTGACTGAGTGGGATTCTGGGTCATGGTACTGGCAGCCTGGTCTCCCAGTGGGGCAGCACTATAAAATCGCCATGAGTGCGCACTGTCACAAGTTGGTACCCATCCTGATATGACCTTAGATGTTGCCATGACGTAAAACTCCAACCAACCAACTGACCCGAGGCTAATGCCTTGAAGAAGGTGTTTCTTCGATTAGATTACTGTGTCTTTTCAATTCAATAAATGCTGAACAAAGCAGTGGTAGGGTTTACAGTTGCTTTGTAATGTTTGCCTAATTTCTTATTGTAATGAGTCAAATAATACGCTTTACCTGTCGAAACTGGCTCTATTTTCTATTAATTTCTAATTTGGGAATATTGCTTTTAGTATTATATTTAGTATCACTTAATTGTATATGTTGGCAACTTTATGCAGGTTTTCTAATGGGATGTGTGCAGGTTAATTCTGTATGAAATTGGCACTCTTATTTGATGTAACTGCACTTCTATTGTATACTAACATCTGTTCTGTTTACAATTTGCGAACCTTTTGTTGTGTTTACGAGTTAGTTTCATGCACTTAGTGCACCGTCTAAGTTATGCACTCGCTCTAAGAAAATATCTTTCTGAGAATGACGACGTGATCATTTGCCTTATTGGTACATAGTTAAGGTGTTTTATTTCTTTATTCAATACTGGGGAGCTGGACGTAGCTCAGCTCGTTGAGTGTTCACCTGTGAAGGTGTTGGTCCACCTCTCCATATAGTATGTACAGTTTCTCAGATGACATCCACCTCTCCATATAGTATGTACAGTTTCTCAGATGATGTTCACCTCTCCATATAGTATGTACAATTTCTCACAAGTCGGTACCCATCCTGATATGACGTTAGATGTTGCCAGAACGTAAAACTCCACAACCAACCACTAATGAGTGGAATGGTGTAAAATATGTCTACAGCTGTGATGTTCATTATTGGATCCCATTGTATTCTGGACATTTTCTGGGGTGATTTTTGTATTTTTTGGTCCATTAGTTCTTTAAGCAGGGGAAATTTCAGTCATAGATGACTGGTCTTCCTCATTCCACTGCTGGTCGATAGAAAGCCCGAGCCTACACTTTTACCGACCCAAGGGATTTTTAACCTCCCACACCACATAGACATGGTATGAGAGCAACGAGCCTTTGATGACGCTGTAAGTTTTACACAGCGGTGGAAATCCCAATTGGCAGAGCTGGGAGCACGGGGAATCGAACCGCCGACCCTCAGATTAGGAGTCTGACCTAGAAAAAAGTCAGACACTCTAACCACTCCGCCACAGAGAACGCCATTATTTCCTGTGAAAACCTTTTATTCTCATTCTAATTATCATTCTCCGGCTGATATCGACTTTGGGTTCTGAACTAGTTGACTTCTTCCTCTTAACTAGACCAAATACACACATTTCACTGTTTTAATCTAAATGATAGCGGGAATAGTTTGGGAGATATTCAATTCTTTAAAACCGGACACGGTGGTCGAATTGGTAGGGCACAGGCTTCCTGTGCGGGAGATCGGAGTTCAATTCCCAGTCGACTCAAACCAATGACTTACAAAATTGATACTTGTTGCTTCCTAGCCTGGTGCTCGGCATTATTAGGATAGGGAAAGGATTGGTTGGCTCAGTGTCAGGATAATGTGACTGTGGGATATCGGGTCATGGTGCTTGCAACCTGATTGCCCAGTGGGGCAGCACTATAAAGTTGCCAGTAGATGTTTCCAGGACATAAAATTCCAACAACCAACCAGAAGAATTTTGGGGACTACTAAGTGTCCAGCGACGACGCCACTTACATGTGAACTTGCAATTGTCATCCAAATCTACAGAATCCAAAGTACAGAGGTATGACGGCGTGATCGAGTCGATAGGGTGCCAGCTTTCCGTGTTGTAGGTCGTAAGTTCGATTCCAGGCCGAGTTAAGCCAATGACTTACAAAGTACTAATGTCGCTACCTTACCTAGTGCTCAACATTACTATGAAAGAGCAAGGACTGGTTGGGTCAGTGCCAGGATACTGCGATTGAGTGAGATATTGTGTGCTAGTGCCAACATGGCACTGTATCTTAATGGGGAAGAACTACGCAATCACCATTAGTACGTTCTGCAGGGTTCGTAGAGGGCCTGCAAAGTCTTGAAACTTCATTTGCCCCATTTCAAGGCCTTGAAACACCTTGAAATTAACCTATTTTGGGTATTTAATCTTGAAAAGCCGTGAATTCCATTAAACTGTCCCCACCTATCTAAATTAGTCCGACTTCGCCATTGTTATTTCTTCCTGAAATCCAAATGAAAATAATCTTGAATTCCTATCAAAAACAGACTTGAAAGCCTTGAATTAACCTTGAATTCCGGATCTTCACACGTGTACGGACCTTGGTACTATGATAAGTCGGTATCCATCCTGATATGACCTTAGGTGTTGTTAGGACTTGAAACTCCACTCACTCACTCACTCACACACACACATTATTTTGCAGGTGTCTCCGGGAAAGACCAACATTTGGGGTTCGCCAGTGACGCGTGAGTCATGCATGGACCCATCACCGAAGGACGACAGTGGCATAAAGACCCTCCTCAACATGCTGCAGTCCAAGCCACAGGCACACTTTCAGGTATCTTGGGAAATCTTAATAGATCTTCGCAATTTCTCGAATTTCAGCGTCTTTTTTATATTTATCGATTAACGTTAAACAAAATGCTAAGGAGTCTGGATGTATATATGACAACAATTAGTTTTGAATCCTGTTCTTCTATGACCTTAGATGTTGGTAGAATAGAAACCCCAAGCAAGAATGAGTTAGATATGGTTGATAATATAGGCACAACGAGGATAGTTGAAACTTGACTTCCGACACTTTTCCGCGATTCCCTGGCAGTACTAATCCTATGGGGGAAAATCCGCATTTTCGTGGAAATTCACCGTCCATGTAATAATCTTGGCTTGTTTTCCCGCGGTGTTTGCTGGAGACCACTTTAATCCCTGTACTTCATAGAAGTTCTCAAACAATCGCATATGGGTCTTTTTCAGAAACTGTACCACTTTTGTGACATGGAAACCAAAAGTGTAAGCATTCTAAATAATAGCAGAATCCATGTTCATATATAGTTTTACATTTTCAACAACAAAAATTACTTTTTGATTTTGATCTGATACAAATTGAGAAAGACGTTAAGATTAACCATGTAGCATCCATCCATAACATCATTTTAACACACATCCACATCATTTTAATGCACAACAAATTCAGACAAGACTTTATTGATTACAATTAAGCGCACACAAAATGTTTTACATGTAAAAAGTTGAAAAAATGTTTGTTGTGTAGATGCAGTGTTGATATGCAAATTTTCACTTTGTCACAAAATCATGTAAGCATATTCTGGATGCATTTTATGGGCTAGATTAAATACATGTGGTATCCCTAACATACTTGATAAACAGAGCCAACAATAACTATTTGACTTGCTCCCTCCCCCCCCCCCCCCCACATAAATGAGGCTCAATCGTTAACAATGTAACATGGAAACCAAATATGTGGTACCGTTTCTGAGAACATCTCGCAACGTCCAAATAGCCGTTTTCCACAACCCACAACATTGATCGTATATGTCTCCAATCATCTGAGGAGTAGTCAAGGAAAAAGCTTTTTACTGATACTTACATTTGCTCTTTCCATTTCCCTTTGCTCACATAACAAGATGAAAGAAAACATTGACAGATGTGTTGTTGTTGAATCAAATTTGATTTGTTTTTATTGAGACAAATAAGTTAGAAAATATAAATTGAAATACTTTTTACAAATTAAAGAGCAGAAATTTATAGGTTAAAATTATGTGCATAAAGATCTATATCCCTGAACTCAAATAGCCTAGAGACAGAGCCTGAACTTAAATAAACTAGTTAAACAAAACGTATTGTAGTGGTCTGCACTGACCTCTCAGGCAAGTAACCACATAGACAGGTAGGCGTGGGGAGTGTGTTGATATCAGGGAGCCTAGGTGGTGAAATGGTTAGCACACTGGCCCGGAATGCAAAGAGATGTGGGTTCGAGTCCCGCTCTAGCTGCAGTATTTCCCATTTTCATCACCCCCACGACAGTATCTTTGGTATAGTTGATGGATAACTTCTGTGTAAATTTAAGGCAATTGTCAAGGCCTTAGAGGGTACAGAGCCCATTCTCCCATTCCTTGGAGAAGACTACTCTGCCACAAATTAAAAGGAATAGTGAATTCAGGTAATTGACTATTGATAGTTAGGGAGCATGTTATCTGTATAGAATAGGTATAGGATTGACCTGCACACGGAACTAGCATCACCTCCCTTAGATAAAAGATTCACCCTGTACTTCCAGTACAGGGGTGAAAACCAACCCATTAGAAAAGCTGGCGAAGAATTTCGACATGCTGGGGAAATTAACTGAGCTGGAAAATTCCTAATTTAAAAAGCACAATATATTCTTTATGTACGTCTTCATATTTACCCTCTACTTTTGATTTGGAAAATATAATAAAACATATACTTTAATGAAATTTAAAAGCAAATCGACAGCGTTCTCTAGCCGCCATCTTGTCTTTTTGGATTCTCTCCCATTTCACCAACTCTGTGCCGATATAAGTATCCATTTGATACTGAAGGCAGGCATTCTACTTCCTGTTCGGGAGTGTTCCATACTAAAGCTATTTTCGCCCGTATTTACACTACATTGTCGTTCACCCCTGTACTGGAAGTACGGGGTGAATCTTTTATCTACACCTCCCTATACATTGCCGGACGCGGTGGCCGAATCGCTAGAGCTCAGGCTTCCTGTGCAGGTCTCTGGTTTGAATCCTGGCCGAGTCAAACCAATTACTTATAAAATCTATACTTATAAAATTTATACTAATAAAATTTATACTACTCGCTACCTAGCCTGGCTCTCGGCATTAATAGGACAGGACAAGGACTGGTTAGCACAGTGTCAGGATAATGTGACTCTGGGATATCGGGTCATGGTGCTGGCAGCCTGGTCTCCCAACGGGGCAGCACTATGAAGTTGCATGAGTGTGCACTGTCACTTTGGTATCCATCCTGATATGACCTTAGATGTTACTAGGACATGAAACATCAACCAACAAAACTACATCGCCTCGAGTATAGCCTTCAATAAAATAAACGAACATCAATCAACTATATCAAAGGTAAGTTTCATTTAACATTTGACACGTTATCCAAGAGTTGTGAAATACAAAGTCGGTCAATGATAGCATTTTGACGCTGCAGGACCCTTCAATTGTGATGGCGAGTAAGCCGCCCATGCTGCCCAACGCGCGCAGCCTGGACGAGTTGGAGCAAGAGATGATTGGCGTTGGCAAGAAGAACGGCCGGCCCCTGACAGTGGAGGAGCTGGAGCGTGAGCTGCGGGGCCAGCCCATCCCGTCCCCGCCTGGGGGACGCCCGCAGCACCAGCGACACTCGCATGCGCCCATTGGCACCCCGCCGCAGGGCGGCTGCCTGCACCAGCAGACGCAGGTAACTTTTACAGTATGGTGCCTGGAAAGTCTCGAAAAGTCTCAAACTTGATTTGTCCATTTCAATGCCTTGAAAAGCCTTGAATTTAACCTAGTTTGGGTAAATTATTCATGAAAAGCCTTGAATTCCATTAAACTGCCCCCATTAGTCCGAAGCTGTCTAATTTAGTCTGAAATCGCCATTCCGAATTGTGATTTTGGACTAAATCCAAATGAAAGTAGTCTTGAATTCCTATTAAAAACAGCCCTGAAAAGCCTTGGAATAGCCTTAAATTCCATATCTCCATATGTGTGTAGACCCTGCTTTCAGGTCATGTGATTTGGTGTGGTGGGATGCGATATAAGGGGGCACGCCAGAAAATATTCATCATTTTATTTTCTTCTACAGAATGTGTCCATTTTCAGCACTGGTGCCCTCATCTTATGGCCATACACTTTTACTAGTAGCTACCTTTTTTTTCCTTAACATTTTTTTTAATTGACGTGGTTAGCACTAAGACAATGTGGTGACAGTAAAGCAATTTCAAGTAAATGCAAACTTTGATTAAGTGCAAAATGTTTATCAACATACAAAATGATATGATAATATTCCCCACCGGTATTCCAATCTCACAAATTCTGTTTTGGTAACAATAACAGCCATATAAATTTCTTTTCGGAATTTGTAAATAGCTGGGCTTGGTTGAATTTCTATAACATTTATTTGCATCAACATTTAATGGCCAAGAATATTGGATGTTGTTTTCTCCGTTTTTTTTCGTTTCCTTTTGATAGATCGTGGGATTTGAACCCATGGGTTCGAATCCTGGTCGAGTCAAACCAAGGACTTAAAAATTGATACTTGTCCGTTCCTAGCCTGGCGCTCAGCATTAATATGATACGGCAAGGACTGGTTAAATCAGTGTCAGGATAATGTCACTGAGTGGGATATTGGGTCATGGTGCCAGCACTATGAAGTCGCCATGAGTGCACACTGTCACAAGTTGGTACCTGTCCTGATAATGACCTTAGATGGTGCCATGACGTAAAACTCCAAACAACCAACCATTGACCAGTGGTCCACAACTGGTTCATCAAAGGCTGTGTTATGAACTGTCCTGTCTGTGGGAAAGTGCATATAAAAGACCTTGCTGCTTATCGGAAAGAGTAGCCTATGGGGCAGCAGTGGATTTCCTCCGAAGAAATATGTCAGAATGACCATATGTTTGACGTCCAATAGCCAATGATAAAAATCAAAAGGCGTCATTAAATAAAACAAATTTTCCTTTTCAACAACCAACCAATCATGATCTCGTCTTGCAGCGTGTGTCCGGTAACAAACCGAGTGTGCACAGCACCAGTCCTGGCCAGCCGTTCAGCTCCTCGCCCCACGCGCCTGGCTACTCTCACAGCACGGCGCCTATCACGATAGCCAAGCGGGGCACGCCGCCCTCCGCCAACTTCCAAGGTAGGCTGCATTGATACGCGTGTGTGGGCTGTACAGTAGCAGTAGTGTGTGTGGACTAATTCTGGGTGTAGTGGCACCGCAGTCCTAACCAAGGCGCGTAGACAATTATAGTACGGCCAAATATAAATTGTTAATTGGTGGTCGTCCTCGCCCGTGCCTGAAAAATCGCCGCCTCTGATTTCTTTATTTCTTTATTAAACTTAAAAATACGTCGGGATAACATAGAATTTACATATTACTCAGCAGGATATGAATCAATCTGTATTTGCTGTGGGATAAATGAAAACATTGTGGAAAAAGAGGGTTGCTACTGTTAATTAAATTATTTTACTTCCAAAATTGAAACTTCTAGAACTGTATGATATACTGAAAAACTAATGAAAAATAAAAAAACCACCTGCCCGACCCGGACTTGTGTGATCAAAAGGACGATCACCAACTTTTTTTGTTATTTGGCCTAATTGCTTTGAATGTGCTGTCTGTTTAGTGTGAATGTGGCAGGTAGATGGAAGCTAGTTGTTTTTACTTGTTTTGGCATTGCAATATGTGTATGCATCCTTTCATTGTGAGATGGGAGCGTGTCCTTGTTTGTCGTCCACTGTGGGTTGTGTTGCGCGCTTCTGCAAGTGGATTAGTATCAGTACAAAGGTTATAAGAATGAAGGTGTTAGCCTTAGATTATGAGTAGAAACTAGTTAAGTTACCCTTTAGCAGGACCACGACCAATCAGAATTAAACAATTTTGTTAGTACATTAGTTGTTTAAGCAGGGGAAATTTCAATCGTGGACGATTGGTCTTCCTCATTCCACTGCTCCTTGCCCTATTCTACTAATGCCGAGTGCCTGGCTAGGAAGCAACAAGTATCAATTTTTAAGTCATTGGTTTGACTCGACCAGGATTCGAACCCACGCTCCAACAATCTACCAACACGGGAGACGGAGGCTTTAACTCATTCGGCCATCCCGTCTGGTTTCGTACTAAATTTAGAGTAATAACTCAGGAAACTCGGGTGAACAACTTATAAAGAGCAAAAATAAAATGCTCATCAGCAGCTTTTTCGAGAGCTAGTGCCTATGATGAGACTTGTGGATACTGGAGCCGACGAGCCTTTGAATTTCGGCATGCACATAACATAGTGAGCACACAGCTTGTACTTACACTAAGTGAATAGTGCTGGTAAAATAAAGTTGCATAGTCCGATGGTTTTGAGTTCCTGTAAAAAAAAAGATATATATATTTAAACAAATTTCCTTTTAATTTAAAAAAAAGAAGAGATAAATATATTTGGTTGATTGTTGAAATCTACCTTACTTTAGTTTGAAGTAACTTATTGTAAATGGCTAGCCTTTGAGATATTTGAAGTCCGAACATGGTAAATTAATTCGGGCAACCACGTCAAAACTCTGATACCAAAGGCTTCAGCGGTAACGGGTTCTATTTAAATTGACTCAGTCAGTATTCCATTCTATGCAGCAACAAATGCTTAAAGTATCAGCATAAGTTAGATCTGCAGGATCAAACCTAGATCATTGTTTTTAGTTTTTTTTTAAAAGAAAAAAAAGATGCTTTCCTCGGATTATTCTGCTTTAAGGACATTAAAATAAGGGACCACGTAGGTTATATTTCGATTATTACTTATAAAATTAAGCATTGCTCCATGATGAGTGGGGATGCTTGGATACTACAGCGCCTGTTTGTGCTTTACCCTCTGTGTTGTCTTTCTGCTTGTACCAGGGTCTGTACGGGGCCTAGAAAGTCTTGAAAAGTCTTGAACTTCATTTGCCCAATTTCAAGGCCTTGAAAAGCCTTAAATTTAACCTATTTTGGGTAATTAGTCTTGAAAAGCCTTGAATTCTGTTAAACTGTCCCCACTGATTTAAATTAGTCCGAAATTGCCATTCGCCATTGTTGTTTTTATCTGAAATCCAAATGAGAATAGTTTTGAATTCCAATCCAAAACGGGCTTGAATTCCATATCTTCACCTGTATGGACCCTGGGATACTACAGCACCTGTTTGTGCTTTACCCCCTCTATTCTCTCTGCTTGTAGTACCTGTAGTGTGCGCCTTTCCCCTATGTCTCGTAGTTTTAGTGTGGCTGTATTTCAGCGCCCCGCTGCCACTCACCAGTGTTTGCTGCCCTGATGCGTGGTGGCAACCTCAGCCCACCTCCGTCCTCCGCCCACCGCCTTGGCATGACACCACAGATGCACATGCGCATCAGCCCTTCCCCGCCTCCCCCTGGAGGGATGGATCCGTGCCTGGTGGGTGGTCCATCCGGCGGCCCGGCCCCACTGCGAGCTGGGCAATGGTCCACTTCGGCCCCCCACCCGGTGTCGCCCCTGGCCGCCCTGAGCCAGGTGCTGCAGCCTGGCGGCGGGGTGGCCTGCACCTTCCCCTACCCGCCCCATCCGGCCGGCTCCCCTGCCCCTCTTGCTCCCAGTGTTCCGCCCACCCAGACGAGCGCAATGCTCCACTCCTCCACCTCCCCCTCCCCACTCCTCTGGTCGCAGGCGTCGCTAGGCAACGGGACGCCGAGCCCGTCACCTACTACGTCGCCGCTGTCCTTCTCCTTCCCGTCGACGTTCCCTTCGTGGCCGGCCTCTATCTGCAGCCCGTTGCTGCCGGCCTCCTACCCGCTGCGCCCGGCTATCTCGCCAACACCCTGGTCCCTGCTCTCTTCCCCGTCCTCCTCCCACTCCCCGTCGCCCACCACCACGGGCAGCATCACAATGACCCCGACCGAAGTGACAAACGCCAAGCACCGCATCGCCGCTGCACTCACCACCAAACTCCTGGCCTCCGGGATGAACGGTGGTACCGGTATGTGCTAGAGTTAAGAAGCGGGCTGGTAATATGGATATATATAGGCCAATGGTTTGGGTTGTTGTTGGAGCTTTATATCCTGGCAACATCTAAGGTCATATCAGGATGGGTAGCGACTTGTGGCAGTGCACACTCATGGCAACTTTATAGTGCTGCCACACTGGGAAATCAGCCCTGCTGGCACCATGACCCAATATCTCACTCAGTCCCATTATCCTGACTGAGCTAACCAGTCCTTGCCCTATCCTGTTAATGCCGAGCACAAGGCTAGGAAGCGACAAGTATCAATTGGATAAGTGATTGCTTTGATTCGACCGGGAACCAAACTGCCGACCTTCCAGGTGCGAGGTCCGCGCTCTACCGATTCGGCCACTGCGCCCGGTTATACCAATTGTAAAGTCCACGGCTGGAATCTGGGGTTGTGTAGGCAGACTATAATGAAATCAATACAGGCGAGAAGAGAAAGGAAGAGTATAATGAGTGAAAGTAGAGAGAGAGCCAAGCCCTCAGGTTTATTATTTATAGTCGTACATGGATCTGGTATGGCACACCACCTGAGAATCAAGCATCTAAAGCTCCACCAATGAACATCAAGCATTCCTGGGTTCCCATGGCTACATTGCTCTGCCCACCACCACCATGCGGCGTGTCTGCCTTGGCCACCACCTGCCCTGAGCTGAGTGTGTGGTGATCAGTGACTAACAGAGGGGGGGGAGGGGGTAGTGAGTAGAGCTTCAAGTGTCCCTTACACACTATCTGACTAACACACAATGACTATTGACCATGAGTAAAGTATCACCAGCAACTACATAAACACATTCATGCACCTGGCCCTATATACCTTTTACTACAATAGACCATTTGCATTCCCCCACGAATGCGTTTTATCAGAATATTTTGCACAATGGTGTTCACGGGTTAGCTCAGTATCAAGGTAATGTGACTGAGTGAGAAATTGTGGTGCCTGGTCTCCCAGTGGGGCAGCACTATTAAGTTGCCATGAGTGTTCACTGTCACCACCAGTCGGTACCCGTCCTGATATGACCTTGGATGTTGCCTGGACGTAAAACCCCAACAAACAAATCAATAATAGATGGACCCTCTTTGTGTTTGTCACAATGTTCCATTACACTGAGCCCAGCAGTACCGTGTGATGACCAACCCCAGCCCCTTCCTTCACCGCTTCTTGTTCTTTTGGAAATGGACTATTTTATGCACCATCACCATTTTGTATTCATCACACTTACCGCTTCTTTGTAAATAGCACACTGTATGAATTCATTGCTATTTCTTCATTTAATTGCTTGAATAATTTCCATCATATTGGAACATTTAATATATATATATACAGCGAACAGAAATTTGTTTTCAAGCGACTCATGAAAAAGAAGCAGTAGTATCTGCTTAGATACTGTTGTAATAGTCTGTTGATATATGCTAATTTTAATTTAAAAATTAGTAAATATATGTAATCCTTGGAACAGGGCCTCGAAAGTCTTGAAAACTTCATTTGCCCCATTTCAAGGCCTGGAAAAACCTTGAATTTAACCTATTTTGGGTAATTACTCTTGTAAAGCCTTGAATTCCATTAAACTGTCCTCACTGATCTAAATTAGTCTGAAATCGCCATTCACCATTGTTGGTTTTTCTTGAAATCCAAATGGAAAGTCTTGAATTCCTTTCAAAAACAGCCTTAAAAGGCCTTGAAATAGCCTGGAATTCCATATCTTCACATGTGAATGGACGCTGGTATTATTTTTCAGTGCCGAGGCATTGGTCTTCCAGCCATTGTTGGTGCAGTTATTTACACTTAAAGAAAAACAAAAATACAAGAAATTAAATGGTTTGGTACAATAACAAAAATGTATATATTTTAAATTGTGAACATCATTGTTTGTCATACATATGATGAGTTAGCCTTAGTATAACAATATAGGGTTAATTATGAGTAATTACCATTACAGAGAGGTCCAGGAGTGATCTTATGGAGCGGTAGTGGCAGCAATTATTCACGCAATTATACGAGTTCCAAACAGTTTATCGAGTCGTGAAGTGATCTTATGGAGCGGTAGTGGCAGCAATTATTCACGCAATTATACGAGTTCCAAACAGTTTATCGAGTCGTGATATGAAGTTATTGCCAACACATATTGCTCATTTCTATATCTACTTTACGAGTTGGGAGAACTACAATAAAACCTCTTTAAATCGACCGACCAAGGGACCAACTTTAAATGGTTCATTTAGGGATGTGGTCGGTTTATGGAGTTTTTTTATCGCTACAATGGTATTATTGTATTGGCGATCGTTTGGAACCCAAATAAAGTGATCGATATAGGGGAGTGGTCGATCTGTGGAGGTGGTCGGTTAGTGAGGTTATACTGTACATGGCATTGGTTGTCATAATGTAGGGTGGTGTCTATAGATGTATTGATTTTGTTGTTGTCTTTTAGGAAGTCCTGCTGAGCGGCAAAACAACAAGAACATGCCCCCCTTCATGAGCAACCAGCCCGTACAACAACGGTAGGCCATGTTTTCACAAATAACCTATCACTGCTGGAGAGTGGGCGGCCATTTGGGCGGCCATCGATTATCACGGTCTGGACCATACGAATCATCCCGGTCATCAGAATTTCAAATAGAACACCCCGAGTTGTACCTAAATAAAACACGGGCCGTGTACAAAATGATCCTAATCCAATACCTCAAATCTTGGCTGGGGGCATCAGGAGCAATGACGTGACATTTGTGCTGGGTACCACACGGGATGCCCAAATGAGTTGAGCGTCCGTCTCCTGTTTTGGGAGATTGGGGGATCCGAACCCTGGTCGAGTCAAACCAATGACCTACAAATTTATACTTGTCGCTTCCTAGCTAGGTGCTCAGCATTATTAGGATAGGGCAAGGGCCGATTGGCTCAGTGTCAGGATAATTTGACTGAGTGGGATATCAGGTCATGGTGCTGATGGCCTGGTCTCCAGGTGGGGCAGAATTATAAAGTTGCCATGAGTGTGCACTGTCACAAGTCTGTACCCGTCCTGATACGACCTTAGAAGTTGCCAGGATGTAAAACTCCAACCATCCATCCATCCATCCATCCATCCAAAGATGTTCATGGCAACCCCGCCCCCTTCCTTCCAAACCGCAACAAGAGCCCTGTCATTATTTGCATGGCTTTTATGTGTATTACTTGTGGACTGTAGACATTCACATTCTTATTGTAAATCATTTCTGTAGAAAGCTCATAAGAGACAAGCGTATAGTATATCCTGCAGGAATCTTCAACTGTCTTGTAAACAGGATTAATATATTTTCTCAAGCCACTGTCTTTCCTGTCCATGACAAATTAGTGGGTAAGATCATTACGTAAATCTACGATATTGAACTTAATCAATTAGCTATATTCAAAGAGTGTAGTTGCCAGTTGGTTTGCTTCGAGAAGATGACAATAAATAATAGTCTTTATTTGAAGCAGCATAATGTGATAAAGCGACCAGATTTTCTTAACTAAGCCAGGTACCTAGATTAGTGAAATATTTATTACTTCATATAAGGAATACTATGTAAATTTAATCGAAGTGACTGTCATCACGGTACGTGTCCCTCACGCGATTCTATAGTCACAGTACCGTGATGACAGAAGATTATTCTACAAGTAGGGTTCTGGTTAGGGTTAGGGTTAGATATTTTGTGTAGTCATTGATTGTAGACTTTGGATCTAAAAGAACGGTACCATGACGCTAGACTGCCAATCTATATCAGTGGTACTGTGATGCTAGACTGCCGCACTGCTGTCATGGTACTGTAGAGGGGTCCAAAATTAATAGCACCTGTCACAGCTGAAGCCTATGTTGTCCAGCAGTTTGGTGTGTGCACCAAAGTTATATTTACATGTTTCCACTTCAAATATTTAGAAAATTAGCTCTTTAAAATAAGATATTTCAGAGTAGAGTAGATTATAATGGTGAACCTAATATATTTATGTAGGGAATATGGAAGAAGTTCTAAGCCATCAGATTATGCAAATCTAATCTGCTCTTGTTCTGTCCTTGTCATGCAGAATGCCCTTTCCTGTCGGCTTCCATGATAACCGTGGTGGTCGTGGAGGTGGCCCTCACCACCACCAGGGGCCGCCACCACGTGGACACCCGATGTTCAAGTAAGTCGACACTACGCTTGCTTACCCACAGTTAGTTACTCCCAATGCACTGTCTCTGTGACGGCTGCTAAAGGGCCTGTCACACTATGACCTATGGCGTTGTGCATGTTCAAAATGTTCAACTTATGCCGGCGTGTGGCCCATAGGTCGAGCCGCCAAAAAAGTTTGGTGCATGTTCAAAACTTTGAACCTATGCCGCCGGGTGGCCCATACGTTCCTCATACACTACATGTACATTAGTGGTACGTCGCGATACGTTAGGAACACGTTCAGTATACGGCGGCCTTTGTTACTCATACGCTGGTCCTGTCGCCTCCAACCATCAAAATACGTCCCAATTCGCCGAGTATACATCGTCATATGCTTTGCATACGTCGCTATACGGTAGGGATACGGTAGCCATACGCCAGGCATACATACGTATACGCTTCATACACCGCTGGGACCTCCCACAGTGCACAAAGGTCGGCTTATCTCGACCTATAACGTTTTTCAAATTATTGCGCCATGTTACGCGTACTCTGCCGCCATACGCCGTAGTGTGACACGCCCTTAAGCAACCCTAGAGAAAATGTGTTGGACGGTTATGGAAATAACCATATGAATTTGCAACCTAAGGCCTTGTATCCATAGACTTTTGGGAGCGGACGTAGCTCAAGCGGTAGAGTGTCCACCTGTGAAGGTGTGGGTCATCCGATCGATCCTGCTCAGTGGCCCCATTTGCAGTTTGGGCAATTTTCCGTTCCAATCAGTGGTCATCAAAGTCTGTGGTATGTGATGTCCTGTTTGTGGGAAAGTGCATATAAAAGACCCCTTGCTGTTTCCTCCAAAGAAATATGTCAGACTGACCATATGTTTGATGTCCAATAGCCGATGATACAAATCAATATACTCTAGAGACGTCGTTAAATAAAACAAGCTTTTTTTTCGTACCAAGGCAGTTTTGCTTGAATTTCGACATGGTTGTCATTTACCTCTACTCTGGGTTCCCACGTGGGAGGTGGTTTACTTGGTCCTTAACTGAGTCAAGCCGTGCAAGTGTTGCTGCCTTGCCTGACACTTGGCATTACTAGGATAGGGTAAGGAGCAGTGGAATGAGGAAGACCAATTATCAGCAAATGAAATGTACCATTTAATCAACAAATGTCAGGAAACAAACAAAGAAAAACAACCTGAGTATTCACTGTATCACCTGTACTATATGTGTTGCAGACTAAAAATTCAATACTGGTTAGCTTAGTGTCAGGATAATGTGACTGAGTGGGATATCGGCTCATGGTGCTGATGGCCTGGTCTCCCAGTGGGGCAGCACTATAAAGTCGCCATGAGTGCACACTGTCACAAGTCGGTGCCCGTCCTGATATCACCCAAGATGTTGCTAGGATATAAAGCTCCAACAACCAACCAACTAGCGATTTAAGCTGTCTGTTTGTT
Organism: Branchipolynoe longqiensis; assembly: GCA_030323885.1. Taxonomy (NCBI): domain Eukaryota; kingdom Metazoa; phylum Annelida; class Polychaeta; order Phyllodocida; family Polynoidae; genus Branchipolynoe; species Branchipolynoe longqiensis. The sequence goes on from CM059189.1 coordinate 51,293,118, forward strand.
TTTTTGCCCAATGACCTAACCCCATTTAAAATCTTGTTCCCCTCAACCCAGTCAAAACAAGGCTCCGTTTGACCCTCACTTCCCCGGTGACCGACACCATGGCGAGCGTTTCCAAAATGGCCGCCACCCAGGAGACCGGTTCCAGTCGGGTGATCGCTTCCCGCCCGGCGGGCCTATGGATGACCGTGAACGGTATGGCCCTGGGCCCATGGATGACCACGAGCGGTACGGGCCTGGGCATGGCCCCATGGACGACCGCGAGAGGTTCGGCCCAGGTCCCATGGACGACCGGTATGGTCCCGGTCCAGGTGATCGCTTCCCGAATGGCGACTTCCATGGTCGTCACCCGGGAGACCATCAGATGGACCGGGGCGGGCGTGGCGGCTTCGGTCACATGGACCGTGGCGGAGGGCGCGGTGGCTTTGGAGGGCGCGGCAGGGGCTTCGACGGGCCGATGGACCACCCCGGCCGGGGAGGCTTTGACATGCGCATGCGCGGAGGGCCGATGGACATGCGCGGGCGCGGTGGGTTTGACATGCGCGGGCGGGGCCGCGGGGGCTTCCACCATGGGAGCCCCCGGTGGAGACAGAACTCGGGCGGTGATGACGAGGATTACGAAGGTGATGTTGACCGCGACGTGTATTCCAACCTCATGACGCAGAAGGAAAAGGACTGGATCATCAGGATTCAGCTGATGCAGATTCACACCAACGACCCGTACCTCGACGACTACTACTACACAGTAAGTGCGCCCGCCCACCCATAAGATCAGCACCGAAATCACTGGGCGCGGTGGCCGAATCGGTAGAGTGCAGGCCTCCCGTGCAGATGATCGGGAGTTCAATTCCCGGTCGAGTCAAACCAATGACTTACAAAATCGATACTTGTCACTTCCTAGCTCGGCGCTCGGCATTAATAGGATAGGGCAAGGACTGGTTAGCGTAGTGTCAGGATAGTGTGACTGAGTGGGATATCAGATCATGGTGCCAGTGGCCTGATTTCCCAGTGTGGCTGCACAGTAAAGTCGCCATGAATGTGCACTGACATAAGTCAGTACCTGTCCTGATATGACCCTAGATGTTGCCAGGATGTAAATCTCCAACAAACAAACAAAGCACCGAAATCACATGCTCAGTCTGTGTATGTGTGTGTGGGCCGGGGGGTTCATAGTAAGAAAGACTAGCTTTGCAACCTGCTTCTCTGTTGACCATGTATTTCAATTGTGGTTTCTCTCCCTTGTTCCCACTGCCCATCGGCCACACTAGAAGTGGCAAATGGAGAAGTTAATCCGCGAACGAGCAGCCAAGGCGGGTAGTAAAGGTGAGCCGAAGCTGGTGCTGCCCCAACTCGCCAAGGCAGATGGCCGCTTGTACAAACCAGGTGCGTAGTCTCACTGAGGAATCAGAAGGTTAAATAAGCCAGCAAAGTCTTGAACTTCATTTCCCCCATTTCAAGGCCTTGAATTTAATCTATCTTGGGTAATTAGTCTTGAAAAGCCTTGAATTCCATTAAACTGCCCCCACTGATCTAAATTAGTCCGGAATTGTCATTCGCCATTGTTGTTTTTTCCTGAAATCCAAATGAATTCCTATCAAAAACAGCCTTGAAATAGCCTTGAATTCCATATCTTCACATGTGTATGGACGCTGAGTTAGTGTGTTGACACGTTTGTATGCCATGAATGCCTAACTGTCACCAAGCTCTGGTCACCCTTATGTCTCTTCTACAAGACTTGATTACTGTGGTTTGGTTTAACAGTGACTTGTGTTTGGTATGTCTGACCTTAGATGTTGCTAGGATGCAAAACGCCAATAAAGCGAACATTATATGATGTATCTAACTGGATGGATATGTAGGTCATTTGCCTCCCTCTTTGTTGCCAGCCTTTATCTATTAAGTCAAAATGTCTGAAGCACTTTCGATGCTTGACATGAAATTTACGTTGAATTAAAGTTGTATAGTTCGATGAAAGCATACAATTTTCTAAACCAAAGCACGGACCTAGATTTGATCCTAGATTTTAAACCAGCTACTGGTGCACTTATTAAACATTTGTTGTTGCATAGAAGGAATTCCTATGTCAATTTAATAGAACTTGTTGCTGATGAAGACTATGGTGTAAGAATTTTTGTGTTCATGCCAAATTAAATTTTTGTTGATTTTCACTTCCAATATCTGCAAAATTAGTCATTTAAAATCAAATTTACTTCCAACTAAAGTAAAGTAGATTATAATGATCAACCTAATATCTTTAGAAAGAAAATGGCAGAAACTAAAGCCGTCCGGTTATGCACCTTTAAAGATGGTTTTGAGTTTCTACCATATTTGGAGGTAAATATATTAGATTGATCGTTATGATCTGCCTGATATTAATCTGAATTTCATCAGTTTTTTATTGTTGGAGGCAATAAATGATGGCCAGGGCTTTATGTGACCTCATTGTCTCCCTTTGTGTTTGCAAGACTGGACGTGGTGGCCGAATTGGTAGAGCGCAGGCTTCCCATGCGGAAGGTCGAGAATTTGAATCCCGGCCGAGTCAAACCGATGACTTATCAAATTGATGCTTATCACCACCTAGCCTGGCGCTTGGCATTACTAGGATAGGACATGGAGTGGTTAGCTCTGTATCAGGATAATGTGACTGTGATATCAGGTCATGGTGCCGGTGGCCTGGGCTCCCAGTGGAGCAGCACTATGAAGTCACCTTGAGTGTACACTGTCACAAGTCGGTACTTGTCCTGATATGACCTTATCTGTTGGTAGGACATAGAACAACAAACCCAATAAACGCATGTTTGCAATCCACTGAACTGACTGGGTGACATGGGGTTTGCGTGTTGCAGTCCAGTTTGAGGGTTCGCTAGGGCGACTGACGGCATCCTCGGTACACAACCCACGTCAGATAATCGACGTCAGAGTCAAGACCAACACGGGCGATGAGGAGGGCCGGCACAAGGAGGTGCGGCGCTTCAAGCAGCTCCTCATACACATAGAAAAGGTGAGCGCTCCCTGTGCAGTGTAAGCAAAGCACTCACACCACTCCCTGGACGGGATGGCCGAATGATGTAGAGCGTTTGTCTCCTATTTTGGTAGATCGTGGCATTTGAACCCTGGTCGGGGCGCGGTGGCCGAATCGGTAGAGCACAGGCCTCGCGTGCGGAAGATTGGGAGTTTGCGAGTTTGGTTCCCGGTTGAGTCAAACCAATGACTTAAAAATTGATACTTGGTGCTTCCTAGCCTGGTGCTCAGCATTATTAGGATAGTGCAAGGGCTGGTTAGTTCAGTGTCAGGATAATGTGACTGAGTGGGATATCGGGTCATGGTGCCAGTGGCCTGATTTCCCAGTGGGGCAGCACTATAAAATCGCCATGAGTGCATACTTTCACAAGTCGGTACCCATCCTGATATTACCTTAGATGTTACTAGGATGTAAAACAACAAACAAAACAAACTGAACCCTGGTCAACTAAAAACCTATGACTTAAAAATTTATACTTGTCGCTTCCTAGCCTGGCGCTCGGCATTATTCACACCATGACCCACGTGTGTTTTCCCACTTTGTACAATTCACACCATCACCCACGTGTGTTTTCTCACTTTGTACAATTCACACCATGACCCACCTGTGTTTTCTCACTTTGTACAATTCACACCATCACCCGTGTGTGAATTCTCACTTTGTACAATTCACACCATGACCCATGTGTGTTTTCTCACTTTGTACAATTCACACCATCACCCATGTGTGTTTTCTCACTTTGTACAATTCACCCCATCACCCACCTGTGTTTTCTCACTTTGAACTATCCACAGCATGACCCACGTGTGTTTTCTCACTTTGTACAATTCACACCATCACCCGTGTGTGAATTCTCATGTTGTACAATTCACACCATGACCCACTTGTGTTTTCCCACTTTGTACAATTCACACCATCACCTGTGTGTGAATTCTCACTTTGTACAATTCACACCATGACCCACCTGTGTTTTCTCACTTACAATTCACACCATGAATCAGCTGTGTTTTCGCACTTTGTACAATTCACACCATGACCCACCTGTGTGTTCTCACTTTGTACAATTCACACCATCACCCATGTGTGAATTCTCACTTTGGACAATTCACACCATGACCCACCTGTGTGTTCTCACTTTGTACAATTCACACCATCACCCGTGTGTGAATTCTCACTTTGTACAATTCACACCATGACCCACCTGTGTGTTCTCACTTTGTACAATTCACACCATCACCCATGTGTGTTTTCTCACTTTGTACAATTCACACCATCACCCACGTGTGTTTTCTCACTTTGTACAATTCAAACCATCACCCACCTGTGTCCTCCACCAGAGCTACGACCTGCTGCTGGTGATTGACGATGTGGAGAAGCGCGCCATGGCGCTGCCCGAGCCCGCACGCCCGCCACTGTACCATGAGAGGGCACTGCGCGTGCATGAGTTGTATGAGCTGCTCCACCTGGAGGCACGTGACGACATCTCATTCGCACAGCTTCTCACCGTCAGGAAGGGCACCAAGCTCGTGGCGCGCACGGTCCCCTTCCTCGGCAAGGTCAGTGCAATGCGCTTATTTCTTTTTCTTTTTTGTGATGGTTTATTTACCCTGTCCATCCCGAGTAAGTCGCATTGCGGCTTGTTTTCATCGCTGAACAGCAAGTCTCAATTTGGTAGTTGTCTTAGCCGTTAGTGGCTAGCCTTAATTACGTTAGTTGTTTTGATGCCATGTTTGTGACATTTTGGTATATTCCTACCCCATGCGCTAGTGTTAGTATGGATACTCAATTTACATTGCGACTTTAATGGAGTTGCGCATTGATAAAACCCCAGTCACACTACTGCTTGCAACCACTTTGCAACCACATAAAAGGGTTGTTCGCAAAGTGGTCCTCAGTGGTCGCCAACCTCCTTGCGACCATTTTGGTGGCATGGAGGTTACAGCTACTGTACTAAAAGCCTCCTTGTGGCCAAAATGGTTGCCCAGAGGTTGGCGACCATTGCTTTGTTCGCAAGGTCACCGGTGACTGGGCTTTTTGGTCCAAAGTGGTTGCAAGCCATACTGTGATTGGTGCTTAAGCTCATTGATAGCTGGCGCTGATATGCGATATGCTCCTAAGAAGGACTGAAGCTGCGACTCGGCGTGTTTACACACCCGGAAATAGGATGGGGGTCTGTCCCAGCTCCATCACTAAAGGACCAGTACTTTGAACCCATAGACACATGCTTCTTTATCGACTATCGACTCAAGTCAGCATGATTCTACATTTAGTTTTTAGCGTGGATTGCAGTAAAATTGCACTCATAACTAATTCTAATTAAATAAAAATACCACTCCCGGTATGTAGGTGTAGCAGTGTGTAGTGATACAGTGTGCTTCACACTTACCCTGATATAAGACTCCAACATTCATTCATTAAATATATGTCTTGGACTATGCAGCTTTATGAGCCATGTGTCTTGGACTATGCAGCTTTAAGAGCTATGTGTCTTGGACTATGCAGCTTTAAGAGCTATGTGTCCTGGACTATGCAGCTTTAAGAGCATTTATATACAGTGATTCGTTCTCTTGCCTACTGCCTGTTGCTGGACTGAAAACGAATGACCCTATTCTAGCAACGGTCATTTATAAAATGAACCAACTGGCAACGGAGGGGTATGACATCCACCTGTGCTGGGTGCCTGGCCATGCTGGCATAGAAGGAAACGAACGAGTTGATCGGGCTGCGAAGAAGGCCCTGAACTATGGCGTTGAACCGTGTCTGATCTGAAACCACTAATAGCCACCCACATAAAGTCCAAGTGGCAACATGAGTGGGATGAAAACATTAATAAACTTAAAGAAATTGAACCATCTGTGGGAAAACCACACCAGACTCATGCAGGAGGTCGGCGGGACCAAGTAGTCCTTAGCCGCTGCCGTATTGGCCACTCGTGGCTTACACATGCTTTTCTGCTCATGGGGGAACCTCCCCCCTGAATGTATTGGGTGTCGGTCCCTGCTGACACTCAAACACATTTAACTAAGTTGCGTTGATTTTTTGGCCCTGCGCCAACAATTCTCCACTGCAGACAGTATGCATGACCTTTTTACTCAAGTAAAACGAGAAAACGTTTTAGCCTTTTTGAGGGTAGCTGGACTGTACCACCTCATATAGTTTACTAATAAATTCTATCAATTATTAATAAAACTTTTCTTTTTCTATTTGAATTTGTTTCCCTTGACCACAAATATATGATTGTGAGCTTTCTAATTTAATGAGTGTCTATTGGCACATAATTGATTGTCTGCTTTTACATGTAAAAGCGATGGTTTGAAACAAAAAAACAAACGTTTCTCGCCGTGAATATGGCCTATGCTGCCGACACGGCGTCTTGGACTATGCAGCTTTAAGAACTATGTGTCTTTGACTATGCAACTTTAAGCACTATGTGTCTTGGACTATGCAGCTTTAAGAGCTATGCGTCTTGGCCTATGCGGCTTTAAGAGCGATGTGTCTTGGACTATGCAACTTTAAGCACTATGTGTCTTGGACTATGCAGCTTTAAGAGCTATGTGCCTTGGACTATGCAGCTTTAAGAGCTATGTGCCTTAGACTATGCAGCTTTTAGAGTTATGTGTCTTGGACTATGCAGCTTTAAGAGCGATGTGTCTTGGACTATGCAGCTTTAAGAGCTATGTGCCTTGGACTATGCAGCTTTAAGAGTGATGTGCCTTGGACTATGCAGCTTTAAGCACTATGTGTCTTGGACTATGCAGCTTTAAGAGCTATGTGTCTTGGACTATGCAGCTTTAAGAGCTATTTGTCTTGGCCTATGCATCTTTAAGAGCGATGTGTCTTGGACTATGCAACTTTAAGCACAATGTGTCTTGGACTATGCAGCTTTAAGAGCTATGTGCCTTGGACTATGCAGCTTTAAGAGCTATGTGTCATGGACTATGCAGCTTTAAGAGCTATGTGTCTTGGACTATGCAGCTTTAAGAGCTATTTGTCTTGGCCTATGCATCTTTAAGAGCGATGTGTCTTGGACTATGCAACTTTAAGCACAATGTGTCTTGGACTATGCAGCTTTAAGAGCTATGTGCCTTGGACTATGCAGCTTTAAGAGCTATGTGTCATGGACTATGCAGCTTTAAGAGCTATGTGTCTTGGACTATGCAGCTTTAAGAGTTATGTGTCTTGGACTATGCAGCTTTAAGAGCGATGCGTCTTGGACTATGCAGCTTTAAGAGCTATGTGCCTTGGACTATGCAGCTTTAAGAGTGATGTGCCTTGGACTATGCAGCTTTAAGCACTATGTGTCTTGGACTATGCAGCTTTAAGAGCTATGTGTCTTGGACGATGCAGCTTTAAGAGATATGTGTCTTCGACTATGCAGCTTTAAGAGATATGTGCCTTGGACTATGCAACTTTAGGAGCTATGTGTCTTGTCGTCTACAGGAGCAAGCTCTCATGGTGGTAGCTGCAATCCTACAGTCAATCCTCACAGTCATCAAACGGGATCTTCAGGATGAAGTGAGTATAAAACGGTTTGACTTATTTGCCAGTCAGGGTAATCCGATCGATCCTGCTCACTTGACCTATTTGCAGTTTGGGCTATTTTCCGTTCCAACCAGTAGTCCACAACTGGTTCATCAAAAACTATGGTAATTGCTGTGCTGTCTGTGGGAAATGGCATATAAAAGACCCCTTGCTACTTATCTGAAAGAGTATCCTATGTGGCGACAGTGGGTTTCCTCAAAAGAATTATGTCAGAATGACCATATGTTTGACTTGCAATAGCGGCTGATGAAAATCAGTGTGCTTTAGAGGTGTTGTTAAATAAAACTAACTTTTTATTTGCCAGTCAGCATTATGACTCACTTTGTTAATCAGAAAACATTACATATCTGATCAGTTCATATGGCTATGTAATCAGACTTACTTTGTAGGGCTGACTTACAAAATTGATACTTGTCGCTTCCTAGCCAGGTGCCAGGCATTATTAGGATAGGGCAAGGACTGGTTGGTTTGGTGTCAGGATAATGTGACCGAGTGGAATATCAGGTCATCGTGCTGGCGGCCTTGTCACCCAGTGGGGCAACACTATAAAAATTGGCATGAGTGCGCACTGTTACAAGTCGGTACCCGTCCTGATATGACCTTAGATGTTGCCAGGACATGAAGCTCCAACAACCAAAACGGTTACTTGTGGTGGTACCTATGTATGACCTATGACTTGGTAGTGTTGGTGTTATGATCTAATAAATGGATCAATTTTAACCAAATGGATCAAGTAGTTGAGCCTGTAATTTACAGCAAGATCTTGTACTGATAGAATATAGCAAGACTCAACCAGCTGTGGCGGTTACTCTTAGATATCTGCAATGCAACACAGACGAGCTATCTAGTACCGAATTAAATTAAATGGGATAGCCTAGCCATGTCCATTTCTCCTTCCAAGAGGTTATAGGCTCTGTCAAGTCAACCCATAATCTGAAATGAGCACTGTGTCACACACTGCCTGCTATAACTGACGGTATGTGATAGCTGTTATTGTTTGATGATTCACGTGCATAAGTTAATCCTTCTATGATCTGTCATGGCAGATAATGCGGTTTGATGAACCACTCTGATAGCTGTTTTTGTTTGATGATTCACGTGCATAAGTTAATCCTTCTGTGATGTGTCATGGCAGATAATGCGGTGTGATGAACCACTCTGATAGCTGTTTTTGTTTGATGATTCACGTGCATAAGTTAATCCTTCTATGATCTGTCATGGCAGATAATGCGGTTTGATGAACCACTCTGATAGCTGTTTTTGTTTGATGATTCACATGCATAAGTTAATCCTTCTATGATCTGTCATGGCAGATAATGCGGTGTGATGAACCACTCTGATAGCTGTTTTTGTTTGATGATTCACATGCATAAGTTAATCCTTCTATGATCTGTCATGGCAGATAATGCGGTGTGATGAACCACTCTGATAGCTGTTTTTGTTTGATGATTCACATGCATAAGTTAATCCTTCTATGATCTGTCATACAGAAAATGTGGTTTGATGAACCACTCTGATAGCTGTTTTTGTTTGATGATTCACGTGCATAAGTTAAGCCTTCTGTGATCTGCAATGGTATGTGCTGTTTGATGACCTTCTATGATAGCTGTTTTTTTATTGTTGATTTATATGCGCAAGTTAACCCTCCTGTGATCTGTCATGGCAAGAAACAGCGATCATAGCTGTTTCTTGCTGTTTGATACATAGGTGCAAGTTAGTCCTATTATCTGTCATGGCAAATAATGCCTTTTGACGATTCGCTATGATAGCTGTTTCTTGCTGTTTGATACACGTGTACAAGTTAACCCTCCTGTGATCTATCATGGCAGATAATGGCAAGAAACAGCGATCATAGCTGTTTCTTGCTGTTTGATACATAGGCGCAAGTTAGTCCTCCTATTATCTGTCATGGCAAATAATGCCTTTTGACGAGTCGCTGTGATAGCTGTTTCTTGCAGTTTGATACACGTGTACAAGTTAACCCTCCTGTGATCTGTCATGGCAAATAATGCCTTTTGACGAGTCGCTATGATAGCTGTTTCTTGCTGTTTGATACACATGTACAAGTTAACCCTCCTGTAATCTGTCATGGCAGGTAATGGCTCAGCTGTTTGAACCGGTGGCTTGCGTTGTTGCGGAGACGGCCTTGCCTCAACTCATTCTTCTTACCACGCTGCTCACCACCCCACTCACCGACTCACACAGCGAGACCACTGTACTTATCTTTATGCTACAATCCAAGGTGGGCATATACAGCATTTTAAGGCTTGTTTCTAGATCATTTTTATTGTTTACTTGAAAGGTTATGTAAGGTCAATTTTAAATTGAATATTCCTGTCTGATTGGCAATGACAAAATGTATCCTGAATAAGGTTATAGACCCATCGTTAGCGAAGTATACTCGACCTATTCAGAATATTTCCCAAAGTAAATAACATCATTTTTAATGGAAAAGTAAAATTTGGACGTGGTTATACAGGGCTGAAAGATCTCTGCTGTTTCCTGCATATCTGTGATTTTTTATATTTACCTATAAGAGGGCTCGGACAGCCGGGCACTTAGCGCATCGGGCCCTAGCAACTATTCGAGTCAGTGAATACAATGGCAGTCACAGCATTGTAGCGAATGTAAATAAAACAAAAAGCACAAATCTATTCACTGCTAGGATCTAATTCTGTTATTTAGAACCATGAATATTCACTCAGGGGTTGAAATGTTATTTAGGAGCATAACTTACTGAATAAGTGAAATTCGGCTCAAATTAAACCCAAAATCCGAGCGATATGAAAGCTGCCGCCGCATCGGCGGCGTTATTGCGAATGTAAATAAAACAAAAAGCACAAATCTATTGACTGCTACGATCTAATTCTGTTATTTAGAACTATGGATATTCACTCGGGGGTTAAGATAATGTTATTTAGGAGCATAACCTACTCAATAAGTGAAATTTGGCTCAAATTAAACCCAAAATTTGAGCGATATGAAGGCCGCTGATGCATCGGTGGTGTTATTGTGAATGTAAATGAAACAAAAAGCCCAAATGTATTCACTGCTACGATCTAATTCTGTTATTTAGAACCATGGATATTCACTCGGGGGTTGAAATAATGTTATTTAGGAGCATAACCTACTCAATAAGTGAAATTCGGCTCAAATTAAACTTGAGTCAGAGTGATAATAAGGCCGCTGCCGCATTGGCGGCGTTATTGCAAATGTAAAAGCACTGCTGTCATCTGATTGTTTTCACCTCGTCAATATGGCGGTTCTTGTTGTCAACTGGAAGTGACGTGAACGCGGCCCCTACTATTATTTAAGCCAAAGTAAATTCCAAGGAATCTAGATATATATGACAACAGTTGGGTAGTTCGAATCCTGTTTTTATATGACCTTTGATGTAGCTAGAACATAAAACCCAAACAAGAATGAGCCAGGCATGGGTGATAATACAATCCCCACAAGGCTAGTTGAAACCTTATTTCCGGCATCTTTCCACAATTCCCTTAAGTGCTAATGGCCCTGTCGCATTACGACGCATCTCGCAAGCGCGTGGCCAACACGTAAAACGACATTTTTACGTCGAGATGTGTCAAACTTTTCGGCGCGGGGGCAAAAGTTGGATGAATACATACCATATACATAGCGTATGGCTAACGTGCCTCCCGGCGAAAAACGCTCGAATTACGCTCACAGTACATTCGCAGAACGCCGGTGAACGTTATATATACGTTATTCGATCACCAGTACTACGCCTCATACGTTACATACGTCAAGACATGGTGGAGAAACGCCAAACGTATGTTAGACGTATGTTAGACACACATTGTCAGTATGCGGACTATGTTTCCACTGCCTTTTTAAGGTAGATCAACGTAGTGAACGCTGTACGTCTAACATACATCGACGTATATATAACGTACGGCCGACATAACACCCATACGATGTCATACGTTAAAAGTTTTGTGCATGCACAAAACTTTCGCGACCCCCTAATGAGCATCGACGTATGCATAATGAACGCGTAATGCATTACGACATATCCTAATGTAGCGGCCAAAGATCACATTCGTCGGCGTACGTTTGCGCGATGCGTTTTAATGTGACAGCCCCATAAGTCTGGGAGCAGATGCGCGTTTTCGCAGAAATTTGCCGTCGGTGTAATAATCTTGGCATGATTTCTATGGTTTTTTGTAGGATACCACTTTCAGCCCTGGTTATTTAATCCACACTTGGTTGTCCAGTGAACTGATGACCTGTACCATCCGGTGACGAGCGTGAATGCTCGTGCGCCATGTGACCTATCTTCTGTCTTTGTTCCCATGCAGTTTGGTGCCTCCTTGGTTTGGTCGATTGTTAGTCGCGGGGAGGCCATCTTCAAGACAGTCTCACCCGTCGACATGGATGTGGAAAACCAAAATTCATGGTAGGTTTCTGTTCCCTCATTGTTTGTTGTGATATCTGATTGTTTTGTTTGAGTTAGATTTAATGCTGCATAGTCCGTTATTGTTTATAAGACATGGAACTACAGTAAAACCTCTCTAAATCGACCGACCATGGGGGCCGACTTTAAGTGCTCCATTTAGGGAGGTGGTCGGTTTAGGGAGTTAGAATATCCTTGCAGTGGTATTGTTGCGACCCAAAAAAGCAATCGATATATCGGAGTGGTCGATCTGTGGAATTGGTCAGTTAGAGAGGTTTTACTGTAATTGTAATTGTTTAAAAAAATAAATATTTTATTTTATTGACGAGGTATTTACTCTGCCCATAACATATAAGCTCCTGTGAGGGTGCTTGTTTTCAATGCTGGACAGCTGTGGTGCTGTCTTGATCTGTTCCTTTGCTCAGGAGTGTGTACCGGTGTCTGCTCAGGTCAGCCTTCTGCAATTTTGGTTGTTAGTAATAGCCTATGTTAGTTTTTTTGTCTAGTCTGAGTATAATACCTTAGCCTACTATGTACATCTACTTGGGTGACATGCAGGCTTGCGGGAGAGGATCCTGTTCCATTCAGATTTTTTTATTTGTTACAGCATCCTTTCACCTAAACCCTGTCCTTAGATAGTGCACTCGTGTGCTAGAACACATTCGGACCCTTTAGGACTGCAGCCAGGTGGGATGTTGTTTGCCTAACCATTTTGTATTTCAGGGTGGATCAGTTGCATGACCGTGGCCTGTCCATTTCTGTGTTGGTTTGTGCCATTACACATACCCAGGTGGACTGTGCCAAGTGGTGATAGCTTTCCTGATTTCCTTTATGCTTAGGAGGGCTAGTTTTCCTATTTTTTTCTGTTTAGTGCCTACCACTTTTTCTGGCATGTCTTTTGCTTGCTGTGCCAGTACACAGCAAGCAGTGACTGCGCTCAGGGGCAGGTGTGGTTTTGTTGTGTCAGTAATTAATTGTTTTCTTTAGGAATTTTTTGTAGCGGTCAGGGTTACGGATTGCCCGTAATTTTACGTTTTGTTTATTCTAGGCATGTGCTGCCATGGTTAGTACACTTCGCTCATGTATTTTTGTGTTGCTTCTTTCCGTTAGCAAATAAGTTAAGTTAAATGTATTGGCTTGTTTTTGTTTTCTAAGGGGGTGCTTTAGAACTTTTAATTACTTGGGATATATCCAGGGTTCATACGGGACTGCCGAAACGGGACTGCCGATACCTACTTGTAATAGACCAAATTTATTGGAATTAGATGGGAAAATTGCATACATTTTGTTACAACTCTTCTGCTAATAACAGTGTACTTTTTCCATATTTCTCTTTTAATGTCACTTTTATAAACAGATAGAATGGTTTTGTTAATTTAATACATAAATCCATTGTTTAGTTCATATCCCAATTAATTTTGATTGAAGCATAAAAGAAAGTGTTTTCGTATGGAATTTTAGGACAAAAAGTTATGAGCAAAAGATTTTGCCCATTGAGAGTTTAATGGCTATTCAAATTCAATTGAAGGAAGTTTTTGCTCTATAAAGTGAATTTTCCGTTGAAAGAAATTCGAATGAAAACAACCAATGTAATTAGAATACAATTGTGACAATTTAGATTTTTTACCTGTATGTAGCACTTTGTGACCGTGCATGATAAAGCAGCGCAGTGGCGTATAATTCGCACAATCGCACCAACATACATACAAGAACGGACAAGAGACAGATATAACATTTAATGATTATTTATTTAATAAGAATTTAATCAAATTTAAATCAGGGCTGATGTATCAGCTGTGTAATGTGGAGGGCCAGGCACTAAGACCCAGACGCCCTTAGCAGTTCAGATCAACAATGCAGGTTTATGAGCAACTCGTGAGATATATAGATTGTCAACAAGATGTGATGAATTACGTGCAGCGCTCAGACCCATTTAAAGTCGGTGGGAGGGTGGGAGATCGAAGTAGCTTGGTGGAGAGCCGGGAGCGAAGTGCCAGGCTAGGGCAGGGGGACCTACGAGGAAGAGCTAAAAATAGAACACCTGCCTCGTGTGCAAATTACCCATGTTAGCCTGCAGCCAACATGTTTAATATAACTTGAGTGTACTGCTTGTATAGTTGCGAAGATTTTGACGAAAGGTGCCACGGATTTTCTGGGACCAGACGGGATGGCCAAATGAGTTGAGCATCCGTCTCCTACTTTGGTATATTGTGGGATTCGAACCCACAGGTTCGAACCCTGGCCGAGTCAAACCAATGACTTAAAAATGTATACTTCCTAGCCAGGCGCTCGGCATTGGTCGTAATGCTTGCATTGCGTTTGATGCGAGGCAGGGGAGGAGTTCCCTCTCTCTCTCCCCCCCCCCCCCCCCCCCCCCACCGCACCTGCTTTCTCACCTCCTGCTGTCATCTTCCCCTCCGCTTTCTCCCCTCCGCTCTCTCTCCTCCTCCCGGCTTTCTCACCTTCCCGCCTCCTTCCCCCTTATAAGCCACCCGACCAGCCTCCTCCAGCCATTCGCATTCCTGCCGCCCTCTGCTCCTACCTTTTTCTCCACCCACCCACCCTACTACTTATCTTCCCTTCCTCGGGTGGAGGGCTCCTCGGCGCAACCCTCAGATTGAACCTTATAAGCTCCCTCTGAGCTCACTGACATTACTTAATCTTATGTACTATCTTTATGCACCCCTGTATATTTCCCCTTACCATTGCCTTTGACATGTACCCTCTGTGATTTCCTCTTGCATTTACCCTTACCCTGTTGCCCTGTATGTTACTCCTGTATTATCCTGTCTGAGGCACTCAATAAAGTGCCTTTTTCCAACCCCGCCTCCTCTTCCTTCCTTGTCGCGCATCAATAGGACAGGGCAAGGACTGGTTAGCTCATTGTCAGGATAATGTGAGTGAGTTGGATATCAGGTCATGATGCTGGCGGCCTGGTCTCCCAGTGGGACAGCACTATAAAGTTGCCATGGGTGCACACTGTCACAAGTCGGTACCTGTCTTGATACGACCTTAGATGTTGCCAGGACGTAAAACCCCAGCAACCAACCAACCCATGATTGCAGACATAGAATCCTTACAAACAGAAAGATTGCATGCAGTTGATAGCTACACAACTGAAAGTAACAAAATAACGGGAACCACGAGATTATTACTGTCTATTAGCGAAAACAAGTCATTAGACTTAACTGTTATATGCAGCATAAATACACCATCACCAAAAAATACACTTATTCAAATACTTGACTGTGTGTGATAAAGCAGCACAATGGCATATAACTTGATTATACTACATGTATAGGTGCGAAGAATTTGATGAAAGGCGCCACTTAATTTTGCTGTCCTCTTTCAGGACGTCCTTCCTGCAGTGCTTGGGCGAGGCAGCCCTGGAGACTCCGGAGCTGGCCCAGCCCTTTTACGTCTTTCCGACGGTCCCCGCCTACCTGCGTCACCACCTTGGGCTGAGCACCTACAGCACTCTGGAGACGCGCCTCACGACGGCCTTGACCCCGCGCCGGGACGCCTCTCCGCCCCGCGATGTGCCTCCGCCGGCGCCAGTCGTGCCGGTGGCCTCGTGATGGCCGGCCGGGCGGCGGGCGGGCAGGGAGCGCTGGTGCAGGCCCGGTTCAGTGTGAGCGTGGTTCTACACGCGCTGTTAGCAGCACCGCCACTGCACCCCGGCTGTCCGCCCGCCTAGCAACACACAACAGCCAGTACCTAATGCTGGTACCTCATGCTGCAGTTTTACCAGTTCCAGGTACCTCATGCTGCAGTTATACCGGTGCCGGTACCTCATGCTGCAGTTTTACCGGTGTCGGTACCTCATGCTGCTGTTTTGCTGGTGCCGGTACCTCATGCTGCAGTTTTACCGGTGCCGGTACCTCATGCTGCAGTTTTACCAGTGCTGGACCTAATGCTGCAGTTTGACCGGTGCCAGTACCTCATGCTGCAGTTTTACCAGTGCCAGTACCTAATGCTGCAGTTTGACCGGTGCCAGTACCTCATGCTGCAGTTATACCGGTTTCAATACCTCATGCTGCAGTTTTACCGGTGCCGGTACCTCATGCTGCAGTTTTACCAGTGCTGGACCTAATGCTGCAGTTTGACCGGTGCCAGTAGCTCATGCTGCAGTTTGACCAGTGCCAGTACCTCATGCTGCAGTTTTACCAGTGCCAGTACCTAATGCTGCAGTTTGACCGGTGCCATACCTCATGCTGCAGTTATACCGGTGTCAATACCTCATGCTGCAGTTTTACCGGTGCCGGTACCTCATGCTGCAGTTATACCGATGCCGGTACCTCGTGCTGCAGTTATACCGGAGCCGGTACCTCGTGCTGCAGTTTTACCACTGCCAGTACCTAATGCTGCAGTTTGACCGGTGCCAGTACCTCATGCTGCAGTTATACCGGTGTCAGTACCTCATGCTGCAGTTTTACCAGTTCCAGGTACCTCATGCTGCAGTTTTGCCGGTGCCACTTACATGATGCTGCTGTTTTACTGGTGCCAGGTACCTACCTAATGCTGCAGTTTTTGCAGCCAGTAAAACCATAAAGGTTGCAAACCACCCAATTCTCTCACAAAAGCATTGGATCACACAATTTAATTTTCTTTTGTATGGCACTTTGTTTTCCTTTTTCTGTGGGACTACTAGAAATGATAGTGAAAGATTTGTGAGTCATTTAGTCAGTAGGTATTAGCGGATGCTGGACGTTCACTCAGCGCGTTCCTCCTTGTTCACACTGCAGCACAACAAACAAACACTCGCGCATCTAATCAATCTCCAGGCATCACCGAGTCGTACACTACGCCATAGGGTAGGACAATAAGGACTGCCCGGTTGCCCGAGGCACCTAGTTTACTCGGTCGAGCAGGTGAAGTTCTCGGTGACCTGCCCGAACGGGCATGTTATTTTTCTGATCTGCAGTAGCAGATTTCAGTTTCAATTGGCTGACTTGGGCCTGGGCAAGTAGTTTTGCCACTCGAGCAAGTAGAAAATTCAGTCACTTGCCCAATTGGGCAAGTGGTTGGAAAAAATTAGTCCTACCCTGCGCCACTTCACATTCACACACTTTGTGTCACATCACCACTTGACATGCACCGCGTCAAGGAGGGGCTGTCCCCCTCTGCGTGTGGTGTGCACACAGGGGCCGGGCCGTCCTGATATGACCTTAGGTGTTGCCAGGACGTAAAACTCCAACAACCAACCAACACAGGGGTGAGGACCGTGGTGGGTGCTTCAGCAGGTGGGTTGCTGTTTTGGGATTGAATGTATACTGTCCGTGTGTGGGTGGTTCGTGAAGGGCTCTGTAAAGCGACTATATGCAGGGTGGTTCTGTAATGATAACGCAATCTAGACGCAATTAGAGTATGTTGCACCCAATTGCTACTAGGGGGCGTCGTGACGTCCTGTGTAAACTTAGCGGTAACAAATTGTTGCTATAACGGATCGTTTTGGGGGTTGTTTTTTATATATGTATTTAAAATTCTGAAACTGTGACTCTAAGATAAAGTGGACATACAGCAACGAAACATTTGCCACATGCCGTAAAGCAGCTAATAGAAGCCGTGGTTGTGAAGTTTTGTTTGGGGGAAGAATTGAAGGAATTGATGTTAGGTTCTGGGTGCGGCTTCTATTAGGGGTTTTACTATATTTGTCTGGCATTGGAATACACGCGAGCACTGGTCACTACGCCTCTGTATTGGCATCAACAGACAGAGGGTTTGTGGACTTTTCAACACGCTCCCTGCCTGGCACACCGTCACATGAGGCCGCTTTAACAACAGTTTCATCACTTGCTCTCAGGTTGGTCCTCACCCAAGTGTGGGCGTGGTATCTATTATCGATATTGCTACCAAGGAGGAGCACATTGGGGGGAAAATCTAAATTTATTTTGAAAAGTCGTTGTTCGGCTTCTCTTCTTTTTAGGTGCGACTTCTATTAGAGGTTTTACAGTAATCCAATGGACACTTGGGTAGTCCAGTTATAACGGCGTCAATGGTGCGGCATAATATTTTGCATTTAAAATTATGTGTTAAAAAAAAAAAAGTTATGTTAAATATATATTTTTAAAACACAGTAAAAGAAGAAGAAGAAAAAAGAGCACGAAAAAAGTAAATACGACGCAGACTATATTTGGGACATACTGCTATATGCGGACGGGTTTTCTATTGGTGCTATAAGGCAGCCATTGTACAGACAGGGTACAAGTGTACCAATGCAGAATATTGCCATGCAAACTATAGTATGCGGTGTGCCACTTAGCATCATTGACACAAAGACTCCCTCCGAGTGTACCCAAGCGCTCCATACCTCCTGCGCTAACTAACCCAGCCGTGAGCAACTCATGGCAACCAACCACCGAAAGGCGGCCAGCGTCATTGTGTTTTGTCCGATGGTTTTGAGTTTATGCCATTTTTCTTATATAAATATGTTAAATTGATTGTTATAACATACCTTACTTTAGTTTGAAGTAACTTATGGCTAAGTTTTGAGATATTTGCAAATATGTAAAATTAGTCTTGGCAAGCTTGCCAAAACTCTGACACCATAGTCTTCTGCTGTAACAGGTTCTATTAAATTGACTCAGTGTTCCCTTGTATGTGGCAACATTTATATCATCAGTTAGATATGTAGAATCAATTTTAGATACTTGTCTTGGGTTTTCAAAAGTTGATGCTCCGTAGGAGTTAGGACTATGCAGCTTTAATTAGACCGGCTTAACAATGTAGCCTTTTCTTTAATGAACCCTTACAGGCTATATATAAATACACTGTGCACAAAGGTAATAACGCACATAACAATTAATAACTATGTTTCATGTGTGAACCAATAACAGACTGGAATATATCCTAACCGCTTGGTAATCAGTAGCAACGGAGGGTTTCCGCTAACCATGACCGTCCCTGGTGGTCAATGCCCATGTAAAGACACTTATAATGATTGAGTCTAATGCTATTATTTACTATGTTTGAGTTTTCCTCTACTTTAGTATTGGGGGATGTTCCCGCCCCCTCCTGCTACCACCCTTTTAGTTAACCCAGGTTTGATGATCATGTTGCGAACCAAAATGCACAACTTCTCCTGCCATAAATAATAGACGCACACATTAAGGTATGACAGGTCATGTAAGCTGCATTGTAGCTGTCCTAGTGAGGCTTCTTTCTTGTTAGGTTAAAAATAAAAGCTTGGTAATCGTCCTTTTAAAATAAAAATCAATGTCAGGTGGACAGTTTTTATTTTATTTTGATTATATTTTTTCAGTATTTCACTGGTCTCCTCGCCCTCCCCCGCCCCCTCCATTCTCTCCACCACCCTCATTCACATTCTCTCCCTCTCCCAACTTCCTCCACTCGACCCTGCTCCCCCCCCCCCCCCCCACTCCCCTTCCCAGTTCCCTCCCTATCACCTCTCAAATCCCTCTCCAATTCTTTCCACCCGCTGCCCTGTCCATCCCCCCCCCCCCCCTCTTCACGCCCCTTTCTATTTCTCACTCCATCCACCCCACTCTCCTTTCCATTTCTCAATCCACCTGCCCTCTCCATTTAACAGGTTTTTTTGGTTTTTTAATCAGGGGTGGGTGTTTTTTCAGGCACGGGCAACGACGATCACCAATATTTTTGATTATTTTGCCTTAGACTGGAAGTGCTGTATGAGGTCCCACGGAGACAAGCCTGTTGCCGCTAGCAGGCTGTTTGGTAGATGTTAAATGGTCCTATTCCTTAGCATTTGCTAACCATGTTGGGTCGCGACATTTTAATTGAATACGTTTGTTTTGGTTATCACCTTGTGTTTGTGGAGAGTATCAGTTCTTGGCCAATCTTTTGCATTTGACCATTGCTGTCCATCAGAAGCGAGAGTGTTTGCCCATATATGAATTTTACAGGTATGTTTAGAAAATGTCATTATTGTGCCTGGTTTAGTCATGTCTAACCGGAGTGCGAACGTCATTGGCTGGTGGTGTATCATGCTGGCTTACAAAAATATAGCAGCGTATGACCGAACAGGTCAAGTTTCCGCAATCATCCTAGGTAATAGATTCACCCCGTACTTGTATTAGGGGTGAAAAACAACCCTATATAAAAACTGGCGAAAATGTTTGACATGGGTAAATGAAATGAGCAGATAAATTCTTAATTTAAGAAGCAAAATATATTCTTCACATATATTTTTAATATTTCCCCACTGCTTTTGATTTGAAAAATATGATAAAGCATGTAGTTTAATGGACTTTAAAATTAAAATTGACGGCATCCCATCGCCACCATTTTGTCATTTTGCATTCTCTCTCATTTCACCAACTTTGTGCCGATATGAGTAGCCATTTGATACTGGAACTGGAGATTGTGATTCCTGTTCTATACTAAAGCTATTTTCGCCCGTATTTAGACTACGTTGTAGTTCACCTCTTCTACGAGCACGGGGTGAATCTTATCTACAATCATCCCAGAGCAACAATTATAGCGGCTTTCTTTGTTCAGTATTTCAGTTTCGGATAACTTACTGTTACCCGACACTTTATATTCAATTAAATATATTTCAGCTTTACCTTAATTTAATTCAGAATAATTAGGTTTGGAGGAGAAGGGGAATCATTCTCCCGATCCCTCCTCAACAGGATTGAAATTTCAGTCAATGGGTGAATTTCCGCTGGTTGTTTTTGTATAAATTCCATTTCCGAGACTCATGCAAATCCGTGGAGATGTTCCAATGTTCGGTAAGCAACTGCAACTAGTTGGATGTGATTCGTAAAATATACAACCAGCAGCACCTGGCCAACCCAGTGTAGCATTTTTCCAAGTTGTGCAGCAACTGTGTGCCCATATCCTCATTGGTGGAGAATGTCCCTTTTCTGTCCAATGAGCGCGGTGAGTTCTGATACCTTGATACCTTGATACCAAATATACAGAATTTAGTAGGCTGATTACCTGTTGTTATTCCGGTCCTACAATAGATAACATTTACTAAGGACCGTTATGGTAATATGTATTGTTCTTATATCCAAAGCTTGTCGAGTCGGGACTTGAAGCAATTCATGGTTTGGGCTCAGTCTGTACAGCATGGCGGCCCACCATGGGACTTCTCTGCAGAAAGTGTCTTTTTGGAGTGCGTCTGGTTTCAAGCTTTTTGTAAATGTCTCCTTCCAACCCTACTTGGTTAACAGAGGATATTCATTTCATTACACTGATGTGGCACCATATCGCTCTCAAAGTCACACTACTTGGTAGTCTATTCGCTTTGTCGGGGTGGGGCAATGACGGTTATCGCTGAAATGGGTTAAGTTTGTTCGTGGATGGTGATGAGATGTTGCTGACAAATGTTAGCCGTTATGCTGTTAGTGGACATGGAATCAAGGTGAAGGAGGGATTTGAGTAGGCGCCTCATCATTCGATGTCACCTTAAATGTTGCTGACGTCTGTGAACGTCGCACAGCTCATTCAGTACCAACACAGGGTTCGCACAATCTTGAAAAGGCCTTGAATTTGAAGGCGTATATTGAAAAGGCCTTAGATTTTAAAATACACTGACAAGGCCTTGAAAATTGACCAAATGCTGAGAGAAAAAAAACACCTTGAATTTTAGGGAAGGAGACGGCAGATTTGATTAGCAACAGTGTTTTGAATGGCTAGGTGTGTGGCTTATTAACTAATCTAGGACAATTGTTAAGTATAATAAAGATGTTAATTCCCGAGTTGCTTCTTTTGCTTTACAAAAATAGCATACAGAAACCTGGTGAAGTAAGACCATATAGAGTTGACATGTATATAATCATTATAATGTCATTATTTTCGGCCTTACCAAATTAATATTTTTACCTGAAAAGGCATTAAAAAGGTGTTAAATTTGGTTGCTGAATAGCTGTATGAACCTGCAACAGAATCGATGAGCAGTCTCCTGTTTGGAAGGAGAAAATGTAGGATGGTATGAAATTGTGTTGAAAGCATTAGCACTACGTGGCGATACTTGCGTTTGGTTTAGTCACATACCGTGATTTTCTGACGGGGATGGTTGAATAGGTTTCACGATGAAATGTAATAATAGCTACCAAATATCAAATCAAGAGTCTGCAGAAGCCTTGGTTTGTACCTGGTGAACATGAGTCAACTTTGTCTGAAGCCAACGCTGCAGGATTGATACCATATCGGAGGTAGTGAGTGGCAGCGATGAAGGATGTTTACTTAAATAACTTAATAGCTATTCAATATAATGATAGGATTCATTACTTAGCAACTTATCTAGTTCTTTATAGAAAATACAAATATTCTGATGTCGACCTATGTTCATGGCTTGCTAAAAATATCTTCCTTATTATCAATATTTTCTTTTTTTCTTCTTTTTAAAAATAAATAATTGTATCTGACCCCTTTATTAATATTAATAATAATATCAAATTTTCCTGGATGTGTATGCCTAATAGCATGGTCAGAACCTTTTATTTACTATATCAAAACTCTTAGGGAATTTCTAGTGCCTGCATTTATTCTTTTTATGCAACGGCCAAATTTGTTGTTAGTTGTTGCACTTGGTTAGTTGTATTCTGTTAACACGGGAGCTGTTGCATTACACGACTCACTTCATGTTCATGAATTCGAAATTACACAGGATTTCGCATTCTGTGCGAGCAAAATCATTGGTAACCAGGCTAAGCATGTAGACCCCTGATAAATTCCTCAGAAATATTGGTTGGTATTTGTGAAAAGGACAACTTCTAAAAGGTCAGTTGATACTATTACAATTAATGCAAAAGGAAATAATTCCATAGATAAAACAATGTTGGTATTTAAGAAAAGGACAACTTCAAAAAGGTCAGTTGATACAAATACAATTAATGCAAAAGGAAATAATTCTATAGGTAAATCAGAAGTTATGTATTATAGGAAATAATGATGTCATGACAATCTTGACTCAAGAAGTCAACACTTCGAATATATGTCTACATCGATTTTGAGGTATTATCAACAGAATTCTATTTCGAGGAGAAAAGTTATTTATGTGTCAATATTCTGACGAAGGTGTGCCATTATGTATCGCATTATATCTACGCGAATTTAAGTTGTCAGCCTCCGCGAAAATAAATTGATGAACGTGTACTTCGGGCTACATCTCAGTATTTCGTTTTGAAAGTGAAATTGAATTGTTCTACACGCAACATTGCCCCCCTTAATTTGTTATATATTGTTTCCTGGCTTGGAATTCATCCATGTTCTCACGATCAGCCACCATCAAGCGATGAAATTTAAAAATTAAGAAAATCGTGCATAAAAATACGTTTGTAAAGTTGCAATTCAATTTTGTGTTTAAATTGTTACAACACATTCTTCTTTTATAAATATATATTGTGATTTCATGTTTAGTTATAAGCAGTACAACTTTGAATATTGGCGACCATTTTTTGATTAACTATCACACGACGATCTGTATTGGAAATATTAATTTCAAGTCTTTGTGTTGTGGTTGTATTTGTCGAAATTTTAGCTCATCCTGTTTTTGACTAGGGGTTGTGAGTTTAACGTATAGCAAATGAAATCTTAATGAAATTTGAGTGGCGCAAACAAAAACCTTGTTTTGATAGATCCTATGTACGTTGTGCTGGCACCGGTTGATTAAAAAACAAACTTTGTAATGAACTTGAACGACAACTTTGTGGAAAGATTGAAGAAGATAAAATCATGCGCATTGTACAAAAAAACAAAACAATAAGCATTGGGAACTACGGAGACAAACGATTGAAGTTGAAATGGAGGTTTCTGTGATGAAAGGTATTTGTCGATAATGATGGCCAATGAAGTGCTTTAGATTTGAAACATTCAAATTGTACATCGCCCTGTTGGAGGCTGGGGGTATTAATATTGGTGCGTGGCACCCTGATGCATCATCGTTAACATGTACTAGTATTGTATCCGAACTAGCTGTGGGGCGACATAAGTTATGCCCAGGCGACATTTGTTATGCCTTAAAACACAGACGCTGGGTGGCTCGTGTAGCATACACTCGTGTATATACCTAACAGGGGCCCATTTGCTTTTGAGTTGTCTCCATAGGCGGAACCTGAACTTTATTTTTGTTGTAGGTGTCTAACTTGTAAATGATTAATGTCAGAATATATTGTGAATAAATAAAATCTTTAGCAAACCTTTAATGTTGGATATTGTATGAATTAATCGAGATCTTAATATGATAATTCTGTCTATATGTATTGACAAACATTCTAAAATAAAATACGCCTTTTTCCCTTTAGTAATAAATCAGATGTTACGGTTTATTATTCTTAAACCGGGTGTGGTGGCCGAATCCGTAGAGCGCGGGTCTTATGTGCGGAAGGTCGGGAGTTCGGTTCAAACAAATGACATAAAATTGATACTTGTTGCTTCCTACCCTGGCGCTCGATATTAATAGGATAGGGCAAGAACTGGTTAGCTCAGTGTTAGGATAATGTGAATGAGTGGGATGTTGGTTCCTGGTGCTGATGGCCTGATCTCTCAGTGGGACAGCACTATACAGTTGCCATGAGTGTGCAGTTACAAGTCGGGACCCTTCCAGATATGCCCTTAGATGTTGCCACGACTTAAAACTCCAACCAATCAACATTATTTTTAATACGTGTGTGTGTGGGGGGGGGGGGGGGGGGGGGGCTAGTTAAGTTTGGTTAGTGGTTCGTCCACAGGGATGATAGCGGAAGGTATGACTAAGTGGGGCTCCAGTAACTTATAACAACCTGTTTGAAATATATGCCAAGGCATATGTGCTCTGTTTTGTATAGGCGGTAATTTCTTGGATACATTGTGTACAAAAACAACTGAGTATTTGTAATTTATTAAATGAATGCATAAAACGAAGAGTGTGGGAAAAAACACTACAATTAAATAATGTCTTTCAAGGGAAAAAAATAACCAAACTACTACTGAAATAATAGTAGTCGTCGTCGTCGTCGCCGCCCCCGGCGCCGGCGCCGCCGCCGTCGCCGTCGCCGTCGCCGTCGCCGTCGCCGTCGCCGTCGCCGTCGCCGTCGCCCGTCGCCGCCGGTCGCCGGTCGCCCGTCGCCTGTCGCCCGTCGCCGGTCGCCCGTCGCCGGTCGCCCGTCGCCGGTCGCCCGTCGCCGTCGCCAAAATGGCCACCATGTCGACACATTTCATGGTAGATCTCCATTTCTATTGATGCTAGACATGCACTAATTACTTATTTATTTATGTTTTCATGTTCAATGAATACAATAAACATATTTACAATGATGTTAAACTGTGGTGAGGCACAACAAATGTGATAATCATGTAAAGATGTTGTCATAATGATATAAAATATATGGTGGTGTGGCAGATCCACCCTTCTCCGGGCTCAGTGTCGAGGGTGGTAATGTATACAGATGTCAAGGCTATCAGAGCCACCAGGATTCAGATCTGTACCTTGCCTGAGGCACCTGGTGAAAGTGATATGGAGGGATCAGAAAACACCACAATTCCAGTTCAGTTTTCCAATGCAGCATATAAATCCATGCATATGGTACCCTTACATTTGGGCTCGTTGTTTTTTCCCCGCAAATTTGTACAGTTGGCAACTTGTATGTTACTAGAGGCATAGTCTGAGGTAGATACAAGATTCACCCCGTACTGCTGCAGTACCGGTGTAAAGATTTCAAATTCCCCCCATATTCAAGTTCCCCCCCGGGAACTTGAAAACGTTTTCAAATTCCTCCCAGGGGAATTTGAAAACGTTTTCAAGTTCCCTCCCTCGTTTTAACTTTCCCTCCCCCTGGGGATTATAATCCACACCATCTTAAATGAAATAAAAATGAACTACGGACTGACATACACACACAGACATACAAAAATCTCTTATTTTGTGAAATTTCGTGAAATATTCGATTTTTCGTGAACTTTAATTTTTTTCGTTAAATTCGTTATTTTCCTGGAAATTGTCTGGACATTTTTTATTTTCCATGAAATTTTCGATTTGTTTAACTTTTCAATTTGTTGTGCTTTTTTGAGTAATTAAAAAAATATAGAATTTTTGTGTGAAATTCTTTATTTTCGTGAAATATACATTTTTGTGGTGGAATTTTTGCGTGAAATTGTTAGATTAACAAAAAATCTTTTTGGGGAAATTTTAGTGACTACTATTAGTATTTTTCATAAATTTCCGATCTTTTTAAAACTTTTACATTTTTGTGGAATTTTCTTTCTTTTTAAACAATTTTAAATTCTTCATTTTCGTGAAATATACATTTTTGTGGTGGAATTTTTGCGTGAAATTGTTCGATTAACAAAAAATCTTTTTGGGGAAACTTTGGTGACTACTATTACTATTTTTCATAAATTTCTGATCTTTTTAAAACTTTTACATTTTTGTGGAATTTTCTTTATTTTTAAACAATTTTAAATTCCCGGAGGGGGGAATTTGAAAATAGGGGGAGGAATCTGAAAACTGTTTTTAATTCCCCCCCCGGGAATCTGAAAACGTTTTAAATTTCCACAGAGGGAAGCTAAGACCGTTTTCAGATTCCCGGGGGGGAACTTGGGAAGGGGGGAAGTTGAAATTGTAGATTGTTGAATAGGGGGGGATTTGAAAATAGGGGGAGGAATCTGAAAACTGTTTTTAATCCCCCCCCCCCCCCACAGGAATCTGAAAACGTTTTTACTTTCCCTGGAGGGAAGTAAAGAACGTTTTCAGATTCCCGGGGGCAGGGGGCGGGGGACTTAGGAAGGGGGAGGTTGAAATTGTATTCCTGGAGGGGGGAATTTGAAAATAGGGGGAGGAATCTGAAAACTGTTTTTAAGTTACCCCCCAGGAATCTGAAAACGTTTTTAAGTTCCCCCGGAGGGAAGTTAAAAACGTTTTCAGATTCCCGGGGGGGGGGGGGGGACTTGAGAAGGGGGGAAGTTGAAATCGTTACACCGGGTGAATCCTTTATCTATGTCTGAGGGGGTCATGTTTGCATGGGGGTGGATTTGAAGTGATAGAAGTATTATTGGACAGACATGGAAGAGTGACCAAGCTGAATTTAGGAATGGAATTTGCAAATCAATCAACAATGAACATATCATCCCGCCCAATTTGATGAATAGAAAGTCAAATTAGGATACACATTTGATTGGGCGTAACACGTTTTCTACCTATATCGAGCTGCTGATATTCTGACGCGGGATTTTGAAAAGTTATGCTTGGAGAGTAATGTGCGCTGGTAACCAGCCAAAGGGATTACTTGATAAACACCGAATCATGTCCGCCAGAAACCAGTGCCCGACTCTCGTGACCTCTCGTCGCTGACCTGAACTGTCACGCAATAGTTAACTTCCTTTTAACTGAATCGACATACGCGATCAGAATGACGACACAACCGGGTCTTTGCCAAGGAATTGTAAAACAGGTGGGTACTAACCTCCGGTTTATCACCAGAAATGATGCGTATTATGTAATTGATATAGCCATGCTTGTTTGACTTTTTTTCATAGCTTTTTTGGAACGATATTCCAGATTTAAAACTGTTCTGCAGCCACTGTCGCCATATGCCAATGATATGGACGCCGGCTGAGGAGCTGTCAACGTGGCCACATTTCGACATTGGATCAAACTGTTTTATCGGTCTAATCCATTGATGCATATTCATCAGTGATTTAAGATGTGACGAATATTCTTCCGAATATATGTACATTTAGACTGAATGTGTGTCCTGGACAAGATCTGAAGGGTTTGTTTACAGTGAATGTAAGAATGTCAATGAACTTTTTTTTTGGTGTTTGCTCGTTCAAGTCGTTGGCATCATTCATCAAGACCCAAGACTTGGGCCAAGTCCAAGTATAGAGTCGGGCATGGCGATGCAAGGTGGCTGTCAGTGTTAGATGACTGATCATTTAGTCACTTAAATCCATCTTGTGTCCTACTTTCAGGTACTTAGAACCATCCATGGCTAACAAAAGCAAAGGTAGAGATGGGCTTGTGTTGGATTGGATTATTTAGGTCACCCGACCAAGTTGTTTGAGCCTCAAATTTCAGCTGTCACCTTTCCAACAGTAACCGTGAATAAACCTCAAATTGAGGTTTATTCACGGTTACTGTTGGAAAGGTGACAGCTGAAATTAGATTAGTTCATCATGCGCTATCACCTCCTTCAATCCCCCTTGTCGTTCATAATTACAGGCCACATACTGGTTTTCGATTTTTACTCAATATTATGGATGTATTGGATCGATATCTATACTATAAAACTTAATATTTATTCATCTAAATCTAGTTGTATATTTAGACTATAGTCTACAATTTGTCAAAACGATTATAAATATGATGAGGAAAGTATGCCGATATAAATACTCTAAAATTAAATGCCTGCGTATTGTCAGAGAAATTGCTAATGATATTAATACGTATACAAATAAATGATGTAATAAATATGTCGATAGCACATAAATTCCCCCGGACCCCCATATTCACCATTATCTATGGAGATATTAAGTTTGGTTGCTGTTTTACGTCCTAGCAACATTTATGGTCATATCAGGACGGGTACCGACTTGTGACGGTGCGCACTCATGGCGACTTTTTAGTGCTGCCCCACTGGGAAATCATGCTACCAGCACCGTGACTTGATATCCCACTGTCACATTATCCTGACACGAGCACTGTCCTTATCCTATCCTAGTAATACAGAGCTCCAGGCTAGGAAGCGACAAGTATACATTTTTAAGTCATTGGTTTGACTCGACCAGGGTTCGAACCCACAAACTCATGGGTTCGGATCCCCCGATTTCCCAAGACAGGAGACGGACGCTCAACTCATTTGGCCACTTTGTCTGGCCAGATTATATTAAGTAGCGTGACTTATAATAACATAAGTTTAATGCCAATCAGTTTGGAAATGTCCCTCTGCTCCCCCATCACCAAACGTCTGTTTATAACGTAGCATTCTGCCTAAAATGACTCAATGTTTTTGTTATATTGGTTGATTAATTTCAATTGCCGGCAATTGGTCTTGGTCATTCCACAGTTCCTTGCCCTATTCTAGTAATACCAAATACCATGAACGCACACTATATGACTTTAGCACATCACCATCCCCTGATGTCTTTTTGACTGTACTACTTTCAATTTAGGCCTGATGTAACAAAAATAAGTGATTGGTTTTAGTCAGTCGGCCAGGACGTCATAATTAAGTTTGCACTTCCTCATCCTAATGTTAAACGTTTTGGTAGGTCGAGGGGTTTGAACCCTAGTGGAGTCAACCAATGACTTAAAAATTGATACATGTCACTTCCTAGCCAAGCACTCAGCATTATTAGGATAAGGCGAGGACTGGTTGGTTAGTGTCAGGATAATGTGACTGAGTGGGATATCAGATCATGGTGCTTTTCTTCCAGTGGGGCAGGGCAGCACTATGAAGTTTCCATGAGTGCGCACTGTGTCACAAGTTGGTGCCTGTCCTGATTTGACCTTAGATGTTGCTAGGATGTGAACCTCTACAACCAACTAACCCAGTGGGGTAGCACTATAAAGTCACCATGACTGCACTGTCACAAGTCGGTACCCGTCTTGATATGACAGATGTTGCTGGGACGTAAAACTCAAACAACCAACAAACCTAATTTTAAAACATTTATTCCTATTTTGACAGTTGCTCTTAACTGTGCCTAAGCTCATTACAGAGTTGCTCCCTTTGCGCATGTCAGGTGCTCTCCGGAGATGCCATCATTGTGCGGCGGGGCCCGCCCCGTGGTGGTCCGCCGCTTGAACGCACCATCTGCCTGTCTAACGTGACTGCACCCCGCATCGCCCGCCGAGCCAACCCCAACATCGAAGGCGCCGTGGAGACCAAGGATGAGGTAACCCATAGCATTTATCTGGATTTTTATTCTTTTTCCTTCTTCTGGATAACAGTACCGAACCACTGGTCTCAGGGCCATTATTGTGACATGGTAGCCAAAAGGGAAAGTCATAAAATGTGACGTGGTAAACAAATTGCTATTAGGTACTCCAAACATAGGACTCGTTGCTGATGCTGACTGGCTATTGGGAAAAATAGGAGACTTGCTCTCAGCACACTACCCCTCTTTGAGTGTTGTCGGCTGCGAGTGAATGGATCAGAGCTAAAATAAAATAACTACTTTCACAGTAAAGTAGAGTTCACTAGCTTTAGTTTCATATCCATTATAACCGACTTCGGGTGGGAAAAACTATAAAAATTGAGGTTTGAGAACTTTGGAATGATCGTAAAACATGATTTTACCAAATATTTTTTTATGAAAAATATAATATTACATAGAAAAATTCTTTCTCTTACATGTGGATATAGCTTAAAGACAATGTAATCACATTATAGTTATTTGCATTCTGATCATTTTGATATAAAAATCAAGTCAATATCTCAAAAAGAACCAGAGATTTTCTGAAGATTTTATCAACAATGGTTAGTGAAAATCACACTTGCCATGTTTGATGTCAAGTTGCTCAACAAACATTTTTTTGGAAGGGCTGATCAAAATTGAGATTAGAATTTGTACTAGAAATAATAAGTTAATGATGTGATTAAAATGTAATTTTCCTTCACTGGCTTCAGCAGGCAGCCTCAAACATCAGGATTTAAGCATTTGTGGAATCATGAAAAATGTGTGTAAAATTGTGGGCAAAATTCGAATATTAAAAAATTGATAACTCAGGAACTAATAGACCAATTTTCCATTATTATATATATTTGTAATCATAATATGACCATTCCAACTGTACCATTTGCAAATTAACTTCATGAAAAGAAAAATTCAGTTTGGAGTACCTATTGCTATTGAGCATATAGTGTTTGTACAGTCAGATTATCTTACTTTCGTGGGATATTCACATATTTGTATGGTGAAGTCATGTTTTCTATTATTTCTGGTCGAATCCATTGGATTTTGCTTACATTGCTTGTTCAAAACTTAACTTGAATGTCATAAATTCTTTGGAATGCTTATGGAATGTTACTTGTTATATTGTTAATTGTCTGACAGTTTTTCCCCCTATGTTTTAAGTATTGGAGGAAAACTAAGATTTTGGTTGCACAAAGTAGGATTTTTATTTTTGCCTTGGTACAAACACTGAGTATATGATTTGATCAAAATACATAATTTACACCAAATCGGCAATAGGAATTTGTACCTAGAATCTGATGTCAGATATGAGGAGTGAGCCGTTCACTACTTGCAGCCCTATGCATGGGAAGCGCGTGAGTTCCTGCGTAAGAAGCTCATCGGTAAGGACGTGGTGTTCAAGGTCGAGTACCAGGCCGGGGCGGCTAACCGCGACTATGGTGTCGTGTGGCTCGGCAGGGAGCAGAGCGGTGAGAACATCACCGAACTCATGGTCTCCGAGGGCCTAGTCGAAGTCAAGCGGGGAGGGCTCTTTCAGAACAAGTAAGCTTGCAACAAATTACAATTGACCCACATACTTGACATACCCTGTAGTTGTTTATGTATGGGCCGTTCTCTGAAACTGGGTTCCACTTTTGTAAGATAGAAGCCTAAAGTGAAAACATTCCAAATAATAGCAGAAAACATTCCAAATTATAACAGAATCCATTTTCATATGAAGGCTTAATGGTGTGGATATGTCAGATTTGAATAAAAGGCTATTTCACTTTTTGATTTTGATCTTATACAGATTAAGCAATACGTTAAAATGTCTCACGTAACATGGAAATTATTAAGCACACATCCAGAACATCATTTTAGCATACACAACACATTCAAACAATCAATCAATCAATAGTTCCATCCTCTAGTCGAGGGTTGGATGCAATGGTTCTCCACTTGTCCCGATGGTGTGCTGTTCTGATAGACTGTGAATAATTCAAGCCTGTCCACTGAAATATTTGCAAACCATGATGTTCTTGGTCTCCCTCTCCCTCTGCTGCCATTCACCTTCCCTTCCAACAATGTACGGTATATTGAACTCTGATGAATGATGTGGCCAAAATAAATAAGTTTCTTTGTCTGTATAGTGGCAAACAAGCTTTTCTTATTTTTAATTTTTCTGAGAACTTCTTTGTTGGTGATCTTCTTTGTCCATGTTATTTTCAACATCCTTGGATAAGTCCACATCTCAAATGCTGCTAAACATTTGTACATTTTCTGAGAGATTGTCCATGTCTCAGCCCCATACATTAGAGTAGACCACACATAACACTGAAGAATATGCTTCCTTGTTTGTATTAATATCTTACTTGATGTTAACACTCTATACATTTTGGAGAATGTTGTTCGGGCTATTGTTATCCTTCTTTTAATTTCTTCCTCACATCTCCCATCATTTGTAATCTTTTGTCCGAGATCTATGAATTCGGATACTTGTTCTATGTTTGTGGCATCTATGGTTATATTGATATTTGGTTTATCTGTCTTTTTACTTATAACCATTGTTTTGGTCTTCCTGGCATTCATCTTCATGTTGAATAGTATTCCAGCTTTATTGATTCTATTCATTATATCTTGTAGGTTTTTCTCACTGTCTGCTAGTATTACACTGTCATCGGCATATCTAAGATTGTTGACTTTCATGCCACCTATTGTCACTCCCTTGCAATCTTCAATGTGTCTGAAAATCATCTCTGTGTACAGGTTAAATAGACATGGTGACAACACACACCCCTGTCGAACTCCTCGTTTAATCATAACTTCATCCGATAGGCCCTGCTCCATTTTTATAAATGCACGTCGTGTCCAGTATAAGTTCACAATTAGTTTAATGTCTTTGCCATTGACACCAATATCTTGTAAACATTTGATTAACAGTTCATGATTGACTTGGTCGAAGGCCTTCTCATAGTCAATAAAGCAGGCATAAACATCCTGGTTCATTTCACAATAACGTTCACAAATCATTCTCATATTGAAAATCCCTTCATGTGTACCTCTTCCAGATATAAACCCACTTTGTACGTTACTGATTTGTTGTTCAATTTTCTGTCTGTTTCTCAGTAAAATTATTTTCAGGATCATCTTCAACATATGACTCATCAGGCTTAGTGTTCTGTACTCAGTACACAATGTTGGTTTTAGCTTCTTTGGGAGTTGTACAAATATGGATTCATTCATATTCAAACAATATTGATTGATTATTATTATTAAACAAACACAATTATGTCATACAAGAAAAAAGTTGAAACAAAGTTGGAAGAAGAAAATGTTAAGTATAAAAGTGTAACTTTTCACTTTAGCACAAAATCATATAAACATACTTTTGTTATATATATTGTGGGATAGATTAAATACATATAGCAGCATTTGAAATAAAAGCTTGTCCGGAACAAGTGAAAATCCAGATGGATAAGTGAAAATCACACCAGACTTTTTTTGTGTGTTTATTTCTATCCCTGTATAGGATTGCTAACATGCTTAATACAGAGGCAACAATAATTATTTAACTTGCTATTGTAAAAAAAAAGAATTATGTCCATCGTAACATGGACACGAAATATGTGGTACCCAGTTTCAGGGAAACGCCCCGTATATATAACACTTAATGATTTATGACTGTGGACTAGCTCTGACTTGCTTTTTCCATGTCTGCTTGTTTGTATATTTGTTTGTATGTTTATTGGCCTGCCCTCTTGCTCTCCTTTTCTGTCTGCCTCCCTCCACCCACTCCTGCCGTCCCTCTGTTTGCAGCGCCTCACCTGACACTGCTTTATCCATTCTGTTTGAGCCTATTTCCTTAATGATAAGTGCAGATTTGGCCCAGTACTGACTGATAGTACACATGCGCCACCTAGCGGTTTCACGGGCGCCGGCGAGCACCATTATTTTTTATATTTTTTATTGAGGCTGTATTTATACTGTCCATAGCATATAACTATAAGCCTGGGTATTCAGGCTTGTTTTCATTAAATCTTGAAAAGCCTTGAATTCCATTAAACTGTCCTCACTGATCTAAATTAGTCCGAAATCGCCATTTGCCATTGTTTATTCCTGAAATAGTCTCGAATACCTATCAATGACTGCCTTGAAATAACCTTGAATTCCATATCTTCACATGTGTATGTACCCTGTATTTGGTTCTGCTCTGACGTTGATTAACTTTACAGTGAGGACCAACAAAAGCTGGCTCAGCTGGAGGATGCTGCAAAGGCCTCTGGGAAGGGGAAGTGGGCCCCGGATGCTGAGTCTCATGTGCGCAGCATCACATGGATCATTGAGAACTCACGCAACTTTGTTGACTCCCAGCACGGCAAGGAAATCCCAGGTAGGATCACTGTCCTTTTTTGTTGTTGTAAATATGCTTAATCTGCTGAATAAGTTCTTTTGTCAGTGACCAAACAGAATGGCTGAATGAGTTGGGCGTCCGTCTGGTGTTTTGGTATATCATAGGGTTCGAACCCTGGTCGAGTCGAACCGAAGACTTAAAAATTGATACTTGTTGTTACCTAGCTTGGCGCTCGGGATTATTAGGATAGGGCAATAACTGGTTGGCTCAGTGTAAGGATAATGTGACAGTGAGATATATGGTCATGGTGCTGGTGGCCTGGTAGCCTGAGAACAACACAATTATTGGGAGGGGTGAATCCGGGAAGTTGAGCACTATCAGGCTGGTAACATTTATCAGTACTTTCGTCCCCTGAGCGCCACCTGTTCCTTGAATGTAACTATAATTTGATCACGGGGGCTCCCCCTACAAGTTGCACTTGGTGCCTTGTTGATGATGCGTCTTCTGGTTGCAGCTGTGATCGAACATGTCCGTGACGGGTGTACGGTGCGTGCCTTTTTGCTCCCAACCATGAACTATGTGACTGTGATGCTGTCTGGCATCAAGTGCCCCATGTTCAAACTGGAAGGTGACAAGCAAGTAGCAGATGAGTTCGCTGAAGAGGCCAAGTACTTCTCCGAGGTCCGCCTTCTCCAGCGAGAAGTCAACATTGTCCTGGAAGGTGTCTCGAATGCCAACCTCTTGGGTTCGGTTATCCACCCAAATGGCAACATCGCTGAGTTGCTCCTCTCTGAGGGCTTCGCACGGTGTGTGGATTGGTCGATGGGGGTCGTCTCACAAGGCCCTGAGAAGTTGCGCGCTGCGGAAAAGGTGGCAAAGGAGAAGAAGCTGCGCATCTGGAAGGATTATGTACCCAGTACGCTGAACTTGGACATCAAGGATAAGTCCTACACCGGTAAAGTGGTGGAGTGCGTCAATGGAGACGGGCTTATGCTAAAAGTCGGCGATAAAGAGTATAAGAAGATCTTCCTCGCCAGCATCAGGCCCCCCAGGTATGAGATCGAGAGAATAACTGATATAAATTTGTTAAATTATATGTGGTCCGGCCTGCTGAACATCCACAAATGAACTGAATCCAAATAATAATTTTAAAAGTTGGTGATTGTCCGTGTGATCACACAAATCAGGGGCGGGCGGTTCTTTAAAAGAAAAAAAGTCCAAAAAAATCTGGCGTATGGCATAGACGTAATACATAACCAGAATCGATGGCTGAATGAGTTTAATGTCCACATCCCGCTCTGGTAGTTCATGGGGTTCAAACTCTTGGGTTTCAATTGAATTGATAATGTTAAAATTATATAGTGCTTGCCTTAAAGGACCTGTCTGAGACCATATAAAAGGCGCAGTTAATGAGGTGGTTAATTAACTTGTAATGTGTCATCTTTGGAACACGCAACTTCAATATAACCATTTCATTCTGAGTTCAGAGATAAAAGATCTTTTTTCTCTGAATGTATTGGATGTCAGTCCCCACTGATACTCAAACGCATTTGATTAAACTGTGGCTTTTATGGCAATGCGCCAACAATTTTACACTGCAAACAGCATGCATAACCTTTTTTACTCAAGTAAAACAAGACATTTTAGCCTTTTTGAGGACAGCTGGTCTGTACCACCTCATATAGTTCATTAAACCAATTTGATCAATTAATAATAATAAAAACTTTTTACTTTCATCTAGAATTTTATTTACCTTGACCACAAATTATATGATTGTGAGCTTTTTAAGTTCATGACTGTATATTCACATATAATTGATTGTATGCTTTTACATTATATGTAGAAGCGGTGGTTTAATAAAAAAAACAAATAATTCTCTCCGTGAATATGGCCTATGCTGCTGGCACGGCATAAAGAACCATCAATCGATCCATCTTTTTGCCGCAATTTCCTGGAGGGGGGGGGGTGGAAGCGAACAGTCCCTCGTTTCTGAGCACAAGCGGGGAAGCACATGGAATTCACCTGAAATCAGATTGCCACTTTATTTTTTGTCAACGGCAACTTTCATCCTTGTGAGTTTGATTATGTATCTCAGGCAACAACAAACAGATGAGACTGATGATGAGAAGCTGGAACGCGCAAAGCAAATGAGGCAGCGGTCCCGTCCACTCTACGACATTCCCTACATGTTCGAGGCACGTGAATTCATGCGGAAGAAGCTTATTGGGAAAAAGGTAGGATGATACCTGACTAATCCTTTAGTCTATGTTTTTCGCTCTTTTGATTCAAAATAAAAATCATGCAGTACAGTGAGTGTATGTAGGGGGCCAGTGATGCGTGCACAGACGGGTGGCGCCCCCCAACGGTACTGAGTGTGAGTAGGAAGGAAGTTTTTAGGTTAAGAAGTCTTTTCCAATAGATGACTGAGGGAGGAGAAGGGCTGAGGAGCAGATGGAAGCTTCCGGCCTTATTATACTCGTATAATGGCTTATACAGCATATATGGGTTGCATTGTGTTCGACATTTGGTTTCCACATTACATTGTTAATGATTCAGCCTTGGTTTTGGGTGGTAGCAAGTCAAATGGTTATTGTTGCCTCTATCATAACTCTCACTATATCTTAACAAGGTATCAAATTGTTTCAAATCAGGGTAAGTTGACCCTTATTTATATTTTTTTAGACGACAATTTTGATACTTTAAAAAAAGGTTTTATGCTCTAATTGCGGTGTAAAATCCAGAGTGGCAGCACTGCAATAAGTGTTTACGTGAAGGTTGGGCATTTCTCTTCAGGTAAACGTTGAAGTGGATTACATCCAGCCCGCCTCGGGCAATTTCCCAGAGAAAACCTGTGCCACCGTCACCTTCTCAAACATGTGAGTTTCTGCGCTTGTGTCCCTCTTACAACCGGGAGCCTTCCCGCTCCTCATTTTTAAAGATTTCTAACATCTGCACCAACTACGAAAGGAAAGCAAACTTTAAGAATAATAAAGAAAGAAAAAAGATTTATGGGGAGAGAAAAGTGATATGTAAATGACGTTCTAGTTGAATATAGATGTATCACTTCTGATTCATCACCCACTGGCTGCAGTGGCCGAATCGGTAGAGCGCGGGGCTTGCATGCGCAAGTTCAGGAGTTTGGTTCCTGGGTGAGTGAAACCAATAACTTTGAAATTGATACATGTCGCTTTCTAGCCTGGTGCTGGGCATTAATAGGATAAGTCAAGGACTGGTTGGCTCAGTGTCAGGATAATATGACTGAGTGGGATGTCAGGTCATGGTGCTGGCGGCCTCATTTCCCAGTGGGGCACCACTATAAAGTCACCATGAGTGTGCACTGTCATAAGTCAGGACCCATCCTGATATGACCTTAAATGTTGCTAGGACGTAAAACAACAAACAAACAACAACAGTGGCATATCGGGTCAGGATGGCGGCCTGGTTCCCAAGTAGGCAGGTGGGGGGGCAGTATATTTGGTGCATATTATATGGTATTGGTTTTTCCCCAGAGCACCAGTAATGGTGAGCCATTTTGTTATTGGTATACCAGCGTTTTCCTAATGCCACAGCGTTCCTGCAGATCCTTACAAAACTTAAATTGATTAGTTCATTTTCAAGGCTTTGAAAAGTCTTAAATGGGGTCACTTTTCTGTGAACGGTCTTAAAAAGGTCTTCAATCGGATTTGGCCACTACAATATCTTCACAAAGCACAAATACCCGTGGAGCTGAAATATCTAGATTGCATCACCTCACTCATTTCTGTTAATATTTAATTAAATATGTATGTTACATTTGCTGCGAAAATAGGTCTTAAATTGTATGAAAATTCGTATTAAAAAGTCTTGAAAAGGTCTTAAATGTGATTGGCTGATAGGTGCAGGAACTCTGTGCCAGCCCCATCCTAATATGACCTTACATGTTGCCAGGATGTAAAACTCCAACAACCAACCAACCACTAATGCCAGTAAATGCGAGTCTGGCCATGCTTAATGTACCAGCTTTTTCCTACTGCCAGTCGGGTGAGTGCAGCCGTAATATGAGTGCAATGTCCCGTACGGGGCATCGAAAGTCTTGAAAAGTCTTGACCTTCATTTGCCCCATTTGAAGGCCTTGAAAAGCATTGAATTTAACCTATTTTGGGTAATTAGTGTTGATAGCCTTGAATTCCATTAAACTGTCCCCCAGCACTATAAAGTCGCCATGAGTGCGCATCGTCACAAGTCGGTACCCGTCCTGATGTGACCTTAGATGTTGCCAACCAACCATTAAACTGTGCCCACTGATTTAAATTAGCCCGAAATCACCTTTTGTCATTGTTCCAGATGGGATGGCCGAATGGGTTGAGGGTCTCCTTTTTTTGGGAGATCGGGGGATCCGAACCGATGGGTTTGTGGATTCGAACCCTGGTCGAGTCAAACAAATGACTAAAAAATTGATACTTGTTGCTTCCTAGCCGGGCGCTTGGCATTATTAGGATAGGGAAAGGACTGGTTGGCTGAGTGTCAGGATAATGTGACTGAGTGGGATATCAGGTCATGGTGCTGGTGGCCTGGTCTCCTAGTGGGGCAGCACTATAAAGTTGCCATGAGTGCGCACTGTCACAAGTCGCTACCCATCCTGATCTGACCTGAGATGTTGCTAGGACATAAAACAAGCAAACCATTTGCCATTGTTGTATTTTCCTTAAATCTATATGAAAATGGTCTTGAATTCATGTCAAAAACAGCCTTGAAAAGCCTTGAATTTCCTATCTCGACATGTGGACGGACCCTGTGAGTGCTACCCTGTTGATTGCAGCAATATTGCTGAGGCACTGGTGAGCAAAGGCTTTGCGTCTGTAGTGCGCTACCGCCAGGACAACGAGATGCGGTCCTCGCACTACGATGAGCTGCTTGCTGCTGAGGCGCGCGCCCAGAAGAAGGGAGTTGGCATGCACAGCAAGAAGGATGGCCCCACCCACCGTGTCGCAGACATCTCAGGGGTAACTACTATATTAAGCTTTCGCAGAATTCCGCAATTGTTGATATTCACTGATTAACGTTCACAAAGTGGCAATAATATATATATATTATGGCAGCAATTGATTAGTCCAAATCCCGTTATTAAGTGTTGTGAGAACATAAAACTCAAGCAAGAAAGGATTAGGTATGGGCGATAATATAGTCACAACAAGGATAGTTTAAACCTGACTTCGTGAATTTTCCCGCCATTCCCTGATGGTGCTAATCATATGGCAGAAAATCTGCGTTGTCGCAGAAATTCGCATTGACGCTTAGGCTTCGGCCTGATTTCCGCTTTTTTTTGTGTGGAGATCACCATCATCCATGGTTATGGCTCCACCGAGCTCTTCATGAAAGTTTTCATCGCAGGATATACTTGATTATTTTGGTTTTTATAAGTTATTATTGGGTCCCTACTTAGTAATCGGTAATAGATTCCCGCGAATTTTGATAATTGCTAATGAACTATCACAAAATACCAAGGATCTATGTCAATTAGTCAGTCAGAATACAATATGTAATGGATGGACTGTCCTAATATGACCTTATATGTTGTTAGGATGTAAAGCCAAAACAAACAAAGGAAAACTCAGAAATTCTTCCATATGCATAACACTGTCAAGGAATTCCGGAAAATTCCGCGACGTCAGATTTCATACAGTACTCATGTCCTCATGATCATAGATTTTGCTAGGACGTAAAACCCCAACAGCCAGCCAACCAACTCTCCAAGCATAGTTTTTGCACCATGCGCATATTGTCATGTATTATGTAGTCTGCTTGGACACCGTCCTAGTGGCATTATTTTGAATATTATCGTCAACCTCGCCATCATTAGAAATGTTTTTTTTGGGGGGTTGGTGGCGGGGGATTGGTGAATTAATTTTAACGCTGGGCATCACTAGTCCACTTTGATTCAAATCTTTTGAATTTTGTTTTTTAGTAATAATGTAGGTTTTCTTGTTTCTTGTTTATGGCTTGTAACTAGATTGCAAACAGTCCAATATGCAGCTTTTACTATACTTTGTGTTAATCCATTTAAACAGGTGACTTTTAAGCCTGTCATTGCTAACCTAGCTGGCAGCCCGCTTTCCCTAATCCTAATATCGATATAATAAAGCGCAACTACTGTGGTTTTCTCCCCCGCAGGATGTGCCCAAGGCAAAGCAGTTCCTGCCCTTCCTGAAGCATGCCGGGCGGATGGAGGCGGTGGTGGAGTTTGTGGCGAGCGGCTCACGGCTGCGTCTCTACATCCCACGTGAAACCTGCCTCATCACCTTCCTCCTGTCCGGCATTAGCTGCCCGCGCGGAGCACGCCCCGGGCCCGGCGGCTCAGGCGAGATTCCCGGCGACGACTTTGGCAAAGAGGCGCTCCTCTACACAAAGGAACTCACCTTGCAGCGAGAGGTAAGCGTATCATAGGTACTACAGATAAGGGTTTGTACGGGTCCTTGAAAACCTGGAAAGTCCTGGAATTTGATAATTCGGGATTCCAAGCCTGGAAAGAACTGAAATTTCTCTAATGATCCTTGAAAGTCGTTGAAAATGGAAAATCATTACCATATTATTTTTAAAGCCTTCAATGCCCAAATTTCAATCGGTGATGTTTTGTATTAAAAGTGATTTTTGTGGCTTCATTATCCTGCTTCTTGATTTTTATATTAAAACTATCCATATAGTCATTGTTATTTCTCATGTTTATTCACAATTCACATCTTACCCAGTGAATCGACTATGAATGCAGCTGTGTTTCGGGGTACTTTAATTTAAATAACGTCTTTACAATGTATGTTTGCATGGAAAGTCGTGGAATTTGATATGTCAAAATGGGTATGAACCCTGAGAGGATGACCATATCAGACGGGGAACGATGCAATAAAAATACCAGAGGATGGACTGATATTTGTTGCTCTTGTAGCTTAATTGATTTTTTGTGGGGGGGGGGGGGTGGTAAATGTTTATTCTGCTGAATAAGTCTTGTCAGTGCTGAAGCACTGGTCTTCCAGCCATTTTTCAATTCTGGGTTATTTACACAAAAGGTATATAGAGTAAGGTATACAATAACTGTTCAATACACAATTTGCAGGGATGAAAGATCTCCGCGATTTCGCAGATTTCCGGGATTTTTCCTGTAGCTATAAGTGTATACTAATACGTTGCGCCCGTCCTGATGACCTTAGATGTTGCCAGGACGTAACACTCCAACAACCAACCAACCAATGCGTTGTTTCAGGCTACAGCACCATCAGTGTATACTAATACGAGGTGCAAACGCCACAGCACTAGCAGCGTATACTACTAATGCGTGCTTCTAATGCCGCAGCACTATCAGCATATACCAATATGTATGAAACCCGACTTCTGGGAATTTTCAACGATTCCCTGACAATGCTAAGCCTATGGGAGGATATCAGCATTTCCGCTTTTTTTCCCGGAGACCACTTTCATTCCTGAATTTGCAGCATATAACACAATGCAATTCTGTAACCCAAAAGGTCCTAATGACCACTAACACAGAAAGGTGAAGACAGTCAGAGAAAGTAACTATTGGTAACCAAATACTTGTCGCTTCCTAGCCTGGCACTCTGCATTAATAGAATAGGGCAAGGACTGGTTGGCTCAGTGTCAGGATAATGACTGAGTGGGATATCAGGTCAATGTGCTGGTTTCCCAGTGGGGCAGCTCTATAAAGTCGCCATGAGTGCGCATTGTCACAAGTCAGTACCCATCCTGATATGACCTTAGATGTTGCTAGGACTTAAAAACAACAAACAAAATTATTTTCCTATCCTGCGTGACATGCATACGCACATATTTACCTGAAGTTAGATTTCCTCCTTATTTTGTGGAGGTAAGCTGCATTTAGCTAAATATTTAATACTTTGAGCACTGCTTTCCAGCCATTGGCAGTAACTGTGTGAGTCATTTGTGAGTGGTATATCCTGTGGCTAGGTGGAGGTGGAGGTGGAGACGATGGACAAGGGTGGTAACTTCATTGGCTACATGTACGTGGACGGTGTCAATGTGTCGGTCGGGCTTGTCGAG
This sequence comes from Branchipolynoe longqiensis, assembly GCA_030323885.1. Taxonomy (NCBI): domain Eukaryota; kingdom Metazoa; phylum Annelida; class Polychaeta; order Phyllodocida; family Polynoidae; genus Branchipolynoe; species Branchipolynoe longqiensis. The sequence goes on from CM059189.1 coordinate 51,335,298, forward strand.
GACGGGCTCGCCAAGATGCACTTCACAGCTGAGCGGGGCAGCCATTTCAAGGCGCTGTCTGCTGCTGAGGAGAGAGCGAAGACCAAGAAGCAGAATGTAAGTGCACACTGTATGTGGCTTTCGGGGTTCCCGCTGGTTTGTTTCTTCCAAGAACAAAAGTGGAAAAAACATTTGGGTAGATGTACGATATACAAATTTTAATATTTTCACTTTCGAACAATTTCATATAAGCATATTTTGGATACATTTTGTGGGATAGATTAAATACATGTAGTATTGCTAGCATAATTAATACACTCAACAATAACTACACTAAAATCTCTCTAACCGACCACCTCCACATATCAGTCCCCTCCCCTATATTGATCGCTTTATTTGGGTCCCAGACAATACCATTGTAACGATATTAGATTAGATTAGAGTGTTTGAGCTATATGCTCAGGCCAAGTCGGAGACTCCACCATCAATTCCCTAATCCGACCAACTTCCTAAATGGACCATTAAAGTTGTTCCATTGGTCGGTCGATTTTGAGAGGTTTTACTGTATTTGACTTATTGCCCGTCAAAAAGAAGGCAAAATCATTAACAATGTAACATGAAAACCAAAAATGTAGTTTTTGAGAATAACCCATCTATAGCCTTGTGAGTAATTGTAGTGGCGTGGTGGAAGCCTTTGCCAGAGTCTGGTCCCACTTTGGAACCTTTCAAAGTTCATAATTATACCCAGGACGTTTATGGTTCCGCCCCCTTGCTAGGCTTTTTTCTCTTTTTTTCTCTCAGTGTTTCCAAGTTGTTGGTGTCTATATGTTAGATATTTGAGTTCAATGTCACCGTTTAAAATGATGGTCACGATCTATATTTCATTTACCTTAGCTGTGGAGTGTGGAGCAGCCTGAACCTGAGGTCAAGGAGGTCAAGGTCGACAACGAGCCGACTGAACGCAAGGTCAACCACAAGAAGGTCGTTGTGACGGAGATTGTCGATTCGGGCAATTTCTTTGCGCAGAATGTTGAGTCCGGTAAGATTTTCAAACTGGATTGTTGTACAGAAGCCAGCGTCTGACTCAGGAAATGAGCATGATAAAGAAAAGGGACTGGTAAAGAAAAGAATATCATCGGAAAAACAAAACAACGTTGGCGGGTGGGTTCACATCTTTATTCCTCTGAGAGATTGGGCACCAATATCACTTTGACGTCGTCCACAAGTTGGGAGGTTTTAATTCAGTTTTTAGCAAAGGATGTACATGGATATACAGGGATGAAAGATCTCAGCGATTTCACAGATTTCTGCGATTATATATGTTATATAGGCGGTACAGTGAATGAGGTTAGAAGCCGATAGTGAGCAGAGGGAGGGGGTGCCACTGTCGGAGCTGAGGTTGAGGAAGTTGGAGCAGTAGATGACCAGCCCCAGGCTCCATCACCCGATGACTGGCGGGTGGAGCTGAGGAGTTAGTAGGGAATTCCGGGTTATTATACTTGTATAATTCTTATACAGCATGTGTATGTATGTATGTATGGCTGGCATCAATGGGGAGCTTTCATGAGCCTTTCTCTCGCTATACACTTGGTGGCAGCACCAATTCCCGGGGTAAGTTAGCCATCATGGTTGGATAGAAAGGTGGGGGTGTAGGTGTGTGGTGGTGTAGGTGTGTGTGGTTGAGGTGTAGGAATGCGTGGTGAGGGTGTAGGTGTGTAGGGGGTGTGTGGTGATGGTGTGTGTGTGTGGTGGTGGTGTGTTTGTGGTGTAGGTGTGTGGTGAGGGTGTAAGGCATACTGGGGGTATTTGTGTGGTGGGGGTTTAGGGCTGTGGCGGGGGTTTAGGGATGCTAAAGATTGTGAGGTGCTGCGCTGCAAGACACCCCTACACCTCCACCACAAACCACTTACACCCCCACCACACACACACTAACCCCAACTGCGCACACAACACCCACCCCACCATATCCTCTCACCACACACACCAGAATCCTCACCACACCCCTACACGTCCACCACACACCCACCACACACAACTACACCCCAACCACACCCACCACAACATATCCACTCACCACACACCCCTAAATCCACACCCACATCCACCAAACTCCTCATCACACCACTATACCTCCACCACACAGACATACACCCCCGACCATACACCCTAAATCCCACCCCCACCACACACACCAAAATCCTCACCACACCCCTACACCTCCACCACACACCCCTACACCCCACCATACACCCTACACACCCACCACACAAACATACGCCCCCTCTTAAAAGTATTATTTACGGACACTTGATAATAGAGGGAACTGCTTCTATCCAACCAAACCATTACAGAGACCAGCATGGTGCGCCATCTGACGAGTGAGTCATGCAAACTGAAAGGTCCCCATTGATTTGCCGGAATCCCGTTCTTATGACCTTAAATGTTGTGAGGACATAAAACCCAAGCAAAAAAGGTTCGATATGTGTGATAATATAGTCACAAGGACAGTTGAATCAGGGTCGCGTTCAACTGTACGCCTCAAAGGCACCTCACAGAAATTCCAAATGTTGCGCTACTCTGAACGGCGTTTTAGCTGTTGGATGTCTCAAAAATGGCATCCAACATAAAAAGTACTTCCTGCATCCATTTGCAATTGAAAGAACAGCTCTAATTGGCTGACACCAAATGGCCATTTTGGGGGCATTTTCACCTCCTACTTGAAAAGCGTGACGTCTTGATCAAATCCGAGGCACACGTTGAAAGCAAATTGGCAACAACAAAAAAAGACATTGCGGAGACGTCTCGGAATTGACTCTGAGGCGTGCTCTGAACGCGGCTCTGGTTCTCTGCAATCCGCGATTGTATCAATACAGCTCAAATGGACATGTAGCGTTTGGCCATGAAGGTATTGCTTTATTTGCCTGCAGGCCCTCAACTGGAAAAGCTAATGGAACAGATGCGCACCGAAATGACAGCGAATCCCCCATTGGCTGGCTCGTACACACCGAAGCGCAATGACATGTGCCTTGCCAAGTTTACAGATGACGAGTGGTACCGTGCTAAACTCACCAAGGTGACCAGCTCGCGAATCGAAGTGCTCTACATCGACTATGGCAACGTGAGTATCAACACGATACGTGTGGAATCCATGGTGTGTGATGGTGTCGCACCCTATATGGTAGTCGCATTGTAGCAGGTTGACAGTTACCACTTAATCCTAGCCCATCACCAGCCTATAGTGTGTCACCATGTTAGCCTTTTTATATCACATGGTGATGCACTGAGCGTGGTGGCCGAATCAGTAGGGCCTCTCGTGCGGAAGGTGAGGACTTCGGTTCCTTGTCGAGTCAAACCAATAACTTAGAAATTGATACTTGTCGCTTCTTAGCCTGGTGCTTGGCATTATTAGGATATGGCAAGGAACTGGTGAGCTCAGTGTTAGGATAATGTGACTGAGAGGGATATTGGGTCATGGTGCCAGCATTCTGATTTCCCAGTGGGGCAGCACTATAAAACTCACCCTGATATATGTCCGATTGTTGTGACACGGGTTGCCGCACAAAAATTTATCTTCCCAATATAATGTTTAAAATCTTCCTATTTTTGGTCACACAATGTTGGCATCTCTTATATTTGGTAGCAGATAGCCGATAGATAAATGGTTTCGGTGTTGTGTTGCAGAGTGCTCCGGTCGAGGCAACCCGGCTGGCCGTGCTGCCGGCCCTGTACAGCTCGCTCCCTGCACAGGCGAAAGAGTACGCGTTGGCATGCATCCAGTTTCCACCAGATGATGATGGCCGCCTGGAAGCAGTCGACCAGATGGTGAATGATGTGTTAAACCAGCAGGTGCGTAGCCTCACTGTGCTGTTCAGTGAATGTCTGAATGTTGGACCAATGTGGCAGCTGAATCGGTAGAGCGCAGGCTTCCCATGCGGAAGGTTGGAAGTTCGCATTCCAGCAGAGTCAAACTGATACTTGTTGCTACCTAGACTGGCGCTCGGAATTAGTAGGGTAGGACAAGGACTAGTTAGCTCAGTGTCAGGATAATGTGACTGAGTGGGAAATCGGATCATGGTATCGGTGGCCTGGTCCCCCAGTGGAACCTCGCTATAAAGTTGCCATGAGTGTGCACTATCGCAAGTCAGTACCCATCCTGATATGACCTTAGATGTTGCTGGGACGTAAAACAACAAACAACAAACTTCTGAATGGTGTCGATGACAGTGCCTTTTGGCATATATATGAACATCCCGCTGGGTTCTTTTTTGTTAGTAGTAAAACCTCTAACCAACCACCTCCATAGATCGACCGCTCCCCCATATCGATCGCTTTAATTGGGTCCTAAATGATCGCCCATACAATACAAATTAACAAAAAAAATGTTAATTCCCTAAACCGACCACCTCCCTAAATGGACGGTCCCATGGTCGGTCGATTTATAGGGGAGAGGTTTTACTATATATAATATTACTATAATTTTATTATATTACTATACCTCGCTGCTCCCCCACCAGGTGCTGGTGAACACCGAGTACAGTGTCGGCTCCCTGGACTTCGTGACAGTGCAGTACGCCGACAACAAGGACGACGTGGCGGAGGGCCTGCTGTCTGCTGGGCTTATCACTGTCGAATCGCGCAAGGAGAAGCGCCTCAAAAAGCTCGTCAACACCTACCTGGACGCGCAGAACACGGCCAAGGCCAGTCGGGTAGGTACTGCAAGGCAGCCGCATGTTGGCCGTCACTACCAACAGACATGATTCCACATATGGGTGGGAGTGGTTTCATGTGGGCCCTCTTCGTTCGTTTCAGCTTCATGTAAAATCATCGATATGTTGGCTGGGCGAGTGGTTTCATCAGGCCTTTTGATTCAAATTCATGTAAAATCACCGATATGTTGCACTTGATTGATTGATTGATTGGTGGTTGCTTTACGCCGTGTCGGAAGCATAGGCCATATTCACGGCGATGTAGGGTCAGGCAGGATGGCTGAATGAGTTGAGCGTCCGCCTCCTGTTTTGGGAGATCGGGGGATCCGAACCCATGAGTTTGTAGGTTTGAACCCTGGTTGAGTCAAATCTATGACTTAACAATTTTAACTTCCTACCCGGGTGCTCGGCATTATTAGGATAGGGCGTGGACTGGTTGGCTCAGTGTCAGGATAATGTGACTGATTGAGATATCAGGTCATAGTGCTGGTGGCCTGGTCTCCGAGTGGGGCAGCCCTATGAAGTCGCCATGTGTGCAGTCACAAGTCGGTACCCGTCCGGATATGACCTTAGATGTTGCTGGCATATAAAACAACTAACAAATAAACCAATATGTTGGGTGTACGGAGTGGTTTCACATGGGCCTTTTGCTTCAGCTTCATGTAAAATTACCGATATGTTGCCGTGTTGGTAGACAATGGAATCGTGTCAAACCACCAATCACTTTAAAATTGATACTTGTCGCTTGGTAGAGTGTGGGTCTCGCGTGCGGAAGGTCGGGAGTTCAATTCCCGGTCGAGTCAAACTAATGACTTACAAAATTGATACTTGTCGCTTTGTAGCCTGGCACTCTGCATTAATAGGATAGGACAAGGGACTGGTTAGCTCAGTGTCAGGATAATGTGACTGAGTGGGATATCGGGTCATGGTGCTGGCGTTCTTATTATTTCCAAGTGGGCAGCACTATAAAAGCCACCATGAGTGCGCACTGTCACAAGCCGGTAGCCGTCCTGATGTTGTCATGACGTAAAAGCCCAACAACCAACCAACCATCTTAAGCCAGCCCGTTGCCATGTTTCAGCTGAACCTGTGGCGCTATGGCGACTTCCAGGCGGACGATGCCAAGGAGTTCGGCTACCAGCCCTAGAGCTGCCCGGACCGACTCACCGCAGCATTAACACAAGTTGAAGCTAGGATTTTCAAATTCATCTGCTGAGCCAACACAAGTTGAAGATAGGAATTTCAAATTAACCAAATTTGCTGGGGCGGGAGCGAGGCTGAGTGCTTGGGAGACCCGCCCCTGTACCTCGGCGGGTAACCAGGGTGGGTAACCAAGGTGTGGTAAGTAACCAGAGCGGTGGGAGGGTGGGTTACCTCACCCTCACCATCACATGTATATATATGCATATGTATATGTATATGTGCAAATTTAGAGACTTGCCAGTATTTTGCTGTATGTTTAAAAGTCATGGTATGATTATGACGATGATCGTAAATGATGTTGCTTCTGATATGAAGCTATTTGAGGGAAGAAGCGATCAGCATTATTTTGTTTCTTCTCAATACAGAACTATTTAACTACAGAGTCCAAGGACCTCTGTTCATATATATAGCATCTTCAAAAAAGTTTATATCAAGTTATTTTGTCCTGGTGTGATAGACCAAGTTTAAATAAATCGGTATGACTTGTGTTGTGATAGGTTGCGCCGTGTATCCATAGACTGTTCCCTTATGGCATGTTCCTTTGTTCTGTGTTCACTTGTGACGCGCCACACAGATAATGAACTTGTGTTTTGCTTAGTGGCCATTCACATAGGTTGGACTCAGGGACCGTATGGCCCTGTGCAGGGAACATAGAGAATGGCCATGTTCATTGTCTCTGTGGCACATCACAAGGTCAGCATGGAAATACGGAAACACGGAGCATGGGAACACGTCACAAGGGAACAGTCTGGATACATGGCCTTATATTGACAAATTATAGCGTTAAAACCACCGTTTAGTATATTTTGTAATATTGTTATAATTTTGAGAGTCAACAGAAATGGTAGCTGCCCCTCTTCCCCTAATCACCCATGTACAACAACTCCACTAACACGGGTGTATGCAGGTGCTTTATAAGTATCAGTGACTTAGCCAAAATTACCCCCCGCCCCCGTCATTCCGAATGAAAAAGAATTCTTATATAACGCTTGGACTAGCGAATTTGCGATTAAAATTTTTGTTGTCAGAGTTGATATCTGCTATAAGTGAACAATTTTACTGCAACTATTTGGTAAATGGACTGGGCCGCAAAGACTTTTGGGTGATGATACAAATGCCATGCCAATAATAAAGTTGAGATGTGAGATGGCTGTGGGGAACTGGGATTAATCTGGTCGATATCCTCTCCGCCTGAGGCGCTTGGCTTGGACACCTGTCGGGTTTTCCAGGAATCCTGGTGGTGCACCTCACACACTGTATTACGTAGGAGACAACGACCATGTCTTCTGAACCGCCCCATCGAGACTAGATCTTGTGTGTTTCTCAACGGAGCTATTGGCACAAGTGAAGATATGGAATTCAAGGCTATTTCAAGGCTGTTTTTTGATAGGAATTCGGATGAGTATTGGCATTTTATTGTGTGTAGGTAGGTCAGATTATTTAATGGCGGTTTCGGACTAATTTAGATCAGTGGGGACAGTTTAATGGAATTCAAGGCTTTTCAACCAGTCCTTCAAGATTAATTACCCAAAATGGGTTAAATTCAAGGCTTTGAAATGGGAGAAACAAATTTAAAGACTTCAGTGCCCGTACTGACCCTGTATTGATCGCACACAAAGTATATAAGCAAATTTGAGAGTTTCTGAGAACGACTGCTCCACCTACTGAATTTGAGCTGTTTTGTGAGATAAATTTTGCTGTCATTTGACACAAATTTAACCACTTCAAAATTGCAGTGGGAATCATTTTTGCTGTCGTTTGACACAAATCTGACCGTTTCAAATTTTCCTGTAAATTTCAATGTTTGGATATATAAATGCGGCTAATAAAACTGATGATATATGCCACTAAAGTTGTTGCGGTCAATATGGCCCTTTTTGCTGACACAGTAGACTTGGGTACCTTCAGCAATCAATCACAATCAAGCTTGGACATCTCCGATTATACTGCTGAGTTCAATTTCAGACAAGTTTGTTGGTTTTAGGTATAGCCTGCTCTAGGCTTATACTTGAACATTTTCATCACTGCCTGTCCTAGTATTCGTAGACATACGGTGTTAAAGTACAGTACCTCTCATAAGGTAATTTTGTTTCTTCTCTTTTTAACTACACTTCCCGTGTTAGGGTAGATATTCATTGCCATCAGGATGAACAGGTTTGTGAGATAATATAGAGAAATATATTTGAAAAGCAAATCTTGAAAGGAAAAAGTGTCTTGGATATAATCATTTAACGGTAATTATCGTGGAGGAGTGGTCTAATTTTGCTGTCGGCGTCTGTAAATTTCCAATGCAATTGACTTCCTATGCGGTGCGTTAATAGCGATAAGATTCTTTCTATATATGGACGGCATTTAAAAAAAATTGTCCCGTGCCTGAAAAATCGCCCGCCCCTGATTTATTAAAATTTGTTTTCAAAACTGTGGCGGGCAGCAGCAATTCAACTTTTGTTGGTTGGTTGTTGGCGTTTTACGTCCTGGCAACATGTACGGTCAGATCAGGAGAATCAACTTTTGTAAACACGCAATCTGTAATTAAGCAGAGGAAATTTGAATCACGGACAATTGGTCTTCCTCAGTCCACTGCTCCTTGCCCTATCCTAGTAATGCCGAGTGCCAGGCTAGGTAGTGACAAGTATCAATTTATGTCATTGGTTTGACTCGGCCAGGGTTCAAACCGTACGACCTACAAGAACAGGAGGCTGATGCTCAACTCATTCGGCCATCGCTGGTTTGTGTGATCAAAATGGACGATCACCAACTTTGTTTTTAAAAAAAAGAAGATTGGGACACATTCATCAACTACGCAGACTGTCATCCCCAAAATCTGCATAATCCAGTGTAGCCAGCGGTTTGCACCTTAGACGCTGCTGTACTTAATATAATCACTGGGGCCATGGGCCCCGGCTTGCTACTTCTGTGCAGCGCCAACTCCTCTCCTAGCGGACAACCATGGCAGCTTCTCTAGGTAATGTGAAGCTAGGATGGGTGGTAATGGCGTTCTGCTCTGTGCATCAGGTATTGTAGAGTTATATGGAGCTGCCTTAGGCAGGTGCCAACCAGCGTTCCACTCGTAGGCTGAGCCCATTGGCCAGACAACACGATGGTGTCGCCTGAAATATGCGGACCCGAAAAATTCCGCTGGCGCTTGTACATAGCGCTTGTTACAATTCGCAGATTGATTGGTTCTCAATCGTGGTGGTTCTCTATTCAAGTTGCATGGTCCGGTGGTTTTGAGTGTCTGCCATTTTCTGAGATAATACATTCAATTGGTTGCTGTAATCTATGTTACTTTAGATTGAAGTAATTGATTGTTTTAAATGGCTAGCTTTTGCCAAATTTGAAGTGCAAACATGTCAAATTAGTTTGGGCAAGCACAACAAAGACTTCTTCTGCACCAACCGGTTCTATTAACTTGGCTATTCTGTTCTGGGTGATGTTTAATAAGTGCAGCAGTATCTAAGTTAGATATGTCAAATAAAATCTAGTTAATTGTTTTAGTTTTGGAAATTTGATACTTTCATCGGACTATGCAGCTTTAAGGGTACTGTGTAAATGAATGTAAAGGACAATCGGTGTTATTTAATTATATGAATAATTTTTGTATATATATATATCTAAACTTGGGCCCACCCTGGCTCCCGCTGACGATGTGAACGATTTCTTTATCGCAGGTTGCACGTTAACAACAGTTTCCACCCATCCCCGAGTACAGATGTCAAACCTTATTCACACTTAAGTTCTTGAAGCAAATGTAATAGGTTGGTTCGTTGTTGGAGTTTTACATCCTGCCAACATCTAAGGTCATAATCAGGACGGGTACTAACTTGTGACAGTACGCACTCATGGCACCTTTATAGTGCTGTCCTGCTGGGAAACCATGTCACCACCACACATGACCTGACATCACATTATCCCAACATTATCCCGACACTGGGCGAACTAGTCCTTCCCCTGTCCGAATAATGCCACGTTCCGAACGCCAGGCTAGGAAGTGACAAGTAAAAATTTTACGTCATTGGTTTGACTCTACCAACATTAAAATCCCACGATGTTTCAAAATGGGAGATGGACGCTCAACTCATTCGGCAACCCCGTAGTCCAAATGTAATGATTGTTGTTTAGTACATAATTTGGTTGAACACGGGTGCGGGCGTGTGCAAAGTTAAGTTTCCTTACCACCCAGTTTTGGTTTGTGGTATTACGACAGGATATGTGGAATATCACATAATGTAGCCTTTTAACAAATCAAAATGGATGTTATTTGTTTAAGTTTGGAGAACAAGTTTCTGGGTTTTTGCGTTTTGTTTATATGTAATTTGTCTACCGACATCGGATGTAGCTCACCATGGTGCTTACGGTGATTTATCCTTTGTGTAGTGGAAACCAATGTGTGCTGCAACCTTGTTCAAGTCTTAATAAAGAAATTTCAAGCAGAATTGTGGGTCCTATTTTGATTTTAAATTTGTTTCACAGTTGCCCATAAGGCAAAGACCCTATAATACTAAGACGGCTCATTCCCTATCTCTCCCATGGTAATGTAAATTTCGCAGTGCCACCATGTGGTGGGTTTGATCAGCCCGGCTGGTGGTTGGTGTTTCACATGTAAACACATACAATTATATTGTACATGAGATAGGTAAGTATGAATACACATTGATATGAACAAATATGCATCATCATCACACATCTTTCACATTCATATATACATTTATACATATAATATAGCAACTGTTTAACCAAGAGAACAGCCAGCGCACCACGTGGTGGGTTTGATCATTTTGATTACACAGTACAGGCTGAGTGAGCCGTCTTAGTATTATAGGGTCTTTGCATATTCGATTAGGACGGTCCGGACAATCCGAATTTCAAATAGGGCTGTGCAATGACCCACATCTTGGTTTCGGGGTATCACGAGCATTTGTGCTGGTACCTGTATTGCAAAGCTACACTTAGGCCATATTCGATTAACACGACTTGTGTCACCCGAGTTGCTAGAATTTAAAATCGAACACAGCGAGTGGACTCGACAAATACACATGCCGTGTGCAAAAAGTCCCAACCCCAGTAACCCACCTCAGGCATGAGCATTTCCCACCCATTGGCTGATTTCCGCCAATTAGAACAAGCAGAAAAAATGAACCAACATTGTTATTAAAATGAACTTCAGATTAGCTTTATCATATTCCATGACATTTTATGCTTTATTATAGCAGTTATGCAAGTATTAAAGTCGCCAGCTATCCGCCGCGTGGAAAACAAACGAACTCGGAATAGTTCAGATTTGTCGATTCTACTCGCGGTGTTCGATTTGAAATTCTGACGAAGTAGTGGTGGTCGCCAGCAACAGGCTCAGGGGGATCTGCTGAGCCTGTTACTGGCGAGCGGCATTAACATCACGTCGATTTTTGGTTTAATTTAACCAAATTTCAGCGGCGGTGTTAATATCGCTTCGAGTTTGTGGTTAATTTGACCAAATTTGACTTTTTGAGCATGTAATTCTGTTAAATATGACAGCTTTGAATAGATTTGGGCTTAATTTATTGCCGCCCATACTGGGAACCAGCAACTCTTATTACTGTGTGAGCCTGTTGCCGGCACAATTTCAGCCAATCACAGTGCAGCTTTTCCATTGCAAATGGCCACCGTCTATGGGGGCGGCCATTTTGGAGACAACCAACTGGCTTTGCAGTTCAGATTAGCACAGCCCTGGTCCCCTACTCTCCCCACACATACTTGGTTCAATTAAACATAAAAACTAAACAAGGTTGTGCTTGGAGAGCATTTGTCGGAGTACGGTTCCCGTCGCCAGCGACCTATATCTGGTCCCTTTAAGAACTGATGGAGGGAGTATAAGACCATATATTGAGGGAGCATAAGACTATAGTTGTTGTTAAACTGAAATTTACATTACTTTTATCATATTCCTTTACATTTATTATAACAATTAAACAAGTATTACCATATTACAAGGACTGCCAGCTGAAGGAGTATAAGACAATAAATTAAATAACAAACTATTAACTATGGTATAGGTGTATCATTGACTTATCATTTATGCAAGATTACAAGAAAAACACTTCTGTATTCTTAGAGTACTGGTCTATATGCAAACTCTTCTTACCTTATGTCACAGGTGAAGAGTGAAATTTCTCCCTCCTAAGTGGCCACCAAATTGCACCAATTATGTCCTACTTGTAAACAAATTTCTCCGTGAGAGGGTGGGGGTGGCTCCCCACTCCCTACACCCCCCCCCCCCCATCTCGGCCTTTGGCTGAGTTTTGAGGCATACACCCACAATCAGCTAATTTGTTTTACTTCTCTGCTCATGTCTGCCACCTCTTGGCTGGGGTTGTCTAGGAGCGATATGTGCTGGTACCTGTAGGTTAACAGCTACCAGTACAAGTCTACGTGTTGTTTTAATACTTAGGAAAAAAAATAACACAGATTAATGAAATGAAACTGTAACTGAACTATGCAACCATAAAATACTTTAAATCCTATTTTGCTGTAGTTATTATAAAAAAAAAAAAAGTTTTGGATTAAGCCATTTTCCCCCACCCCGACCATGGAGAAGCGTGTTCGTTTATTCAAGTGTGCGCATGCGCCAGAGTGATTTGGTTAGCGGATGAGCAAAAACGTGGTTGGGATGATCCGAGGTGGCCGATATGAATAGAGCACAGGCTTCCCCGTGTGGAAGGTTGAGAGTGAATCTCAGCCTAGTCAAACCAGTAACTCAAATTGATACTTGTCGCTAGCTAGGCTGGTGCTCGGCATTAATAGCATAGGACAAGGACTGGTTAACACAGTATCAGGATAATGTGACTGGGATGGCGGCCTGGTTTCCCAGTGAGGCAGCAGTATAAAAGTCGCCATGAGTGCACAGTAACAAGTCGGTACCCGTCCTGACATGACATCTTTTTTTGTTTTGTGATGGTTTATTTACGGTCCATAACAAGCAAGTCGCATCGCGGTTGTTTCCATCACAGAACAGCAAGATGTTGCTAGGATGTCAAACAAAACAAAAATCCTATAAGGTGTCACTGCACCCCGAATCTGTGATTTAAAATGTTAATTGCACCAGAATGGCTATATACGACTGGTCAAATTCAAGTACAGGGAAAATTAGTACCAGCATAGGAATAAATAATCACCACAAAAATATAATTTTGTTATAAATCGCATCAATATGAACAGAGAGTGAGGGCATCATACACTATTTATTATTACATTGAGTCAAGTTCATCGGGTACTGGGACCACAATGGGATATTTCACCTCCAACCAACCCAGATGTTGGTCTTCATATCCTTGTCACCGAACATGCGATTCTATAGACCAACCCCACGACGCAGGGAAACCCAACTGCAATCCAACCCATTAACCAGTTAAAGCTGCATAGTCCGATGAAATATCAAATTTTCAAAACTAAACCAATTATCTAGATTTGATTTTACATACCTAACTTAGATACTGATGCACTTATTAAGCATTTGTTTCTGCGTAGAAGGCAATACTGAGTCAATTTAACAGAACCTGTTACTTCAGAAGTCTATGGTGTCAGAGTTTTGGCAAGCCTGCCAAAACTAATTTTCCATGTTTGCGCTCAGAATATCTCATAAGTTTACCATTTAAAATAAAAGTAACTTTGAAGTAATGTAAAGTAGATACTAGTGATTGATCTAATATATCTATCTCCGAAAAAATACAGAAATTCGAAACCATCGGACTATGCAACTTTAACTTTACATAAAGTTCACTGCTTTATTAAAGTTGCATAGTCCGATAGTTTTGAGTTTCTGTCATTTTCTGAGATAAATATATTAAGTTGATGGTCATAATCTACCTGACTTTAGTTCGAAGAAACTTCTATTTAAAATGGATAACTTTGGAGATGTTTGAAGTGCAAACAGGCAAAGTGAATTTTGGCATGCACGCCAAAACTAACAGGAACACAATAGGCTTCAGCAGTAACCGGTTCCAGTAAACTGGTATTAGGTTGATCGTTATAATCTACCTTACATTAGCTTGAAGTAATTTTGATTTAAAATGGCTAACTTTTGAGATATTTGAAGTGCAAACATGCAAAATTAGTTTTGGCAAGCACGCCAAAAACATGCTTCTGCAGTCACAGGTTCTCGTATATATTGCCCGTCTTCCCTTGTATGTAGCAACAAATGTCTAATAAGTGCATCAGTATCTCAGTTAGATATGTAAAATCAAATCTAGATCAGTGTTTTGGTTTTGAAAATTTGATGTTTTCATCAGACTATGCAGCTTTAAAGACGTTTAAAGAAACCAGCAGAACTCCCCAGGAATAGTTGTCCATCGTATACTTGAGCAGAGAAACCAAATTCATACGAACGTAGAAATCAGCAACATTTACATTACTCGTTACTTTACCAACTATAAATACTTCAGCGCCTCACCGCCAGGTGGCCCGCCTGGTGCGCATGCGCATTTACACATCAGCTACAAAGACCACAGTCCACACGACACTGGCAGCAAAGTGCACATATTCTGTTCATCAACAGCCTGGTCCGCGTTTACTGATGTCAACTGAGCACCACAATGCATCCTCCCCCCCCCCCCCCCCAACATTTTTTATTAGCTTTCAATGTCCGACAACTGCCCAGATTGGTGTGCTAAAATATAGTGTTGTCAACCTGGAGGTACTGAGAATTCTTGAGGTGTTGAGTTGCGGGCATGGAACCCGAGTGGTGGCAGCCACGAGTTTTCTAGGGGGGCTCCAGGAGCAGGCTCCCCTCCAGAAATTCGTTTTTAAAATGTGCTATTTGAGGGAATTTCGAAGGGGTTATACATAGGCTGATACTTTAGCACATTATGTGAAATTCGTGGCATATTGCGTGAAATTCATGGGATTTTGGGGTCGATCGGTGACTCATGAGGTTACTGATCAGAACCTTCATTTCCGTGACTCTCACTGGAATTTCATGAGAGTTGGCAACACTGACTCTAAACAGCCACAGCTAGCGGTATCTCAACCACTGCCATCCCCACCTATCAAGGTGACCTTGAGTTCTCCGCATAGCCACAACACAACCCTCATTCTCCAACAGACCAATAATATACATTATATGCCTACATACCATAACATGGCAAGTTACTTTCCTGTCCCTTCTCCCTTCCCCACAACCGATTTATTACTCTAATTTTAGTTTTTCTGTTAAAACTGCACTTCCAGTTCTCAAAACTGGAATTTACACTGTGGTCACCTAATATAGTACTTCTCAAGCTCTGTGTAGATGAGTAGTATATAAACCATTCATTCAAGACCGGCTGGTGCCTGTTTTTCCCCTTCTCTTTCTGAGGTCAACGGAATTACGTAAGAGTGATTTTTTTTCTCAGCGGAAAAAATAATTTGAGTCATGATCGGTCAGCAACCGAAAAGATCAATCTTTTTTTTTAAGGCCTTATGAAAGTTCTTTGTTCCTAAATGAGAGTGTTTCGGGGACAGGCCCGACCTAGCTGGGGTTGGGCGACAACGTGTCCATGTCGTCATCGCTGATTGGCTTAGCTTCCACTGGAAGTGGAGTGACGGCGTGTGCGAAGACACGGAAGTCCCAGCCGCAGGTGACCAGCGTGTCATCCTCGGACGGGCTCCAGGAAAGTCCTCGCACAAAGTCTGTGTGCAGGTCCGACTGCCACCTGACAGGACCACACAACAGGCATTGCTGTACACAAGGCTATCATGCAAATTTGCAAACAGTTGAAGAAAAGAAAATCTAAAAGGAATGAAAAAAGAGGCAGCAACATAGCTTCCGGTAAATTTCAGGATCCGTACACGTGTGAAGATATGGAATTCAAGGCAATTTTAAGGCGTTTCAAGAGGTTTTTTGATAGGAATTGAAGACTATTTTCACTTGGGTTTCAGAGAAAAATAACGATGGCGAATTCGGACTAATTTAGATCAGTGGGGACAGTTTAATGGAATTCAAGTCTTTTCAAGACTAATTACCGAAAATAGGTTAAATTCAAGGCTTTTCAAGGCATTGAAATAGGACAAATGAAGTTGAAAACTTTTTACGACTTTCCAGGCCCCATACGGACCCTGCAATTTCCTGCAGTTCTCTGGCATGAGGGGTTATCCACTTTTTCTATGGAAATGAAATTGTAATTTTTTAATAATAAAATTTCTTTTAGAATATAAAAAAAACGTAGACATGAGCGAGAATATGGGCGGGGGGGGAGGGGGGGAGAGATCTTTCATCCTTGAATCTTGTACGAAATCCACAAGTAGCAAAAATGTCCCAACTTTTTTGGCTGCAAGAAATAAACAGAACCTAAAGTGATACCCTATTTCTGTTTGCTCGTTCCGAGTGATGGACAGACCACCCTCACTCATATCAATGTTATTTTAAAGTTGCATAGTCTGATGGCTTTGAATTTGTCACTTTCTGAGATAAATATATTCAGTTGAGTGTTATAATCCACCTTACTCTAGTTTGAAATAACTTTCATCTTAAATGGCTAACTTTTGAGATATTTGAAGTGCAACTTCTAAAAATTACTTTTGGCAACCATGCCAAAACTTTGACACCATAGACTTCAGCAGTAACAGGTTATATTAAATTGCCTCAGTATTCCCTTCTATGTAGCGACAAATGTTTAATAAGTGCACCCGTATCTAACATACATAGAATCAAATCTACATAATTTTGAAAAGTGGATGTTTTCATCGGACTGTGCAGCTTTAAATAAAGAACCAAAAGAATACTTACATGGCGCGCTTTGTTGAGAAGTCTGACACTACAGTGAGGCAATCGTCTGAGGTGGAGGCGAGCCAGTTAGGTCTGTCAAGCAAAGCGGGAGGACAGCTGATAAAACATTTCTGATCCCTTTTTCTTTCAGATTCAGATAACATTCTATATACTATTATAGTAATATCTACTACAATGCTAAATCCCAAGTGGCCAGTTTGATATTATCTTTTGATATTCTGGTTATTAGTTAAAACATTAAAATTTTACTTTCTGCTACATAAAATGACATTTTGAAAGCTAATAACTTAATAGCCATATGAAGCAGGAAGCACACCATCTCCCTTACATATACCATACCATCCCACTTCTATTATTTATAAACATCAAACCGATTTGTGGCAGTAACTACACACAGCTGGAACACCAGTGCATCACCATTAAATGTTCCGACGAATAACATTTTTTACAACCAAAAAAAAAGGAGAAAAGAACCAACTCGTGCCAAAGTTGAATAATCTAATTGTTTTAAACTTCCTTCATATCTTTGAATATCTATTTTTTTTTAAACTTTAGCGATATTTGAGGTAAAAACATAAATGAGACTGTCTCAAAAGGTGCTAAGCAATATGGGACAAAACTCTGTCCATTGTAACGATCAACATACTATCTGCTCATGCATTTTCTCAGGATAAACTGATTTGTTTTTCATAATCCCAATAGAATACATATTGATTTGAAGCAAATGTCCTTGTGTTTTCAATGTAACCGTTAATGTGCTGTTTTGTGTCAATCGTTACAATGGACAAAAAAAAAGAAGATAGTTATCACCTTTTGAGACAGGCTCATATAATAATTTCGGTGTGCACACTGAAATGCTGGCTCCCAGCATCAACATGTATGAGTTGCAGTTGGTACACATTCTATTAAATCGGCTTAATATTCCTTCTATGCAACAATAAATACTTAATAAGTGACCCAGTACCCAAGTTTCACGTGTAGCAGCAAATCTAGGGAAATGTTTCCCTTTTGAAAAATGTTATGGTTTCACAGAATGGTGTAACTTTTAAGTCTAGTAGAAGACGCTGGCTCACTTCCGCGGGTTGAAGCCTATCCGGTGGATGAAGCGGGAATGGGCCCGGACGACTACAGGCACCGCTGTAGAGCCATGGTCGAACAGTCCGACCGCACCGCCCTCAGTGCCCGCTGCGAACGTCAGGCTGCTACCGGGTTGCCAGGCAACGCAAGTCGGGTGGGACCCCAGCGCCGAAATATCTGAAACGACAGATTGTTGTGTTGGTCGGTTGTTGGAGTTTTACACCCTGGCAACATGAGGGAGGAACTTGGATTGTTTGCTGTTGCTTTACATCCTAGCAACATCTAAGGTCATATCAGGACAAGGGGAACCTGGAGGTGACGTAGTATAATGAATAGAACACGGCCAGGATAAGTTAATATCAATGGGAGCAAACAAAACTGTCATTTTGAAACTACTACAAAATCAGTATTTCAAAAGTAGAGTGAGGCAATCAATTATAATTATCTACTACTATAATGAAATAATAGTAGCGACATTCCTTACCTATGATGGAAGCTGGTTTCGGCTTTCGAGTGTCCCACAACAACAGGCGTCCGTCCTAACAACAGGAAAGTACACTATACTGGCACCAAGCTCAATTCATTTTCTAACATTTCGTTATTTTCAGTTTGGGGTATTTATAATATTTATGTTCATTCGTTAACCTCATCAGTTCAATACTATACTGATATATCCCATCAGTTCAATACCATAAATGCATTCCATCAGTCCAATACTACTGATGTATCGTATCAGTTCAATACTACTGATGCATTGCATTAATTCAACAGTACCAACACATTCCATCAGTTCAATACTACTGATGCATTGCATCAGTTCAATACGACTGATGCATTGCATCAATTCAACAGTACTGACACATTCCATCAGTTCAATACTACTGATGTATCTTATCAGTTCAATATTACTGATGCATTGTATCAGTTCAATACTACTGATGCATTGCATTGATTCAACAGTACACTCACATTCCATCAGTTCAATATTACTGATGTATTGTATCAGTTCAATACTATTGATGCATTGCATCGATTCAACAGTACTGACATGTTCCATCAGTTCAATACTACTGATGCATTGTATCAGTTCAATACTACTGATGTATTGTATCAGTTCAATACTACTGATGCATTGCATCGATTCAACAGTATTAATGCGTTCCATCAATTTAATACTACTGATGCATCCCATCAGTTCAACAGTACTGACACAGCCCATCAATTTAATACTACTGATGCATTGCATCAGTTCAACAGTGCTGACGCGTTCCATTAGTTCAACACTACTGATACACAAAACAAATACTAACCCTCTTTCTGAAGAGAAAGCGAGAGTAAGACTATTTAATTTCAACAATGTTAGTTCTCATGATTTATATTTGCTTATTGTTTTACACCGCAGCAACACCTAGGGTCATATCAGGATGGGTACCGACTTGTGACAATACTCACTCATGGTGACTTATAGTGTTGTCCCATTGGGAGGCCAGGACTCCGGCACTATGACACTATATCCCACAGAGTCACAATATCCTGATACTGTGCTAACCAGTCCTTATCCGATCCTATTAATGCTGAGCACCAGGCTAGGTCACGACAATTTTATGAGTAAGTGATTTGACTCGGCTGGGATTCAAACTCCAGAGCTTCCGCACAGGAATCCTGTGCTCTACCGATTTGGCCACTGCGTCCCATGGTGCATTGCTTACCATTCCACATGAGAGGAAGAGGTCGGGTTCTGTAGGGTGACAGGCTACGTCCGTCACTGGTGCGTAGTGGGCTGTACGAGAGAGAAGCAAGCACACAACTCAGCACTTCCACATGGACAACCTGCAACAATATGAACCAATCCAAGACAAACGCACACAAAATAACACTCACCATTATACCAGGTTAGTTGTTGGAGTTTTACATCTTGGCAACATCCAGGTCATACCAGGGTGGGTACCGACTTGTGTGACAGTGCGCACTCATGGCAACTTTATTTATAGTGCTGCCCCACTGGAAGACCAGGCTGCTAGCACCATTACCTGATATCACACTCAGTCATATTATCCGGACACCGAGCCAATCAGTCTTTGCCCTACCCTAAGACAGGGTTCATACCCATTTTTACATATCAAATTCCAAAACTTTCCAGGACTTTCAGTGCAAAATTCCAGGACGTTATTCGGACGTTTATTAAATTAAAGTGCCCCACAGATGTATTCATAGTCGATTCACTGGGTAAGATGTGAATTGTGAATAAGCATGACAAATATAAAAGTTGGTAATTAATGGTTTTATTTTTTTAAGGCGATGTAGGTGCTCACTGGTCGGGAGCCGCAGCAGTTGTGATAGCATTGCTCGGGCCGGAGCCCTAACGTTAGAAAGACCCTATAACACTAAGACGGCTCACTCAGCCTGTATTGTGTAATCAAGAGAACAGCCAGCGCACCAGGTGGTGGGTTTGGTCATTTTGATAGTGTTATAATGGGCTGTGCGAATGGTGTGTGTGCTTGGGCGTGTGTCAGTGTGCTGGAAGAAGGATGCTGGGGGAATGTGTATAAGGTGGCAAGGGTAGGTGGGGTGGAGGGGTACGGTGGGGATAGCGGGTGGTGGGAGTTCTATAGCAACATGCAACCAGTGGGGACCCCCCCCCCCCCACCCCGCTTACATCAGGGAGGGGGTCGTGAGGTGTGGTGTGAGAGCGCCGACTGAGGTGGGTGAGGAGGGGGAGGGTGGGTTAGGAAAGTGGAGGGGAGCAGGAGGGAGGTGTGGTGTGAGAGTGCCGGGTGAGGAGGGGGGAGAGGGCGTGTGGGGGAGGGAGGGGGAGGCGGAGAGGAAGGGGGGAAGGGAGGGAGGTGTGAGAGCACTGGGTAAGGTGGACGAGGAGGGATAGGATGAAGGAAGGGAAGGGGGAGGATGAGGGGAAGGGCAGTGAGGCCGGGGTAGGGAAGGGGACAGGCGATGAGGCCGGGAAGAGGGCGGGTCGGAGGGAGCGTAGGGCGGGAGGGGGAGGGGGAGGGGGAGTGGGAGGGGGAGAGAGCGCGGGAATGAGGGAGGGCAGAGGGAGGTGGGGACCAGGTAGTAGGTGCAACATCGGCATCCAAATGACAGGCAATCTATCATTTTTTAATTCTAAAGTCACCCTCTCGCCTTGTATGTGTTTACATGTGAAACACCAGCCAGCAGCTGGCTGATCAAACCCACCACAAGATGGCACTGCAAAATTTACATTACCATGGGAGAGATAGGGAGTGAGCTGTCTTAGTGTTATAGGGTCTTTGCGTTAGTTCATCATGGTAAGTGGGGACCAGTGGTGGCGCCATCGGGCCGGTTCGGACGCTTAGGGCGTATTGCTCTGTAGTTTATCGTTCAAGTTTATTATTATTATGGGAGTTTCGTAGGTATTGTGGTTCTAGCCGTCGGTCCCTTCCCCCGAATTACCCAAGTTAGGAATAACATGCGCAGTGACTATATGTATGGTTTTAATATAAAAATCAAGAGCCAGGATAACGAACCCACAAAAATCACTTTTAATACAAAACATCACTGATGGGCATGTCGGCGAAAATAGGCTTAAAAAAATATATATGGTCACGATTTTCCATTTTTCAAAGATCATTAAGGAAATTCCAGGCCTGGAATTCTTAATTATCAAATTCCAGGACTTTCCGGGTTTTCAAGGACCAGTATGAACCCTGTAACAATGCCGGCTTTTTGTAAGTCATTGGTTTGAGTCGACCGGGAATTGAACTCCCCGATCTCCCGCACGGAGCCCTGCGCTCTACCGATTCGCTACGGTCGTACCAGGTTGCATAGCAAACTACATAAGTGAAAGAAAGACCATGTCATGTCAATATATTTTCTACAGAATTGAAGATAGAAACACTACATACCTACAAATGATTGTGTTTCCGTCATTTCTTTAAGGTCCCATAATTTTATACTGAAATGATAAAGATGTAAGTTTACAGGTTGTCTTTTATTACAATAGAAAGCATATTTCGTAACTATCTATCACGCAAGAGATACACCAGGCACCGATTACCATTGGTATAAATAGCGTGGTGCAGATGTGGAACATAGATGTTATCGTAAGAATGGTTCATATATATACAGGCATGTGATTGGGCGCAGGGAAAAAAAACATGGAATTATTTGTAGGTTACAAGGATGAAAGTGATCTCCGCCAAAAAAAAGCGGAAATGCGGAAATTCTCGCATAGGCTCAGTCAGCATTGTTAGGGAATCGCGGAAAATTCCCGGAAGTCAGGTCCCATACATATTGGTATACACTGATAGTGCTGCGGCATTTGAAGCACGTATTAGTATACACTGACCGTGCTTCGGCGTCTGAAGCCTGTATTAGTAGTATACGCTGATAGTGCTGCGGCATTTAACAAAGTATGTACTATTAGTATACACTGATAGTACTGTGCCATTGCATTGAGGGCCTAAAGGAAAAATCCCGGAAATCCGCGAAATCGCGGAGATCTTTCATCCCTGAGGTTATTGTGGGGACACACAGCATCCCACTGAGTCGTGAGAGAGAGGGATGCAAATAGTGTATTTCAGAGGTGTTTCGCCGACCAGAAAAAAACCAGAGGTGGGGTGGGCGAACCGGTGGCCAGAAAAAACCCTGGAATTCCGGAGAAATCACATGCCTGTATATATTGCTTAAAGTTGCATAGTCCGATGGTTTTGAGTTTCTGTCTCTTTCTGAGATAAATATGTTCAGTTGATCCTTATAATTTACCATACTTTAGCTTGAAGTAACATTGATTTTAAATGTCCAACTTTTGAGATATTTGAAGTGCAAGCATGAGGCATGATACTGAGGAGTAAAGAAATAATCTGAAAAAGCTGACAGGGAGGGTGCGACCCTCTGCACCTAGAGGCTAGCTACCCCCATCAGTTTCTCCTCAAATTTACACATCTAAAAAAATGCCCTCTGGCTGTGAAAAAACCCTAGAAAAATATCATCCCTGAAACAGGCAAAATTAATCCTGGCATGCTTTGTTTGTTGGTATACGTCCCAGCAAATCTAAGGTCATATTAGGACGGGTACCGACTTGTGACAGTGTACACTCATGGCGACTTTACAGTGCTGCCCCACTGGGAAACCAGGCCACCAGCACCATGACCTGATATCCCACTCAGTCACATTATCCGGACACTGAGCCAACCAGTCCTTGCCCTATCCTAATTAATTCTGCCAAGTGCCAGGCTAGGAAGCGACAAGAATCAATTTTTAAGTTATTGGTTTGACTCGACAAGGATTCAAACCCACAAACTCATGGGTTCATAACTCCCAATCTCTCAAAACAGGTGACGGACGTTCTACTCATTCGGCCACCCCGTCTGGTTAATTCTGGCATGCACGCCACAACGTGGGCTTCTACAGTAACACGTTCTATTAAATTGGCTCCGGATTTAATTCTATGGGGTGACACATGTTTCATAAAGGAAAGTTTGTTTTTATTTAACGACGCCTCTAGAGCGCATCGAAGTCATCGGTTTGACTCGACCAGGGTTCGAACCCAAGACCTACCAACACGGGATATTTCTTTGGAGGAAACCCGCTGCCGCCACATACTCATGTTTGGTAAGTGTACCAGTATCACCAGATGTAGACTCAAATGTACATAATTACTTTGATTTTGAAAATTGTACGCTTCCATCGGACTATGTAGTTTGAAGGTCATATGAAAAGGGATGTGGGTGGTATTCAACAAATAATACGACACTGCACACTAGGGATGCGTCACGGCATCTTTAGGTCACTAAACTTTCATAAGAATTAATTATCCCTGCAATTTCTTTTAAAGTTTAGGTGATTAGGTTCTTTTATATGCCTCCTGCATCCACAATGACTCCTTTATCAGTTCTTAAAGACTAGAAATTGCCCATTCAATATTACCAGTCCAAAATGTCCTGTTTTTGGTTATCATTTTGATGAATTTCTTTTAAAGAAGAAAAATGTCAATAACATTTTAAGCGTTTAACTAAACACGACCAAGTTGCCTGAGGTCTATCTCTTATCGTTGATATGTTAGACAAAAGATAAGTGATATTAACGCACAGATAGCTGTGCTAACACAACATGAAATCTAGGTCTGCATTCTCTCCAGTATGGTATTTTTATGTGCACATGCCACCAACCTCCTGTCAAAACTGGCTGAGATTGCATGTGTTGCGGCAGGTCCAACTGAGACGGTGGAGACACAGTCGTCGTGGGCGTGCTGGTTGTGTAGACTTGTCAGGGTAGCGTCTGCTTCATTCAACTCCCACACCTGCACCATACCTGCAACACGCATGATGTGCAGGGTCCATACACATGTGAAGATATTTTTTATTTGTTAAAAAATACGGTATTTATTCTGCCCATAGCGTGTAAGCTCCCGCGAGGGTGCTTGATTTCAACACTGGACAGCTGTGAGGAATGTTATGGTGTATGCCCGGGTTCCAGTTCCGGGTTGGTATCCAGGACGTCACCAGCATTTATTTAAGAAGTTAGTATCTAGGTTATTTTTGTTTAGTTTTCTTGGGTATAACTTCCTATCATATAACTAATATATCAGCCTAGTATGTACATCTAGTGAGATGGTAATAGGCTTGTGGATGAGGACGTGTTCCCAGTGTTTTTTTTGCAGCTCTTCTTTCACTTGTGCTCTGTCCCTAGTTAGTGCCTAGATGTGCCAGAACACATCCATACTCTTCGGGACTGCGACCAGGTGGGTCGGCTGCAGTGTTAATTTGTTAACCATAGAACTCTAACGTCATTGTCCCTGACTTTTTGTTTTACCATCTTCCTCTCACCTGTGCCCTGTCCCTAGTTGGTACCCGGAATATGAAATTTAAGGCTATTTTCATTTGGATTTCAGGAAAAAAACGATGCGAATGCCGATTTCAGACTAATTTAGATCAGTGTGGATTTAAGGATTTTCAAGACTAATTACCCCAAAATAGGTTAAATTGCCAGGCTTTTCAAACCCTTGAAATGGAGCAAATGAAGACCTTTCAAGACTTTCCAGGCCACATACAGACCATGAATCCCAACTAATCTCCGATCATGGTTCAATTTCGACTCCTTTCTGCCCAGGCCTCCAATTGGGGCCCAGGGGGCAGCGTCTTCAGAAGCTCATGCAATTTAAGTATTTTAATGGCACGTGGTGGTTATGCGCATCAGTGTCGGAGATGGGAACAGTGATGAAACTCGTCTCTGGGAAAAAAAGCGGAAATGCTGATATTCTTCCATAGGCTTTAGCATTGTCAGTGAATCGCTGAAAATTCCCGGAAGTCGGGTTTCATCCATATTGATATACGCTGATAGTGCTACGGCATTTGAAGCATGTATTAGTATACGATGATAGTGCTGCGCCGTTTGAAACACGTTTTAGTAGTATACGCTGATAGTGCTGCGGCGTTTGAAGCACGTATTAATATATGTTTTTTAATTTTTTTTGGGTCCATTAGTTACTTAAGCAGGGGAAATTTCAGTCATAGACGACTGGTCTTCCTCATTCCACTGCTGGTTGATAGAAAGCCCGAGCCTACACTTTTACCGACCCAAGGGATTTTTAACCTCCCACACCACATAGACATGGTATGAGAGCAACCGGCCTTTGATGACGCTGTAAGTTAAACACAGCGGTGGAAATCCAAATTGGCAGAGCTGGGGGCACAGGGAATCGAACCACCGACCCTCAGATTAGGAGTCTGACCTAGAAAAAAGTCAGACACTCTAACCACAGAGAACACCACGTTGATGGTGCTGCAGATTGAAACAACGTATTGGTTGGCTGGCTGTGAGAATTTGACGTCCTGGCAACATCTAAGGTTATCAGGACTGGCGCAACGTATTAGTATACACTTATAGCCACAGGAAAAATCCAGGAAATCCGCGAAATCGCGATCTTTTATCCCTGTGGGGAAAAAACAACTACCATAAAAATTTGCAGATAAGTCTATTTATTGTTTAAAACAAAGGAAGTTCTCAGAAACACTCTAACCATATATATACATGTACGTCATATTTCCTACCAGCTAAAGGAAAGCTGTCCTGGGACATCCTGGGCACACAAGTATCATGAATTGATCATGTTGCCGATATTTGTCCTCACGAAAGTAATTCTTTCCATATTTAGAAACCTTCATTACCAGTAATATTTTCGGCAAGCCAATCCTTCAGAACTCAACCTTCACTTATAGTGGGCATACGTACGAAGAAAGAATCCCAGGGTAAAAAATTGACCTAGACTTTTTTGCCGACTCGCCTAATATGCAAGCTTTTACAGGAACTAACCAGTGTCTGTGCCAGTGAGCACCCTGACATCTGAGATGAGCTGCATGTCGTTGACCCCGGTGTCGAGCTCCACCCCAGCCGAGCAGCTCTCCACATCCGGGACCTTCTTCACCGAATCGAAGTACCACAGCGACCCCGACCAGTTGCGGCCTGTGAGGCTGGACGCGGCGAGCAGAAGTCCACCATCTGAAACAGTAAGGCATTAGCTGTTTATTGGGGTTTTAGATCCCAGCAACATAGACTTTGTTCGAGTTTAATGTCCTGGCAACATTTAAGATCACATCAGGGCGGCTGTCCCACTGGGAAATCTGGCCGCCTGCACCATGACCAGATATCCCAGTCACATTATCCTGATACTGAGCTAACCATTCCATGTCCTATCCTATTAATGCAGAGTGCCAGGCTAGGAAGCGACAAGTATAAACTTGATGTCATTGGCCTGACTCGACCGAGAATAAACTCCGACCTCCCGCACCGGAAGTCTGCGCTCTACCGATTAGGCCACCGCGTCCAGTATATATACTCAGAGCAACACAAGAATCCACTTGGGGTGACTTCATAGTGCTGCCACACTGAAACACAACATTGTCGGAAACCAGGACCCACTATCCCACTCACTCATGTTATCCAGACACTGAGCCAGCCAGCATTATCCTATCCTGGTAATGTGAAGCACAATGCATGGTATTGGTAGCTTTAAGTATCAATTTTGTAGGTATTTAGTTTTACTCCCACTTGTGAAGAAAGTGTTCTACATACAAACATTTGAAAATGAAATTCAAGGGCTTTGGAGACTTTCACACAGAAATTTTTCTAGGGTTTTTGGAGTCCTCAAAATGTACTGCAAGATGTCAATTTTCCAATGTTTTCTCAGCAACATATGTTTTAGTTGACCATATAATTAAGTAACTAAATAATATTTCTCGATAAGTTTGACACGAGTGGCGCAAAAGACCAGGCTTGCTGGAAATTGCCATTTTCAAGGGTTTTATGTGAATATTCAAGTGTTTTCTGGTAATCTTGAATGTTATTTCGAAATTCAAGGGTTTTTGGGGATCTATGCGAACCCTTCTAACAAAACGTGATACACGGAGGTGAATAAGAACCAGATTCTATCTGGACTTCCCATTTGACAAGGTGCGTAATATAAAAATAATAACAAGGAAACAATTTAGGAACCCATAGTTATTCCAGGGTGGTTTTGTGTATGTGTGTAGTTTTTCAAATTGTTGTATTACTTAGTACAAACCCTGTTTTGAACTGGACAGGAAGACAAAACTGCTTAAAAGCTATCTTAGACGGTTTAAAACAGTCAGGACTGTTCACATTGTTGGCGCAGTGACCATAAGTCATTAATTGTCTGTGTTATTAATAGTTGTAATGTTCAATATAAAAAAGTTTCAACAGGTGTTTGGGGTTAAGAAGTTTAAAAAAAGAGGAGGGAAAAAAAGTCTTCAACAATAATTAGAGAGCACCCCAATACTGTTTTTGGCTGTTTATTATCAGTCTGGGGCCATCACTACCTCTTGTTGCCTTTTTTGTTACCTGCGCCCTCCCAGGCATCCCTGAATGCTGCTAGTTTGAGATGTACTTTTCTCCTGTCATTTAGTGTGCAGACTCTTGCTTTCCTATGGAGATCATCAGTTGGGTGTCTATGTTCCACCTTCAGGCATATCTTAAGCGCTCTATTTTGTAGTCTTCGTAGTTTATCCAACATATTTTTGTTACCCCCCATATATACCACATCACCATAGTCAAAGTATGGTAGTATCATACCGTTATAGTAGGTAGTGGCAGCCTGTCAAGTTTCTGCCCATCAATCTGAAAAATGCTCAGATTTTGCCTTACTTTTACAGTAGAATTTCACCAGAACCACTGCATGGATTTTTAGTATTTTTATACTGAAATAAAGTGCATTCATTCATCTTTTAAATGAGTCCTCCATTGTACTTCTTGTTTGAATGTCGAAAAAGTATTTAGTTGATAAGTATAAGTACTATCTGACAGAAAATGTGAGTGCTGCTGCATTAATATCTCCCCCCCAATGTGTTGCTACCTTGTCGTGGTGGGGAGGCTTGTGTGCCTCCGTGACCATGAGAGCTATACCGGCAGGGGCTAGCCCCCTGGCAGGTTTAACCAAGCCGGGCAGGACTCATGGTAGAGGACAGACTAAGAGCAGCAACTGGTCCTCCAGGTTGGGGGTTGGGCGTAGGGCCAACAACCCCACCCCGGAAAAAGAACAACGTTAAAGAATCACGAACAAGGACCGGGAAAACCGGAGAGCCCTTGTTTGTGGCCTATGCCCAAAGTTGGGCGGTAGGCGAATGTTCATCTACAACACGGCTGAGGAGGTGTTTGTGTGGATGGGCGCTGACGCCTCAACGGGCAAAGAAGAAGCTGCAGTAATAAGTTGTCGCGCCAGAGCTTAAAATTTGCTTGCTTCTTCCCATCGTGAAGCGTGCTTTCGACACAACCACCACACATCTATATTTAGTATAAGAAAAACCGCATTGAGCTAAGCTACATACCAGTATATAGTTCGATAGAATCAGTGGAAATGTGACAGAGTTCTTCCATAATGTTTGGTATACCAGTTGGTTTTCATCAAATTTCACCCAAAAAAGACAAAATAGCTACATAGTATTGGGTACCAAAAGAAAGAGCAATATTTAAACTTCAAAATAGTCCAGGTCATCACTCTATTCATACGCTGTCGAGGTCAAGGTCATGAATCTGTCCACGCATTCTCTCGCAAGACACTGCATCATCAACAGCCAGCGGGAGTGAGAAGCACCGCTATTTCCCAATATCACAGCCGATTCGGCGACGATTTGTTTTGCTTACATTCGTCGATTTGACAATATTAATATCGCCGCCGATTTAGTGGCAGTGTTAATATCGCTTCAATGTTAGGGTTATTTTGACGAAATTTCACTTATTGCGTATGTAATTCTGTTAAATATGATAGCATTGAATAGATTTGGCTCTAATATATCGCCGCTGATGAGGCGGCGATTTGTTTTGTTTACTCTCGGCAATTCGACAATATTAATATCACCGCCGCCGCCAGTTTCAGGAAAAGGGGCAGCTTGTTGCTGTTTATTTCTTAGAAGATTTGTTTGTCGGGGAAGTGACTGATGTTGTTTCACCACATGAAGGAGTGATCAACTTTATGGAAAAGGCCACATTCCCAGTGCAAAGACAACCAGCATTCAGGTGGCCCTCAAGGAAAATGAATGCGCTATTGCTGCAGACTTCATATTTGCCACAGATATCATCTTGCAACCCTCATCTTCTTCAGGGCGTGCATTCATTGTGACCTGGCCAGTGATGTTGACACAGAAATATGCTGCTTTCAAAGCAGCCTTATCATTAGAACTGTAACACTAACAGTTGTCTAAATTTTCCAGTGAGTAGTTTGCATTACCGTCATCCTTTGTATGTAAAGTTTTCAGAGATTTTTCATGCAGTTCATCAACCAAATATATTTTTTTAATGACAATTTTTTTCAACAGTAGTCCCAATAAGCGATTTTAACGGCAATGACACAATGAGTAACTGTTCAAAATTTCAACAAAAGTACTGCTCAATCTAGCGAAAACTCAAAATATGTCCGCAACTGCCAAAATGGCCTTTCACCCATTTTTAGGGCACCATATCATAGTATAGTTAGACGAATCTTACCTTGGTACAGATGATGGATAACTCTTGTTTTCCCGAGGTACAAGCCTCGGGTAGTCGTGGGCTAGGGAGAACGAAGCAACATCCGGTACGTCAATCTTTACAAAACTTATTCAGGATAAAAATGCGGTTAATGATTGGAATTCCTCATGTTTTCTTTTTGGCACAAGCAAACAGTAGTCGTGACTGGGTGTGGTGGGTGGGCCCTAGCCCACGACTACCCGAGGCTTGTACCTCGGGAAAACAAGAGTTATCCATCATCTGTACCAAGGTAAGATTCGTCTAACTATACTATTTTACCTCGGTACACCGCCTCGGCTACTCGAGGCCGAGAGAGACTTTACGTAGCCTCATTTTTATCCTCAATCATGTACATCAACAATGTAACATTCAGAACAATCATAACTCAAACTGTTCACACTCACGTGACCTTCTTAGTTGGTGAGTAGTCGGGTCGCCACCCCACTTGTCTTCTCAAGTCGTTTGTTGTAATGTTTTGCAAACGACTTCGCCGTCTTCCAGCCAGCGTGTGCCAGGATCTTTTTAACCGAGATCCCCAAATGTCTTGCTTTTGAAGCCATCGCACCTCGCGTAGAATGCGAAGCATAGCGTTGCGTATCAACACCTGCTTCCTTGAGCACAATCATCGTCCATCTTGCGAGCGTGTCTCTGGAGATAGCCTTATGTGGCTTAATAAAGCTAATCAATAGCTGGCGCGAATTCCTAATTGGCGCTGTCTTGGCAATATACACTTTAATCGCCGACACCACACAAAGTTTCCTATCCTTTGGGAAACTCGTCAAACTAATCGAAGAGAGTGGGTCTCCTAAACGGTTTGATTTTAACAACTTATCCAAATCAAACGTAGCCTCCTTGTCATCTATCTCTAAGCCCTGAAGTGAAAGGGCAACAATAGTTTGGCCTCTATGTCCAGTTACCAAAAGTAACAATACAGCCAACTTAAAACCTAACTGTTTAATCGATAAATGTCTATTACTAGGCCATTGCTGGAACAGCTTAAATACTACTGAAACATCCCAAAACCTACTATACTTTGGCTTAGGAGGATTCCTAAAATAAACACCCCTCATAAACCAGTGAATAACATGATATTTTCCAACTGTTTGTCCTTCAATCCTGGGAAGAATTACCGACAGTGCACATCTGGCTGTATTAACAGCTCCATAACCCAGGCCATCATCTTCCATCATCCGCAAAAATCTTGTAACTTGAGCAATCGAAGGGTTCATAGGCTTTACTTTATGCACTAAGCAATAAACACCCCATTTCTTTAAATAACACGTATATAATTTTACAGTTCCTGGTCGCCATGCATGCGCAATTAACCTCTCCTGGGTAATTTTATCTAAACCAAACTTCTCTAAATATTTAGCTAAAAAAGGAATGCCAATAGTGGTGTTGTGGACACGTCTCCCGTGTTTGTCAGTTTTCCTTGGTAACGAAGGTTCAGCTGACCTCTTGGGAATCGTAAACAATCTCTCGCTCCCCACTCCACTGCTGCCCTCCAGGGCTGCGTGTTCCACTCCGGCACTATTAGCACTGCATGCGCATTGTCTAGTCTGATTTTCCTGGCTACCTTGCTGATTAAGGCAAAAGGGGGAAAAATATAATAAAATTTTTCATTCCAAATCATCAAGAAAGCATCCACTTACCAGGATTCTGGCTCTGGATGCCAAGAAACATATCTATCAACTTTGTTATTCCTACGCGAAGCAAACAAATCTACTTCTGGAAAACCCCACTTGTTACAAATTTCCTCAAAAATACTATCACTCAAAGACCATTCTAAATGATCATGAAAACAACGACTTTTAAAATCCGCTAACGTATTTTGGCTACCTGGAATATGTGCAACTGTTAACCAAACTTGGTGTTCTTGAGCCCAATCCCAAATTTGTGTTACTAATTTGTTACACTCCTTGGACTTTGTTCCACCCATATTCCTAATATACGCCATAGCTGTAGTATTATCCGTTAAAACTTGAACAACAGTCTCAGGCACATCTACCAAACTCTTTAAACCTAAATAAATAGCTCGGAGTTCTAAAACATTAATATGATCATTTCTCTCTTCTTCTAGCCAACGGCCCCCTGTAGCTAGCGCCCCTCTATGAGCACCCCAGCCTTCCAGCGAGGCATCTGTGGTAACAACCGTATTAGGCTCCCCCATTCTAATTGGATTATGAGAGTTACTAACGTGGCTTAGCCACCAGTCGATATCCTTTCGACCATCTTCCGAAATGACCATAAGACGTTCAAAATCTCCTTTATTTTTTGATAACGCCACATTTTTATCTATTTCCAAAGACTTAATATGTGCCTTACCATATAAAATAGCGGGTGAATACGCTACCATAATCCCCACTAACACTGCTACTTGCCTTATCTTAGGTCTTTTGCACCGCAACAAATCACCCGCTGTGGTCTTAAATTTCTCAATTTTATCCGGCGTCAAAGACACCGTCATACATACAGTATCTATAAAGAAACCCAAACATTTTAATTTCTTTGTAGGGAATAGAACTGATTTAGTACTATGAATATAGAAACCTACTTCCGTTAAAGTATCACATAAATCTTTAATGGCTAACAAACAATGCTGTTGCGTTTGCGCAACAATAAAGGAATCATCAATATAAGGAAACATAACATGGCCTTTCTTCGCCATCTCAGAAAAAACGGGTTTAAGTAATTTCGTAAACAAACGAGGAGCACAAGCCAACCCATTCGGTAGACATGTAAACTCAAAAAGCTGACCCCCCCATAAAAATCTCAAAAACTTCCTAGAAGTTTGAGCAATGGGGATAGTGTAATAAGCATCCCTTAAATCTACACTCGCGAGCCAAGCACCTGGTGTCACCAAATCTCTGGCCGTCTCAAGAGAAAACATTTTAAAATGTTTATAAACCACTAGCTTATTTAACTTAGTCAAATCCAAAATCATCCTAACATCTCCATTAGGTTTAGGTCTAGAAAAAATATTAGATATATATTCGCCTTCAACGTGTTGAACTGGCTCCACTATTCCTTTAATACAAAAAATTTGTACTTGCTTATCTAAAGCTTGATGTTCATCCAAAGACAGACGGTAAGGAAACGGTATATGGCTTTGAACCGGAATACTTAAAAAAGGGATCTCAATACCCCTAACGATCTCCAAAACTTCAACATTACTCGTAATATTTTGCCAAGCCAAAAAATTATTAGCTATATTACCAGCGTGAAAATCGCTTACTGAAGTTTGAGTCGACACCTCTACTTGTTGGTGTCCCTGTTGGCAGGCCTCGGGAGCGGCTTGAAGGGCGGGTTCCCCCTGAACGGACGGTTGCCGTCGTTCCAACCGAACTGGTTTCTCTCTCTCTGCCCCCGGCCTCTCTGACTTCCGTAGCTGGAACTGCCTGGGCGTCCTCCCCGTTGGCCGGTTCGCCTGCCCCGAAAATCCGATCTAAATTTCTTAAATTTTCCAACACTGTCCTTCTTCACCTCATGGTGTTTTGACTGTTTGGCTGCCGTCTCCACTTGTTTGAACAAGTACTGCAACTGGCCTCCGAACATCTTTGTTGCATCCAGTGGCTTTCCTTTAATTGGCTTCGGGGGAAGGAACAACGTGTACTCTTTCCCATCATTATCCACCACTTTCTTGGATCTCGCCACCTCCTTTCCTGCCTCTGTGGTTACTGATTTGAAAACATTCTCATATCTGCGATATGATAGAAAATTACTCGTTGCCGTTAATGCTGCCACCCCCGCGTTCATATCTTCACAAAGAGTAGTAAACTTATGGTCCGTCATCATTCGGTTGGCTATAGGCATAATAGCCGCCAACGCAACCAGCACCCCTTTATGCGCCATGCTCAAGGATGCCTCCATTCGCTTCCGATCTTCATTTAAAGTAACATCGTCATCCATGTCTTTCATGGTAGCCTCCGGGAGTCCTTTAACCCCAGTGTACTGCTCAGCCAGTTTATTTATAACCTCCACCGGTTTAAACGTATGAAAATGTCCGCGTACATTTTTACGCATCAACGAACACGTGTTGATTTTCTTACGTTTATCCAACCTGATCTTTTTCATCACCTTCGCCGTAATGTCGGCATACTTCCCTTTATGCGACGCTTCCGAATCTGTGTCCGTAGTCGTGGAATCCGACGAAGAGTCGGAAGAAGAAGACTTCTTCTTTTTCTTCTTCTTCTTTGACTTAGACTTCTTCACTTTCTTGGGCTTTCGGGATTTACTACGCCTTCGGTAGTACTCATCGCCTTCCGATGAATCCCTCTTCGTCTTCTTAGACTTGGCAGACTGTAACACCTCAGAGTCGGTCGACTGCTGCGCACGCGAGGCATCTTCCCACTCCGACTCGGAGTCCGAAACCTGATGCCGGCGTTTCCGTGACCGAAAGTCAGAGGGCTGCCTGGGATCCGGTAACAACTGTTGAAGCTGCTCACGTATCATCTGGGCAATCTTGTCTTCCTTACTGGAGAGCCCTGCCCTAGGTGAAGAACCCTCAGACTGGCCCGAAGCCAATGCAGGGTTCTCCTCGCGGTCTGATGTGGGCGATGCCCCCACGCTACTCTGCTTCGCCGCCATATCGACGTGCCTAAAACAAATAAAAATACGTTTTTAGACCAAAATTAAGTCGCATCTAGCCAACAGGACAGAGGTACAAGTGCTTAGCAGCACTATAAAGCATAATAACTGTATTTACACCAGTTTATGCGAGGCGTATAAGCTAAATTTGATTCGAAAGCATTACAGCTGGGAGTCCCAAGCTGCTGCCAACGATGGGGTAGGACCAGTGTAGGTGCCTCCCACTCCCTCTGTGTTCTACACTTCTCCTTCCTGTGGCTTCTGCACTAACAAGACGAAGAAAATGCTACAACACTCGGGGGTACGCCTAAACCTTGAGAAATCTATTAAAAACAGACACTTAAGGCATCGATTTCCCATTTCTAGCTAAACGAAGATTGACTCCTGTCAATCCGCTCTCCGTTCGGCAACGGGCGGCAAAAACAAATGGCGGTGTTGTCATACTACGCACCGGCAAATAGACGCACAAAACCAACGAAAAACGACAAAATATCGTTCAAAAACGCTACTCAAAGCGACAAATATGTGCGTAAAACATTCATAAACAAATCACTGCAATATTTCACGCGTACTCACTCGTTAACGCGTCATAATCTTGTAAAAACTGCTCGTACACCTCGTAACGTCCTCCCGTTACGAGTGGAATATGCTAATTGACGTACCGGATGTTGCTTCGTTCTCCCTCGGCCTCGAGTAGCCGAGGCGGTGTACCGAGGTAAAATTGTTGAATATGATTTGATCACCGTGAAAAAAACCATTTATGCTCTCTGTGTAGAGGTCATTGTAAATTATTGATAATGACACTTACTGGATATTTTGGAATGAAGTTAAGTTGGTATATAATTGAATTACCATGTAATTGAACAAATACACTTTTGTGTAATTTCCCTTTTTTGAGAGATCACTCTTCTCATATTTATTGGATGATGGCTTAGGAAATGTGTGTGCTGCTTCTCTATGTATAAATAAAGATGATCCTCAATTATGAAGATATTTGTTTGATATTTCATGGTGTAGTTGGGTGCCAAAGTTGGCTCATATAATTGATTTTTACATGATTTTTAGGGATGCTACAATTTGTACATTTAGAAGGCCATAACTCAAAAACTATTTGAGATATTCCTAGTTTAAAAATGACAATACAATTTTGGCTGCCACTATCTAGTTATAGATTTTAACAGCCATATTTGTAGTTCGGCATTTTCTGGTTTGCCTTCTTGATAACTTCTTTTATCATTGTCAGTATGCGTGTAGTCGCCGGGGACGCCACCATCGCGATGTGTTTAAAATAGTGTGCTTTCCTGAAGTACTGGCTTGGTACACACCCACAACTTCCTTTCTCCCTACACATGCTATTTCAAAGCATTGACTGAGCTACTTCTGGTTTTTAATGTAGTTTTGAATTAGCTATATTTTGATCTGTTCTGAGTTCTGGTTTAGTCTAGCTACCTAACTATCACATTTGTAAGGCATGAAATATTTCAGTTTTTTTTTATATATCGTACCTATATCATTGCAGTTAAAGGGCCTGTCACACTACGACCTATGGCGTTGGCGTATGCCGATGTATGCGCTTTTCGACCAACACGTCGGCATAGGCCATCATAGGTTGTATACGCTTTTCACAGGTCATCATAGGTCGAGCCACCGAACATTTTTTGTGCATGTTCAAAATTTTAAACCTATGCCGGCGTGTGGCTCATAGGTTTCTCATAAGCTAGATGTATGCCGGCATAGATTAGGGGTAGGTCAGCATAGGTTAGCCGTTTCTTTGAATCAAGGTCCTCCGTGTATCTCTGGTGTACATAGTGTACGGGTAAAGGGGCTGTCACACTATGGCGTATAGCGTATGCCAACGTATGCGCTTTTCGACCAACACCGTCATAGGTTACACATAGGTCATATATGCTTTTCATAGGTCGGCGTAGGTTGAGCCGCCGAAAATTTGTTGTGCATGGTCAAAATTAAAAACCTATGCCGGCGTGTGGCTCATAAGTTTCTCATATGCTAGACGTACGCCGGCATAGGTTAGGCATACGCTGACCATAGGTCGGCGGAGGTTACTCATAGGCTAGACCTGTAACCATCAACAAACGTCCCAGTACACCGCGTATAGGTCGTCATACGCTTTGCATACGCCGTCATAGGTTAGGCATAGGCTCCGCATATGCTTCATACGTCGCTGGGACCTCTCGCAGTGCAAAAAGGTCACCGTATTGCGACCTATTAATTATTTCACTACATTACGCATACGCCGCCGCCATACGTCGTAGTGTGACAGGGCCTTTAGTTTCCTATCAAGTTCAAGATTCATCCCTAAAGCCGTAAAGCAGTTTCTCATTTAGCCTATCTCTGTTCTCTTTTCTGCTATTGCTTGTTGTGTATACTCATGACTCAGATCAACTCCCAATGAATGATCCTACACTCCACAGTAAAGGCCCTGTCACATTACGGCGTATGGCAGGAGCGTATTGAAAACCTGTCGAAAATGGGAAAAAGCTGCGCTTGCCGGCCTATCGTGACCTATTGGGTGTTTTTGGGCGTATGCGTAAACTATGAGGAGCGTACGAGGAGCGTACTGTGACATTTTTTGACGGTTTTGATTGGCATATGGAACGTATGCATAGCATATGAGTCAAGATCGATGTTGAGACCTATGGCATACACTTGGAATACGCTGTGTATACGCTAGGAGTACGCTCCCATACATAACTCATAGGTTATGCGTACGCTACATAGGCTAGAGATACGCCGGTGACACAAGTTGAGCGTATGCGTAACCTACGCCGGCACACCACTAGCGTACGAGGAGCATACACCGGCATACGAGGAGCATACACTGGCATATGAGTAGCGTATGAACCATACGCTCCCATAGCAGGTCGAGATTTTTTTAGCATGCACAAACAAATTTGGACAGACGGACGGGAGAAAGCGTATGGTGGCATACAAAGGCATAGGCCGGCACATGATGGCCTCTGCGTAGCGTATGGCGGCGTATGCTGCCGTATATGACGTAACGCGCCTACGCCGCCATACGCTCCCGCAAAAAACCCTAATGTGACAGCCCCTTTAACACTACTGACTACAGTGTGAGTCTGAGTGAGTGTGTGAGTGGAAGAGGAACATGTGCAAAACTTCGTTCGAATCGCAGATCCATCTGTTTTCACCATAATATCGTCCACCTCCACAAACTTGTGACCAAAAATACCAATTCTTTACTTGAACAGTGAAGTATCGAATCTAGATGATGATGAACCATGGCTGGAATATGTGCCATTCTCGAATAAATATCTCCGTTTGTAATATTATCCGTTGTTATCTCCATTTCTATGCTATTCTCTGCTGCTCGCGCACATGTGGTAAGACAAAAGTGTCAATGGCCGTATTCGATTAAACAACTCGGATCACTCGAGTCACATATTAGCACATGCGCAGAACCTATGACCTCGGGTTGCATAAACGAACACGCTCGGGGTGTAAAAAATGGTGCAAACTTTTTTTCTTGTTTAATAATCGATATAACTACAGCAAAATAGGATTTAAAGTATTGTATGATTGCATAGTTTACTTATATTTCTATTTAATTAATCTGGATTATTCGACTGGGCCTTGGTGGGGCTCATTCGGCTCATGCCACTCGCGGTGTTCTATTTGAAATTCTAATCCCTCGGGTGATCCGAGTCGACAGGGTGTCGTATCGTCAGCGGCCTGTCATCGTCAGCGGCCTGTCGTCGCTTCTGCGCATGCGCGGATTTTCGCACGTTGCGGCGATCACTGCTATTTGTTTTGTTTACACTCGGCGATTCGACGCTGATCGAGCTGCTACGTTAATATCGCTTGGAATTTAAGGTTAATTTAATTAAATTTCATTATTTGAGTATGTAATTCTGTTAAATATGATCGCATTCAATAGATTTCGGCCTAATCGGTCCCTAACACAGCCGGGTACCGTGCCTGAGCTTGTAGCCGGCGAGGGAATGGGTCTTTTGCATATGTCTTAAAATCCGCGCATGCGCAGAAGCGACGACAGGCCACTGACGATGACAGGCCGCTGACGATACGACACCGGGCCGTCATAATCGAATACGGTCCTTAGGTAGCACCACTGTCCATAACAAAGAATTAAAGAACAACTCTATTTTTAAAAGCCCACATAAAATGCGTAATCACAGTAACATTTGTAATGATATTGCATGGTGCTAACCCAGATATTGTTAATATATGCGCGATCATGATTTCTCGATTATGTCGCAAAATAGTGAACAACCCTGCAAGGCGGACAGATTGTACACTTCCGGTAAAGAAATGCGTTGAACTGTCCACTGACGGGGCCAACATATTCATGTAAAACGCTGTCTGACAGCTGTATTCCGACGGATTAGAATAATGCTGAAGTTAATAGCATGTCTAGGATTGTGTTTACTTTTTATAATAGGGGCTGAGGTAAGTAAAATGAACTATACGCAGAAGATAAAACCATTGGGTCAATGACAGGCTGACACAGACTCACAGTCAATATGTAATATGGCAAATGCACACAGCAATCGAGTATCGACATCCAGACAACAATCAACACTCAACGTCAAACACCCACAGCAACCACTCAATGTCAAACAGCCACAGCAACCAACTTTCAACACCCACAAATGATACAGCCAACAGCCAACCACCAAGTCAGAGAGCTCACAAACAGACCCACAAAAATACAAATTCCTTGAAATTGAAGAAAGACACTACAATGCCATTGTGCGATAAAACTCGTACAACTTCTTGCGACTTTCTGAGCAGCCCAGTCATGTCGGAAAACGGCACACTGCACACAGGCACACTGCATTGACTGCTACATCTGGGTTTGATTGTTGGTTGTTTGAATCACCTTGATGTCAAGTTTGATCAGGATCAAACCATTAATAAAGAAACTGCAGTTATGGGCATGATTGTATTACGGTTGCCATGGAAACCAACATTTTTATGGTTGCCATGGAAACCTACATTTCTCTGTGATCTAATTTATTTATATCAGTTTTGATAAGCTGAGGTGATTTGCCAGACCAAGAAGAACCTTAATGTGACATTTCATCGGGATCTGACCATTATTAAAAAAGAGCTACAGTTGACTGATATTGTAGGCGGGAGTGATTGTATTACGGTTGCCATGGAAACCTACATTTTCCTGTGATCTAATTTTTGTATATCCGTTTTGATAAGCTGGGGTGATTTGGTATAAGAAGAACCTTGATGTCAAGTTTGATCAGGAACAAACCATTAATAAAGAAACTGCAGTTGTAGGCATGATTGTATTACGGTTGCCATGGAAACCAACATTTTTCTGTGATCTAATTTTTTTATATCAGTTTTGATAAGCTGAGGTGATTTGACAGACCAAGAAGAACCCTGATGTGAAATTTCATCAGGATCTGACCATTATTTAAAAATAGCTACAGTTGACTCATATTGAAGGTGGGAGTGATTGCATTATGGTTGCCATGGAAACCTAGATTTTCCGGTGATCTAATTTTTATATATCAGTTTTGATAAGCTGGGGTGATTTGGTATACGAAGAAGAACCTTGGTGTGAAGTTTGATCAGGATAGGATCATTAATAAAGAAACTACAAGGAAATGTTGTTATAATTAGTCTATTTAACAGCCCTAAATAAGGCACTTCTCTAGTGCATTAGCTAATACAAAAAATCTTAAATTCAACAAACTTCAAATGCACATATCTCATTCAATTTTTGGAATATCTTAAAAATTCAAAAAGCATATTGCTTTTGATTCATTGGAGCTTCCAGTGAAATTATAATTTGAATGTTTGGAATAATTTGAAAATTTTACTGGGGTACCTAACAATGGAACCATCCGATTTAGTAGCCATGGTCATCCATATGAGGAATTCTCCAACTTCCACAAATGTAATGTTGAGTTCAATGGGCTAACTCTTGACAGTATTACAAATCATTACCAGAACATCAAGGCAGAAGATGTCGGACAACCTAATGTGGCTAAAGAAATCAGAGAAGCCCCCGATGCAAAAAGTGCCAGAAATATAGCCAAGAACAAGCTGAAGACACATGGGGAATGGGATAGGAAAAAAAGGAACATCTTATTCAATATAACACTGGCGAAACTTGAGTGCAACCCAGATATAAGGGACATGCTAATGGCCACTAAAGGGAAATACCTCCTGGAAGCAACGCCCATAAAGTACTGGGGCGAGGGAGCCAACCAAGACGGCAGGAATGAATTTGGTAGAATCCTCATGGATGCCCGTGATGGCCCATACTTCAATACACCTTGGCCGAAGAGCTCTCAACAAACGGCTCCCAAAATGCTGCAGTCTTCAAGACCCCAGCCTCCAGCAGCCTACCCAGGGAAGATCCTCCTACTTGGAAACTCCCAATGTGACAAAATAGAGCCAGTTAGATTCTCCACAAAGTCAAAACTGGAAAAGGTTCAGCTCTACACCTTACCCGACGTGACTGAGTGGCTCAAGTCTGATAATGCCAAGAATCACAATGATAACAAATGTGTTGTGATACATCAATTGACAAATGACATCAAACATAAGTCAGAAGTGCAGGTTGTGACTGACATGACTGAGTCTAATCACCCAGGCTAAAATATCATATCCCAAGTCTAACATAGTGATATCCCTTGGAACCCCGAGAGAAGATCAACTTAAAGAAAAGATGTACAAAGTCAACTCAATGATCAAGGGTAAATACCAAAACGATCCCAAGATCCAGCTGTGTCACCATGACAACATACAAAGAAATGGCAGAGCCAAGCAGGGCCTACTTGTATCAGACGGATACCACCTAACTGAAAATGGGACTAAACTGCTAGCCTCCAACCTCAGATATGCAGTAGAACCCTGGAGAAGTAAATTCTCCAGCTCAAACAGTAGTTCAGTGGGAAGACCAAGGACACATGATCAAGAACGGTACCAGAATATCATAAGAAGCAATAACCATAACTGAGGTAAACGTGACAGGTACGATCATGACTTCCCACCCATTGACACAAATGCTAGGTCTCGAGTGAACGAGGCTCAAGTTAAAGAGACATTACATCATGCACCCAAATACAACACAACAAGACTATAAAACTGAAACCCTAGTTGGTCAAAATGAAATTAAACTTAGTATATATCATAATGCATACCATATAAACTTAGCACATAACATTGCATATTCACAATCTAGTCCTAATGATAACAAAGAAATAATACAAGTAACAACCCAGAACCATATAAAGAACCACCCCTCCAAATTTGACAACTAAACATGGCCATGATCAACAAACGCATAACATTGCATATTGCACTACCCATAGCATCTACTGCTGTGAACATTTGTCATTTGCTAATTAATGACATACAGCCTAACTCAGATAGGCAGAGACTAATAATCTGTCAGACTGAATCTCATTCTACAAACATTTAGTCAAGAGTATTCTTGAACCATTTTAGATTATTTTACTCAGAGAACTTGGATCATCATATATTATTGGATCCTGAGTCTGAACATCATCTTATGAACCCTTACTCAATTGTGTTTGCATTTGTATGAAGCCTTGTCTAATGTCATCTTGATTCACTGTATGCTATTGTGACTCATTGTATGTTATCATAATTATTAACTCATTGCACACGTTTGTAGTCAATTGTATGCTACCGTAAAATATTGTAGCCTGAATTCACTGTATGTGATTGTAGTCATCTATTGTATGTAGACGCTGAACAACTCAACTCGCACCTGGTAGAATACATACCTGGTAACCTGCAAAACCCATTGTGTACACAAGTACCTAGAATATTCTTAAAGTTAATGGTTACAACCACCAACACCAGAAAGTTCCTTTTAGGACAGTCCATGCAAAACCCACACATGTCTAAAAACAGTACAACCCTCTCAATCCTACCATTTAGTAACATCATAAATGTTGAATTGCACACAACACTTGAAACTGCTGAAAGTTATATTAAGTCCTGCCTAAACGACAACAAATTTCTTAACTATATTAATTCACTGGTGCCTGACAACTTACTAACAAACAACTGCAAATATTATACCTGTGAAGAGCTTTGTAAGATAAACAGGAATAACAAGCCAGACAACAGCTTCAAACTAATTCATCACAATATCAGGAGTTTAGACCTTCACTTTGGAGAACTTCTAGCATTAATCTCATCACTAGGTGATAACTTAGATCTGATAGCCCTGTCCGAAATAGGAACCAAAAACATACTAAATAGAGAAAAGGAACTGAACAAACATGGATATGAATTTAAACACAAATCACCTAGACTCTCTAGAGGAGGAGTAGGCCTAATATACAAGAATATATATAAAGTAATTGACAGAGATGACCTAATCATCGAGCCCCAACAGATCAATAACCAAAACTTAGAAATAGAAAACATATGGCTTGAAACTAACTTTCCAAATAAAAAGGATGACTACATAATAGGGGTCATCTATAAACACCCAGGCAGTAGTGTTGAATGCCTCAAACACTTCACTGAACAAATTGAAAACAACATGAAGAAAATTAATTTGGAAAACAAAAACTGCATAATAACAGGGGACCTGAACATTGATGGACTAAAAATAAAACAGAATAACCATGTCAATAACTTCTTTAGAACAGTACTTGAGCAAAACTTCATCCCCACCATCACATTACCAACCAGAATAGTAGACTATCAAATTTCACTTATTGATCATATACTAATAAATGCCAATGTAATAAAAAGTAATCAGAATATATCCACAGGAAATATTTACTGCGATATCACTGACCATCTACCCAACTTTATAACAATTCAATCTCACAACCCTAACAGGACAGACCCATTATTAGAATATTTGTGGGGAAAAACATGGCTAAATTCAAAGACCTTATTGAAATCTCAGACTGGAAAGAATACTACAAAGCAACCGAAGTAAACAAAGCCCTAATCATCTTCTACCAGATTTATAACACAGCATTTAATGCAGCTTTCCCACTGACAGAACTATCAAGACAAAGAGCAAAAGATAAAAGATGGATCACATCAAGCCTTAAAACTTGTATAGCAGTAAAAGATAGATACTTCAAAACATACAAACTCAACCCAACAGCTGAAAACCGAATAAAACACACAAAATATAAGAATATATACTAATCACCTGTCTACGATCAGCAGAGGAAGGCTACTATAAAGAACTAGTCAGTAACGAGAAGCAAAATCTTTATACTCTCTGGAAAATCTTTGGAGACATCATCAACCCACATAAAGCAAAAATGAAAAATCAAATTGACAAACTAATCTATAACAATAAAACAAAGACAAACAATGAAGATATTGCCAGCACAGTAAATGAACACTTCTGTTCAATTGGTGAAAAACTTGCAGCAAAACTCACCAGTAATAGCATAGCACACAAGCAATATCTTAAACACCCAAATTCACATCGGTTTTTTCTTAGTCCCACCAATGAACAAGAAACCCTAGAAGAAATAAAGAAACTAAATCCTAATAAGTCAAGCGGACATGACAATATCTCGCCAAAAATAATCAAAGAGTGTGACACTCTACTCGCACCATCTATCTCCCACATAATAAACCTATCATTTGAAAATGCTACTGTTCCTGAAAATCTCAAAGTTGCAAAAGTAATACCCATCCATAAGAAAAATGAGAAATACCTAGTTGATAACTACAGGCCAATCAGCTTACTCAGTACCCTAAACAAATTAATGGAAAAACTAATGTACAAAAGAGTTTACCAATTTCTTAACAAATACAAAATATTATACAAATACCAATTTGGATTTAGAGAATCACTCAGCAATAATGGCTCTGACTGAAATCTTAGACAATATACTACAAGACCTTGAAAATGGGAAACATGTTGCAGGAGTCTACTTAGACCTGAGCAAAGCATTTGATACCGTAGACCATGACATCTTACTCTCAAAACTTAGGCACAACGGAATTCGAGGCCAGGGACTTAAATGGTTTGAGAGTTACCTAAGCAATATAAAGCAATTTACATACATAAACGGTAAATGATCCAAGCTAAACTCAATCAGCAATGGTGTCCCCCAAGGTTCTGTCCTGGGACCTCTCCTATTTTTGATCTACACAAATGATATAGTTAACTGTACAAAACAAGATGTCAAAACAAGGTTATTTGCAGATGATACCAATGGCTTCATAACCTCAAATTCACCCAAACAACTAAAACATTCAATTAAAACATTCCTTTCAGATATATTTCCATGGTGCAATGATAACAAATTAACAGTAAACCTGAACAAAACATGCTACACAATATTTAAAAGCAGAAGTACAACCATTCCTGATTACCTAAGCAACATAAAGATAAACAATAACACAATAAAGAGAGTCCCTTCTGTGAAATACCTAGGTATAATTCTAG
Source organism: Branchipolynoe longqiensis (assembly GCA_030323885.1). Lineage (NCBI taxonomy): Eukaryota > Metazoa > Annelida > Polychaeta > Phyllodocida > Polynoidae > Branchipolynoe > Branchipolynoe longqiensis. The sequence goes on from CM059189.1 coordinate 51,380,014, forward strand.
ATGAAAACCTCAACTGGGATGAACATATTGATAACTTAAATAATTCAATAATTAAAACGGCTAACTCATTTAAAATAATCAGACGACGGGTACATGAGGAAAATAAAAAATTACTATACTATGCATACGTTTACTCCAAAATTCAGTATGGTATAGAGGTGTATGGGAGAGCCAAATTATCAACCCTAAAAAAGGTACAGACACAACAAAACAGAGCCTTGAAAATACTGTATAGCAAAGAGTATCTCACCCCAACTAAATCACTTCATAAAGACCTGGACTTACTTATGGTAACCGACATTTATAAAATATACATTGCAAAATTTGTTTACAAGCAAAAGAATGGCCTCCTCCCTGAAATATTTGATAATCTCTTCAAAGAAAACAATCAGGTCCATTCCCATAACACCCGACAGATAAATAACATACATCACAAACACACTAGAAACAAATATGGCAAAATAACAACTGAAAACCAAGGAACCAATATCTCGAACTCAATACCAGTAGAGATTAGAAACCTTAAAACTTTGAAAAACTTCTGCAAAAAACTAAAGATAAGCTATCTCAATGCATACTAAATTGATTACCAGTAAAGAATATATATAATAGGATATAGTTGTTATTAACTAGTCGCATAATTTAAAATATCAAGTGGCTATGGCAAAGAACATAAGATTTACCCCTATTAACATACATGCAAAATAACTACTGATACTGCATGTAAGTACATGAATCCATGACACAATATCCATATAATATTCCTATCATTACTTTGTTTTTTACTAACTGTGAAGAGATGCATCAGTATCTCATCATAATCATTAGTTAAAAATGTAGCTTAAGTTTAATAATTTGTTATTCTCATCACTTGTTCATTCACATCATGGAGACCAGCTAGATAAGCATGGCTTTTCTGGGATCCTTTCTGTCTGTAAGGAATTTGTATGCATTTATTGTATCAGCTCAGTTTATTATAAACATACCTTGCAGAGAGTTAAAATAAAAGAATTGAATTGAATTGTCCCCTCCTCTTTCTCACTGTCAGGCGCCAGTCAGGCCCAGTGGCAGTGACAGTTAGTAGGTATCCAGCGGCGGATATTTTCTCACCACAAAACTGATCCAGTAAATCCCACCTTGTTTGTGGAGGGGTTTAGAAAAACACTTCTATGGTCGGTTTGCATTGGTCAAACTTGGGTATTCCTAGTCTATTATGTAGTATGGGGAGCCCTTTACAGCTTACTATATGATATATGAGTTAGTGAGTTACTCACTGACACTGTAGGTATGTGCCAACACATTTCAAACCCCTTCAATAATAAAACAAAAGGCACCACTGGAAAGAGCTTGAAACGCCATTTAACATGACACCAAGATTATGGGAATAGGTGGCGTATTACGGAAGTTATGGCATTTTCCAACTCTGAAATTGGTCATTATTTTCTTACATAAAATTAAGGTATAAGCATTAGATTTCTGTGACCGAAATTGGTGACCGAGATGAGCGGCGCCGATGTGTGAAAGCCGAGTCATACGAGGCAGATAAACACAAGTCATACCTGTTGCATTCCGATTCATGCCAATTCTGATCTACTCATCACAATTTCCCCAAACTCAACACTATATAAGATTAATAATGGTTACACACTCCAGTTTACTTTTTTTAAATTGCAGATTGATATAAAAGGGTGAATTTGCAGGTTGAAATTGAATGAAACTTTTGAAGTTATTATTGGAATAGCAAAACTTCACCAAATTGAAATATTTTAAAACTAAGCTGTAAAGGGATTCCCATACTACATATAGACTAGGAATAATCTAGATTGACCAATGCAAACCAATCATAGAGGCGTTTTTTTCTAGACCCATAAAAAAAAAAAGGTGCGATTGGCTGGATCAGTTTTGTTGTAAGAAAATATCCGCCGCTAGTCGCCATTTGCGCACATACCTAGACACTGTCACTGTGTTATTCCTTAATATGAATAAGCAATGCTTAGGACCGACCCACCGATATAACTGCAGCAAAGTATTTTATCGTTTTTTTTTACTCCACTCGCGGTGTTCGATTTGTAATTCTATCAACTCAGGTGACCCGAATACGGCCGTCGTTTCCGCGGAGTAAACTATTAATATTTCATTTGTGCACCCATGTTTATGCCAAATTGTTATTTATTTCTTTTAATTTTGAATAAAACCTAAGTTTTGAACTGCACATATCGGCAAATTCTATGGCAGCGGGCATTTGTTTTGATACATTATTAACCAATAGCTGACCCCAAATACCGTCAATTGGACTTATGGCCTTGAGAGCGTCGATGCAGAGTAGCGCGGAGGAACACGTACACTGGTCCCAGTGACGTCATCACACCATATATGGAAGATCTGTAGCGAGGGACTAGTGTCGTTGTTCCGCGACTTGGCTTTTGCTACTCTGCGGTCGGGCATCATTAAGGCATTAGGCCAATCGCTGTGATCCATCCTGCTTGCTCCGTACCGAAGTTTGACGATCTATTTCCGTTTCCATTTGCTGGATTTTGATTATTTTGTTATTCAACACTAGTTTACAAATGGCGGCGCCCATAGTGGCCTATTTCCGTTTCCGGTTGCTGGATTTTGACGAAATCCTCTGTGGGTATTGTTTATGTATATATTGTTTATGTATATATATATATGTACACGTGTTAGTCATTAGCCTCCACGTGGGTGGGTCGGTATATTAACCCACATTTTTCAGTGATCTAATTTAAAGAAAATCAGTTTTCATACGTATAGGTTATTTGCCATACATTGAAGAAACTTGATGTCAAGTTTGATCGGGATCTGACCATTAATAAAGAAACTACAGTTGAATGTCATGTTGTAGGTTTCATGATTGTATTACCGTTGCCATGGAAACCCATATTTTTCTGTGATCTAATTTTTTTAAACCAGTTTTGTGGAGCTGAGGTGATTTTCCATACCAAGAAGAACTTTGATGTAAAGTTTGAGCAGGGTCTGACCATTAATCAAGAAACTACAAAGAAATGTTGTTATAATTAACCTATTTACCACTCCTTGAAAAAGCACTTCTCTAATGTATTAGCTGATACAAAAGATCTGAAAGTTAACAACTTTCAAATGCATACATCTCACTCAAATTTTGGAATATAAAAAAAATCAAAAAGCATTTTGCTTTTGATTTATTGGAACTAACAGTGAAATCGTAATTTGAATGTTTGGACCCATTTGACAATTTTAGGAGGGTACCTAGTGTGGCTACCATGGACCGGAGAGATCTCATGTAACTTTCGTTGAAGTAATGTCACCAAATACAGGGATGAAAGATCTCCGCGATTTCGCGGATCTCCGGGATTTTTCCTGTAGCTATAAGTGTATACTAATAAGTTGTGCCTGTCCTGATATGACCTTAGATGTTGCCAGGATGTAAAACTCCAACAACCAACCAATACGTTGTTTTACGCTGCAGCACCATCAGCATATACTAATATGTGGTGCAAATGCCGCAGCACTAGCAGCGTATACTACTAATGCCTTCATGGTGCAGCACTATCAGGGTACACCGATATGTGATGCAAACGCCGCAGCACTAGCAGCATACACTACTAATACGTGCTTCAAACGGCGCAGCACTATCAGCATATACCAATATGTATGAAACCCGACTTCCGGGAATTTTCAGCGATTCCCTGACAATGCCTAAGCCTATGGGAGAATATCAGCATTTCCGCTTTTTTTCCCGGAGACCACTTTCATCCCTGCAAATAGTATATTTTGATATATGTAAAGAATTCACCCCATGCTGTTGCAGTAGCCTCTAAGCAGAGTCTGAGGTGAATCCTTTATCTAATTCTGTATTATCTGAGGTGTTTAACATGGCAATACTTATAATATATATCTCCTTGAAGATATTTTTGAAGATTTATATTGCCTATCATGGATAAGTCTGAATAGACTTGTTTTCACCATTAGACAGTTTGTTGATGGAAAGCCCAAGCCTACACTTTTGCCGACCCAAGGGGTTTTGAACCTCCCACACCACATAGAGATGGTATGAGAGCAACTAGCCTATGATGACGCTGTAAGTTATACACAGCGGTGGAAATCCAAATTGGCAGAGGTGGGGGGGGGGGGGGGGGCACGGGGAATTGAACCACCAATCTGCAGATTAGGAGTGTGACCTAGAAAAAAGTCAGACTCTAACCACTCTGCCACAGAGAACACCTCAATATACAATATTTACCCTCTCTAAACACTAATTTAGTCTAAATCATGTGACATTCTAGATTATGTAATACCACAATGTTAAGCTCACCCCGTACTGCAGTAGCCTGAGTAGGACTCCCTCACTCCCCCCCCCCCACTCCCCCCCCTCCTCACTCACTCACCCCCCTCCTTACTCACTCACCCCCTCACTCACCCCCTCACTCACTCCATTGCAGTTTCGGGTGTAACTGCTTGTACGGGGTAAATCTTTTATCTAGGCTTTAACTTAGTTTAAGAGAACCTTGGTGAAAAGCTATCGGTCCTCGCCACATGACCAGTATTATTATGACAGGCCATATATAGACAGGCTGAATCTGTTAACAGGCTATTAGTAGTACAGTATAACCCTGTTAAGCCAAACTTGAAGGGACCCTAGACATTTGTTTGGATTAACCGATCATTGGTTTAACCGAGCTTTGGCTTTGACTTTGAGTAAGCGTGTATTGCACATGTAATATACAATGTATGTGGACACTTTGATTATTGTTTTTTATGTACATACGGTCCAAACAAATGTCTATGGTGCCTTCAAAATACTACCATTTATCATATAACAAAGTCGCCGGGGTCTCAGATGACCTTGTAACCACTTGAAAGTTTGGGTTAACCGTACCGGAAGTGGCCTGAGGTCTGAACATTTTGTTTGGATTAACCGATAATTTGGATTAACTGACTTTGGTTTCACCAAATTTTTTATATGATAAATGGTAGTATTTTGCCAGGCCGCCGACAACAATTTGGATTAACCGATTGTTTTGTTTAACGGGGTTGCCTAAATATATAAACAGAAGAGGATAAGTATAAATATATGTGTGTTTTGCAGGCACAATACCAAGATGTACGATGCAAGTGCGTTTGTTCGCCACTGACTCCACCAAATGGAACAACCACTACGAAAAGTGTCTTTATCGGCCAGTTTACCGAATCAAAGAATTGGTAAGTACAAGTGTCCTGCCCTTGCCCCCCAGACACAAAAACGAAAGAAAGAAAATAACTTGTCATGCAATGTATCCAGTCAATTAAACTTGACCACTCAAATTGTTCTTTTGTGTCTCTCTTTGTATTGCGTAAGCACCTAGATGTTATTCTAGGAAACCATCTCATTTGTCATCAGTATATAGTAACCGGACGGAACCAGACGGGATGGCCGAATGAGTTAGAGCGTCCGTCTCCCGTGCTGGTAGATCGTGGGGTCGTGGGTTTGAACCCCGGTTGAGTCAAACCAATGACTTAAAAATTGATACTTGTTGCTTCCTAGCCAGGCGCTCGGCATTACTAGGACAGAACAAGGACTGGTGTGCTCAGTGTCAGGATAATGTGACTGAGTGGGATACCAGGTGATGGTGCCGGCGGCCTGGTTTCCCAGTGGGACAGCACTATAAAGTCACCATGAGTGCGCACTGTCACAAGTCGGTACCCGTCCTGATATGACCTTAGATGTTGCTAGGACGTAAAACAACAAACAAACAAAAGTAACCGGACGTGGTGGCCGAATTGGTAGAGCGCAGGCTTCCAGTGCGGAAGGTCGGGCGTTCGATTCCGGGTTGAGTCAAACCAATGACGTACAAAATTGGTACTTGTCGCTTCCTAGCCTCACGCTCATCATTAAAGTTGCATGGTCCGATGGCGTTTGAATTTTTATTTTATTTTTTAGATAAATATAGGAAATTGGTCGTTATAACCTACTAATCATTAGTCTGGAGTAATTTTGATGAAAAATTGCTAGTTTTGAAGCAATTTCAGGTGAAAGAACCCTAAATACTTTCGGCAAGCTTTCCAAAAGTCCTCTCACCATGGCGCGTATTTACATCTTTCGATAACCACATGATGTGGGATGACCTGAATCAAATATAGCCTGGTATCCTGGTATTTTCAACTGATGGCGCCATTGCATCATCATTTGTTTGTTGGCATACATATGATGTGATGTGGGCTGACCTACTGATGTAGTAATGGTAGGTCATGGGATTCAAACCCATGGGTTCAAACCATGTTTTAGAGTTGCATGGTCTGATGATACATAAAAAAATGTTCTAAATCAAACCACATACATACAATTGATTTTATATTTCCAACTCAGATGGGACAATGTTAGACTGAAAATCTGAAGATACCCAGTTTTGTGTTTGTGTGTGTGTGTTTTTTGTACATTAGTTGATTAAGCTGGGAAATTTTCGGTCGCCGACAAATTGAACTTCCTATTTCCCTTGCTCCTAACCATATCCTAGTAATGCCGAATACCAAGCTAGGTAGTGACAAGTGTACATTTTTAAGTTATTGGTTTGACTCAACCAATAAGGAGGGTTCGAATTCAATGACCTATCAAACTGGGAGGCGGGTGCTCTACTTATTCGGCCACTATCTGGCTTTATAGAACTGCCTCACTTGGACACCAGACCAATGGCACCATGATTCAATTTCTCACTCAGCCACATTATTATATATTTAATTTTAGTCACATAGCACAATTAATCCAATTGGGTATAATATTAATTTATTGATGTATTTGTGCATCTGTAAATAAAACATATTAACTGAAGATGATAAAGTAGATTTCAAAAGTAGCCACCAGACAGGATTCAAAATAACCAGAAGGGGTGGCCAAAAACATTGAGCAGCCATTTCCAATTTTGGTATGACATGGGATTCAAATCCCTGGGTTCGAACCCTGATCAAGTCAAACCAAAGACTTAAAGATGTATACTTGTCGCTACTTCACCTGGCATTCAGCATTATTAGGATAGGGCAAGGAGCAGTGAAATGAGGAAGACCAGTTGTCCAAGAACCAAAAATAACAAAGTGGGTATCTTCAGATTTTCAGTCTCACGTTTTCCCCTCTGAGTTGGAAAAATAAGATCAAATGTAAATATGTAGTTTTGTTTTGAATTTTGTTTATGACCCTGCAACTTTATATCAGCCCAGGCTATGGTGCCAGCAATACTACCACTTGATATCCTGGAACCTGGTTAGGTTCTTGGAATGAGGGTCAAGACTAATGAGGCCATGAGATTGACCTAATTGGTTAATGTCTTCCCTGTGTGATGGCTTTCTCAAAGTAGATGAGGTAGTAAATTCACTGATATGCTGTCCCAAATCACTAGGTAATGCCCCAATATCTAAGCTGGATATATATAATCAAATGAAGATATGTGTCTTGGTTTAGAAAAATAAATATTTGATCTGACCATGCAACTTTAAATTTAATAGGATATGACAAGGACTGGTTAGCTCAGTGACAGGATAATGTGACTGAGTGGGATATTGGGTCATGGTGCCAGCGGCCTGATTTCCCAGTGGGGCAGCACTATAAAGTCACCATGAGTGTACACTATCGCAAGTCGGTACCCGTCTTGATGTGACTTAAGATGTTGCCAGGACGTAAAACTCCAATAACCAACCAACCAATAGCAATCTGTTTTGTGTTTCAGCGAGTGCTTGAACGTTGTCTCGCCCTCAGCACTCTGCCCGAGATGTGAGTGTAAATGGCAACATAGAAACACAGCAACTATCAAGGTATGTTTTAAAATTGTGTGTGTATATAAATATGTTGGCAGCCAGAGCTAGACACTGCTGCTAATGAACAAATGTCTTCCTATTTATATTCCCATTTCAACTTTCTTAAAGTAATTCGCTTTACTCGTACAGAATGAGACAAATATGGAATGGTTTAATGAAATTTATTAATAAAAGTAATCAGTAATCAGTAACCTGCTGGAGGTCTGGCATTCGTGAGGTAAGCGGGTGGCATGGGCCCCATCGTTCTGCTAGTTGCACAGACTGGCGTGCGAGTAATGAGAGCTAGGAGAAGATGCACAGGACGAGTCCGAGTAAGCAGGCAGTGATGAGGATTTGCAGAGAGGAGATCAGCGCTCACCCCTCAGATAAGAGGGGTGGGTGGGGAAGCGATGTGTGCCGCAAGGAGAGCGGTGGCGATGGGCGGGGCGAGGAAAGTAGGAACGTCAGGCAGCCTCATTCGCAAATTACCTATGTTAGCCTCACCAATATGTTTAATGCACCCAAGTAAAACATTTTAAATGGTGTCCGATAACGGGTTTGCATCTCGTGTAACATAAGACAAACCACATGTAAGAGGAACAGTCGGCCTGCCAGAACTCCGTCTGAATGATATAGTCTTATTTCTTGTACCTCTGTTTATATAATATGATTATTTATGTGTCATGCACACAATACACTATTATATCATGATGAATTTTCTCTACGTATTCGATGATTTTCATGATTTTCTTTGACAAAAATAGAGTATATATACTTAGCAATATCAGAGAATTGTGGACACGTAACGGGAGTCTTATTTCCGTATCTTTTTCATTCTTAATTATCATGAATCATAGCATAGCCCATGTTAATCAACTTCATGTTTTTTTTAATTTAATTTTTTTTTTATTGAGGCTGTATTTATACTGTCCATAGCATATAAGCCCAGGTACCCAGGCTTGTTTTCAATGCTGGCCAGTTGTAGTGTTGGTGTTGTCTTACCAAACAGTAGATGCTGATAAGGTATTTGATTGCCTGCATTTAAGTAGCAGATAGATAATTGGTTGGTATGGTTAGTAGCCTATGTTAGTTTTTTTGGATTTCCTTGGCATATATGTATTTTATTTTGTTCTACTCTTATTACTAGACTAGCCTACTCCTATTTACATATCATAGGCTTGTACGTAGCTGTGTGGTGTGTTATCTGGCTACTTTTGACATGTAAGAACTGGTTGGAATAGAAACCTGGGTAGGACGTTCCCTTCCCCGGAGGTCATGGGGTCAATCCATGGCCGAGTCAAACTCGAGACTCACAAACTTGCCTAGCGCTCGGAACTGATGCTGTTACTTACACATCTTGTGACCCCCTGTATTGACGCGCCCTCTACAGGTTGTGGTGATCATCTGCATCCTGTCGCTGCCCGTGCTCAAGACCCTATAACACTAAGACGGTTCACTCAGCCTGTACTGTGTAATCAACAGAACAGCCAGCGCACCAGGTGGTGGGTTTGATCATTTTGATAGTGTTATAAGGGCTTATTTGAATGGTGTGTGTGCTTGAGCGTGTGTGTGTGCGAGTGTCAGTGTGCTGGAAGAAGGATGCTGGGGGAATGTGTGCATGGTGGCGGTGGGATGGAGAGGTGGGGGGGGGAGGGGAGGGGGAGCGGAAGGAGGAGGTGGAGAGGGAGGAAGAGGGAGTGTGGGGGAGGAAGGGGGGGGGGGGGGGCGGAGGTGTGGTGTGAGAGCGCCGAATGAAGTGGGTGAGGAGAGGGGGGAGGGAGGTGTGGTGTGAGAGTGCTGGGTGTGGTGGATGAGGAGGGAGATAGGGAGAGGGAAGGGCGGGGATGGGAGGGGGGAGGGGAAGGGTGGTGAGGCCGAGGGAGGGGAAGGGGGGAGGGGATGGAAGGGTAGGATGGGGGAAGGATGGGGAAGGGCAGTGAGGCTGGGAGGAGGCGGGGGGGGGAGGGTAGGAAGGCGGGGAAACGAGGGAGGGTGGGGCAGAGGGAGGTGGGGACCAGGGAGTAGGCAGTAGGCTCAACATCGGCATCCAAATGACAGGCAATCTCTCTTATTTTATTTTAAACTCACCCTCTCACCTTGTATGTGTTTACTTGTGATACACCAGCCAGCAGCCGGACTGATCAAACCCACCACAAGATGGCACTGCAAAATTTATATTACCATGGGAGATATCGGGAGTGAACCATCTTAGTGTTATAGGGTCTTTGTCATGCTGTTACTTACACATCACATGACCCCCTGTATTGACGCAACCTCTACAGGTTGTGGTGATCAGCTACATCCTGTCGCTGCTTGTGCTGTACATGCTGTTATTTACACATCACGTGACCCCCTGTATTGATGCACCCTCTACAGGTTATGGTGATCAGCTACATCCTGTCGCTGCTCATGCTGTACATGCTGTTACTTACACATCACGTGACCCCCTGTATTGACGCACCCTCTACAGGTTGTGGTGATCAGCTACATCCTGTCGCTGCTTGTGCTGTACATGCTGTTATTTACACATCACGTGACCCCCTGTATTGATGCACCCTCTACAGGTTGTGGTGATCATCATCATCTGCATCCTGCCGCTGCTCGTGCTGTACATGCTGTTACTTACACATCACGTGACCCCCTGTATTGACACGCCCTCTACAGGTTGTGGTGATCATCTGCATCCTGTCGCTGCTCATGCTGTACATGCTGTTACTTAGACATCACGTGACCCCCTGTATTGACGCACCCTCTACAGGTTGTGGTGATCATCTACATCCTGTCAGTGCTTGTGCTGTACATGCTGTTACTTACACATCACATAACCCCCTGTATTGACGCGCCCTCTACAGGTTGTGGTGATCATCTGCATCCTGTCGCTGCTCGTGCTGTACATGCTGTTACTTACACATCACGTGACCCCCTGTATTGACGCGCCCTCTACAGGTTGTGGTGATCATCTGCATCCTGTCGCTGCTCGTGCTGTACATGCTGTTACTTACACATCACGTGACCCCCTGTATTGACGCGCCCTCTACAGGTTGTGGTGATCATCTACATCCTGTCGCTGCTCATGCTGTACATGCTGTTATTTACACATCATGTGACCCCCTGTATTGACGCGCCCTCTACAGGTTGTGGTGATCATCATCATCTGCATCCTGTCGCTGCTCATGCTGTACATGCTGTTACTTACACATCACGTGACCCCCTGTATTGACGCACCCTCTACAGGTTGTGGTGATCAGCTACATCCTGTCGCTGCTTGTGCTGTACATGCTGTTATTTACACATCATGTGACCCCCTGTATTGATGCACCCTCTACAGGTTGTGGTGATCATCATCATCTGCATCCTGTCGCTGCTCGTGCTGTACATGCTGTTCCTCCTGTGTCTCGACCCGCTCATGTCGCGTCGCCCCAAGACCTACCTGGAGCAGCACAACGAGGAGGTGAATTTGGTAACTATCTGGGCCTGTAGGCGTCAGGTCAGACCCACGCCACACTTCCCCATGCTACACAGCAGCGGGGCTTTCGTTTGGTGTCCTTTACACCTGCTTTTGATTGACATGTTTTTATAAGAACCAGAAATCTTAAGCTTTTTATTAGTTTTATTTTCATGTCATGTCTTTTTGTTGTTGTTATCACCACGCAAGCTTATGCCACAGTTATATTTTTTCCTTGCATTTTATTTTAAGTTGCATAGTCCAATGGTTTTGCTTTTCCGCCCTTTTTCTGAGATAAATATATTAATCTGATTGTTATAATCTACCTTACTTTAGTGTAAAGTAACTTATTTTAAATGGCAATGTTTTGAGATAATTGAAGTGCAAACATGTCAAATTAGTTTCGGCAAGCTTGCAAAAACTCTGACACCATAGGCTTCAGCAGTAACATGTTCTATTAAATTGCCTCAGTATTCCCTTCTGTGTGGCAACAAATGTTTAATAAGCACATCAATATGTAGAATCAAATCTAGATAATTATTTTAGCTTTGAAATTTGCATGCTTCATCGAACTATGCAGCTTTAAAAGTTGTTTAATTTTGTTTAATTATCACATACACTGAAGTGTCTTGTTATTATTCACCTGCGTTGTATGCTTACTGCTGTTAGATCTAGACAGTAGACATTTCTAGAGGTCGTGGAACATCATCGGTTTAAATGTAGATGTTGCACTAGATGATTTACAATGCTCCCGTTGAAAAATAAAAATAAATGAATTACAAAGAAAAATTAAAGAGAGAAGCTGATCCAACCTGAAAGTTATTTCAAAATTGCTGTGAAGATTGAGTAATATTATTCCGCTGATGCAAATACCAAACAGCTGGATGAAGGCATTGAATGGCGGAAAGAATGATTCACTTGATCAAACTAAGGTTTAAACGGACTCGGAATAGAACACTGAGATTGGAAGTGTACTCCGAAAAATGCTCTCCAAGCATACCGAGTCAACTCAATAGAAGCTGTTACTGCAGAAGTCTATGGTGTCAGAGATTTCCCGTGCTTGCCAAAATTAATTTGGCATGTTTGCACTTCAAATATCTCAAACGTTAACCATTTAAAATAAAAGTTACTTCAACGTAAGGTAGATTATAATAATCAACGTCATATATATTTATCTCAGAAATTGACAGAAACTCAAGAACCATTGGATTATGCAACTTAAAGTCACGATTAGTTGTTTAGAAATATTGCAAGTATTTGCGTGTATGTAGTGAGAGGAAGGAGGAAACCTCGATTCGGGCATAGGATGCCTGTTATATTGACACTAGCTTTAACCTGTGCTGTGCACAGGTTAAAGCTAGGCTCTACATCAATCCCTGGGCGAATATTGTATTAAACTGTCATTATATATATATTCACAGTCTGAGTATATTCAGAGACTGTGTATATATCTATATTCTCTGCTATATTCCGTACTCGTGCATGGTCCCGTTTCAATATAGTGCCACTATTTGGTGGAATCCATCTTTACCGTTATGCGGTAAACCATACCGATGGCACTATCTAATGGCGGAGTTAACAACACTCATGGTTGCGTGACTCAAAATGGCTGCCACTCTGGTCAAAGTGGCCAAAGTTAGTAAAAAAAAAGAACCATCAAAATTAATATGAAATGTGTACAATAGGCACAAAAAACATGCTATTAAATACAAGCCATACATGGCGAAGCATCAGTGGAGTACGATGATGCAGATTAACAGAGGAGTACTGATTAACAGAGGAGTAGTGATCAGAACAACCCTAGGACTTAACCCCCGTTAGGTATTATATATAGACGTTAGATGTGTTTACGCTGTACATGATATGATTTCACTGAGTTATCTTCAGCGCCAGTACGATTTGTTTCTCCAGCTTGATGACACCTCTAACAGGGTAAAAGAAGAAAAACCACATTCAATAAGAAAAGAGAAAAATTAATAACTTTAATATTAACAGGATGGCAATGCAATGGTCACATTCGCAATATACAGTAAAACCTCTCAAACCGACCACCTCCACAGATCGACCACTCCCCTATATTGCTCGCTTTATTTGGGTTCCAAATGATCGCCCATACAATACCATTGTAATGATAAAATAACTCTCTAAACTGAAAAAAAAACTTCCCTAAATGGACCATTTAAAGTCAGTCCCATGGTCGGTCGATTGATTTAGAGACTGTAAATCAATATGGCGTGAGATAAAACAGGAAATGGAGTTTGCCTAGTAAATACCATTTCTGGTTAGAATGTTCGCGAAGGTTCACTTAATTGATAATGGGTAATGTCAGGTCAGAGTTTTTTTTTCTGTGTGATGCATTCCAGAAAATTGAATAGTATTTATAACTCATGAAAATCCAATCTAAAACATTTGCGACGCAATGCTATTTTTTACCAAGGGCACCTAATGTTTATTTTCGATTAGCCTTTCTTTTAAAAGATGTTTATTAATTCTTTTTTGTACATTATTGTTTGGTCCAGTGGAGTAGTGGGAGATGACATTGAGTATTGTTATTCCATTAGATTACTATTAGATCATATTTTCTAATGTCGCTCTATACTGCCTTCCACTCATCAGCCTTACGCTAGGGCCCACATCTGGCAAATTTCACATTAAATTGCCTAATATACAGGGATTCCATTTCTCATCGAAATCGCTGATTTCAGCGAAAACTGAGTTTCTAAATTAGCGGGGGGGTGAGAATTTGTCCACGGAAAAAAACCCAAACTTTTAATTATTTGTTTGTCTTAACGTCTTAAAACAGTTGGAATTTCAAGGCCAAAATATGTCGAACTAGGTGCCAGATCGCACCATTTCTTTTAAAACCCCAAGAGCCGATGTTTACTCTGTGTGTGTGGGGGGAGGGGGTATGTGTGTGTGGGGGGGTGAGGGGGGGTGAAGAGGGGGGGGGGTCGTTAAAAGAACAAACAAAAGATTGCACCATTTTAATCGTAAGTTTTAATAAAATTCTGTTGGGGGGGGGGCATGCCCCTGGAACCCCCTATTTTCTCAGGGATTTTTTTATTTTTGTCACTGGGACCCCTGAATATAGGACACGTCGAATATATCATACCCTGTTCAGCATTGGACTGAGTGGATGTAATTTATTTCACACTACCAATTTCAGTAGTCATATTTGAAGCATTATAGCATAAGCATAGCAATTTAGCCTAGTGTTTGTGAACAACTATGTCATCAAACCAAACCATCGCACAACTATCAAGACAAATTTCACATTTATAGGCAAGTGATAGAAAGAAGCAAAATTTGCCACCTGTACACCGGGCAAGTCTGGTGTCATTTTCACTTGTGCGTCTGAATTTTCACCTGTCCGTCTGAATTCTCACTTGTCCGTCCAATTCTCACTTGTCCGGGCCTATTCTCACTTGTCCCGGACAAGCGGACAAGCTCTTATTTCGAAAGCTGACATGCATTAAATCATTTGAAATATAAATATTGCATTTCCATCCGTGGTTCATATTGTCATTTATCCCGCCATCTTATGTTGGCAAAGGTAACACTCCCAGAATGCTCATATGCTGTGGCTTTTCCGTGTGGCATTACTAATTTGCTAAATCTGATCTATTTTGTTTTGTTTAGTTTTTCTGATTTATTTTATCTCTTTTTTTTATATATGATTTTTTTTAAAAGGATCGGACTCGCGTATGAAAAAATTGTATTCTATATCGAGCATTGTTATTAAAAGGAGCATGCTTTTATATAATAATAAAAAAAGAATTTAGATTAGTCGGCTAGCCAATAGTTGAGAATTAAGTTTAAATTTACATCGATTATCTGCGGCTTTAAAAAAAGAATGTGCATATATGTATTATTTATATTATGCCTATATATAAGCTATATTATGTATATAATATGTTATATAATATATAATATGTAATATACATTATGTACATATAATATATATTATGTACATCTATGTACATATAAAACTTGTTATGTATATATAATATATATTATGTATATATCATATATATTATGTATATATAATATATATTATGTATATATAACATATATATATTTATATATATTGGCTATCTGACATCCATTCTGGTTCCATGTGGCAATCATTCTTAAATTTAAAACAGTAATATGGACCTAATATTTATAACATATATATGTATTTATATATATTGGCTATCTGACATCCATTCTGGTTACATGTGGCAATAACTCTTAAATGTAAAACAGTAATATGGACCTAATATTTATAACATATATATATATTTTTATATATTGGCTATCTGACATCCATTCTGGTTACATGTGGCAATAAGTCTTAAATTTAAAACAGTAATATGGACCTAATATTTATAACATATATATATATTTATATATATTGGCTATCTGACATCCATTCTGGTTACATGTGGCAATAACTCTTAAATGTAAAACAGTAATATGGACCTAATATTTAACATATATATATTTTATATTGGTATCTGACATCCATGTACATGTCAAATTTAAAACAGTAATATGGACCTAATATTTCAATTAAAAAGAAGAAAAAGAAGTGAAACAAAGTTGGTCTGGCCTGAGAGGTTTCTACACATAGCATGTTTCCATGAACTATTAGATGGTAGTTAATTTGTATCAGGTTTGTTTGACGTGTATTTATTTCCCTTGTGCCATTGTTGATAGTTCTCCTGGTGACTTGGAGCTACCGTATATGTCCCAATAGAAGCACGCTACCCAATAGAAGCACCCCCCGTCCCCATTTCAAGATTGAAAGCATGCACAAATTTACGATCATATTCAGACTGAATGCACATCAAATCAGACAATCCCACTTTATTGTGGATGCATGACAAAAACAAATCCATGAAATTCTTTAACTTTGAATTTACGCGCATCCATGTGTCTGCACTCACGCAGTGCGCATCTATTAGGACATATAGAGTATTTGTTTTTCCTCTGTACACTCATTCTGTTTGCCTTTGGTTCTTTCCTTTCTCTGCCCTGGTGGGCGCTCCCCACCGTACAGGACCACTACCCACAGGTAACGCTTAAGTCTACCAAACCTAGTTCCCTCCTCGCTCTGCCGACATTACTTAATTTATTAAATCACGAGTGTTGGGCGTGGCTTCCAGCTTCAATATGGTGGTGGCTTTCTTTAAAAGAAAATTAATTAAAAAGATTTAATTTATTTTATTTCTTTTAAAAAGATTTTTTTTTTTTTTAAATGTGGCACCAGCAAGCCTGCTTGTGTCTGACTCACGTTGCGCAGGGTTCGTACGGGTCATTGAAAACCTGGAACGTCAGGGAATTTGATAATTCAGGATTCCAGGCCTGGAAAGTCATGGAATTTGTCTAAAGATCCTTGAAAGTCCTTGAAAATGGGAAATCATGACCTTTTATTTTAAGGCCTAGTTTTGCCAAAGTTCCCAAACTTCAATCAGTGATGTTTTGTATTAAAAGTAATTTTTAGGGATTCGTTATCCTACCTCTTGATTTTTGTATTAAAACCATACATATAGTCATCGTTATTTCTCATGCTTATTCACAATTCACATCTTACCCAGTGAATCGACTATGAATACACCTAGGTTTCGGGGAACTTTAATTTAATAAACATCTTAAAAACGTCCTGGAATTTTGCACTGAAAGGTCCTGGAAAGTCCTGGAATTTGATATGTCAAAATAGGTATGAAGCCTGATGCGTCAGTCGACATGTGCGTGCCACAGCGTAAGTTGCACTCGTGAACAGACAGCACCTCTTAATGGATTAAAGTTGCTTAGTCCGTTCATTTAGAATATTTGTAAAAAAGAAAAAGACCGATATATTAGGTTAACTTAGTTTGTTTTAGTTCAGAATACGGTTTATGATTTTTTAATTAGATTTTTTTTAATTGATTTTCTTTAAATGATCTTTTTAATTGATTTTTTAAATACATTTACACATTTTTTTAATTGATTTTTGTTATTGTATTCGGCTGAATAGGTTCTTTTGTCAGTGCCAAAGCACTGGTCTTCCAGCCATTTTTTTTTCAATTCAGGATTATTTACCGCTAAATGGTATATATAGAGTAAAGTATACAATAACTGTTGAAGACACAATTTGTTACATATAACACGATGGAATTCTGTAACCCTCAAGTTCCATAGCAATATGACGACAGTAGTGACATTTGTCATACATCAATATTAGTCAGATCGATGTGAGTATTTTCATGGTATTTAAAATGTAAGCAGAAGTTATCTTCTGTATTCATTTGGTAAAGTTGTAGTAAGTTTTAATGTAGGGTCTGTTCAGTTATGCCTAGTACACACCTCCCGTATAGGATTCGCGCACTAAAACTCGCGACTCGACCCGACCCGCTTAAAACTGAAAACAGGCTGATTCGTTTTTCGAATTGCGAATCGCAATCGTAATCGGCCGCTTTTATCCTTAAAAACTGAGTTTTATACGCGAATCGCAATCGCTAGGTGTGCGCGGGGAGCGCACACCCAAGCGATTTTTGTGGGCGAAACGGGCAGTTTTCGATCGTATACGGGAGGTGTGCGCGCACAAACGGTAGGTGTGTACCAGACATTACAGTTAGGCAAGCGGTATATAAATGTCAGTTTGCTATGAATATTCTAGTGTTACCCTGATAAGTGGCTAACTTTGGAAGTATTTGAAGTAAAAGCAAGAAAAGTAATTAGTGTGGGCACACCAGTTGGAGCCAATTCAAGTAGTACGCCATTGCTACGGTAACCAGGTCTCGCCTGCCAAAGCCAATGAGTTTCAACTTTCCTAAAGGGTAAAAAATAGTGGCGCGGTGGCCGAATCAGTTGAGCGCGGGCCTCGCGTGTGAGATATCAGGAGTTTGGTTCCCGGTCGAGTCAAACCAATGACTTATGAAATGAATCATATTTTCGCCGTGAATATGGCTTATGCTGCCGACACGGCGTAAAGCAACCATCAATCAATCAATCTATGCGGTTTTATTTGAATGATTGGCGATGCTGGTGCTTGCAGTAAAGTCCTTTTGGGTCCTGCATTTAGGAACACTGTGCCATTTAGTGTTAGCTTGAAGTTTGTGTTTGTCATTTATTAAGCTGCATAATCTGAAGAGGGATCACATTTAAAAAACCAAAGCAATTATCTAGATTTGATTCCACATATCTAGGGTCGATACTGATACACTTATTTAGCATTTATTGCCAAATAGAAGGGAATACTGAGGCAATTTAATAGAACCTGTTACTGCTGAAGCCTATGGTGTCAGAGTTTTGGCGTGCTTGCCGAAATTAATTTAGTGTGTTTGCACTTCAAATATCTCAAAATAAAAGTTACTTCAAACTAAAGTAAGGTACATAATAACAAACAATTTAACGTATTTATCTCAGAAAAATGACAGAAAGCCCAAACCATCGGACTATGCAACTTTAATATTAAAGAAAGAAATATCCTTGTTTTTAGATGAATTAAGTTGAGAAAAAAATATCTCTTGGGGTAAATACTTACACAATGTGCAGCTTATTGCTCTATGATTGTGCCTTGTATCATGATACCTGACCCCCCCCCCTCCCCCCCCCAATCACGTGACCGATGATATGTCACGTTACTTGTTACGTGCTAGGTCTGTGTGTCCTGAGTGATTTCAAACCACATGACCACTTGCTACCTAAATTGGTCGTGTCACGTGACCCTACATCATGCGATTAATCCTGCGTCCCTACGCCACAAGAGGCCCTTGTCTCGTGAATAGCGACCGGGTGCGGTGGCCGAATCGGGAGAGCGCAGGCCTCCCATGCGTCAGGTCGGGACTTCAATTCCTGGTCGAGTCAAACCAATGACTTACAAAATTGATACATGTCGCTTCCTAGCCAGGCGCTCGACATTATTAGGTGGCCTGGTACTGGGGCAGCACTATAAAATCGCCATGAGTGTGCACTGTCACAAGTTGGTACCCGTCCTGATGTGACCTTTGATGTTGCCAGGACTTAAAACTCCAATAAACAACCAACCAATCGTGAATAGCGACTCTATAATGCAGCTGGTGGTTAGTCTAACGCAATTGTCACTCCTCATTTGACACAAGCAACAACAAAAAAAGCACCCAAAAAAAGCAATAGGTTTTGCTTCTTTATGAATCTTTCATTTATTTCCTATTTACAAATATCAATATTTTAAATATTCAGTGATGTGATGTCGAGCATATATAGCCTCCCAAATCAGAGCAATATCTTGTACTATGCTAGAAAATATATGGAAGACAAAGGCTCTTATCGTCAAAGGACTTCACCTACGGTTTGTTGAAAAAGTGCGCGTGTCACTTTTGTATTGAAAAAATAGTATGCGTCAAAATTACAAAAAGTTCAATTACGTTTGAATGTTAATGAAATAGCAGTTACTAGCTACCGTTGGCAGTTGTTCACTTTTATCACAATTCTAATTAGCCTACAGGATTATGTTACCGCACTCTAAATGTTAGATCAACCTTTCAAATATGCATAAAATTACCAATTTTGAGTACTAAAAATAAGACAAATCTTGGTTTATATTTGAAATCATTGAAACCCCCACCCCTTATTACGTGAATACTTTGTACGCTCGTGAGAATGGGGACCTGAGTGTCTAATATTTCCAGTTTGCCATTCTTGTTAGATGTTCTTGTTAATATATTGTAGGACAAAAATCTGATAAATAATAATACCCTTCTAATAATATTTATATACTTTGTTTTCTATTATGAAAAAATAACTTGTTAGAAGATATATTAAAAAAACCAGTAAAAGAACTATTTAATGTTATTTTCTATTGCACTTTTCTAAACTTAATATACCATATAACTTATGCTAAAATTGTCTTAATATTTTGTTATCAACATGGCATATCCACCACCACAAACTGCCCTTAGTCCTCTTCAAAATACTGATCAATGCTAAATCTAATATGTTGTTATCAATATAGTATATCCAGCACCGCAAACTGCCCCTTGTCCTCTTCAAAATACTCATCTATGGCTTAAATCTTTTTTATTTAGGATACGCAGAGCGTAACACAGCAACGCATCGTGGAGGAGCCTTCGACCTCGCGTGCCCAGCGCCATGGGGTCATCTCACGGGTCAAGCACGAGGTCAACAGGGTGAAGGGCGAACAGGCCAAGTGGAAGGGCACAGTGCAGGAGCAACGCCGCAACATCTATGACCGGCACACCATGCTTAACTGAGAGCGGTCGCCTAGCAACAGCAGACGCCGAGCAGCGCTGGCTGCAGGCTTTGCTTATCTTGGCGCATGCGTGTTAAGCGGATAGCAACGCCTGGGCCGTAATCGATTAATCACCTCGGATCATCCTAACAATTTTTTTGCACATGCACAGATCATACAAACTTGGGTTGCATAAACGAATGCGCTCGGGGCAGAGAAAATGGGGGATTGAGTGTCGTGTACCTGTGGATAAATCAGAATAAATAAAGCACTAAAACACCTAGCAGTACAGGCTGAGACTACAGGTACCAGCACAAATGTGATGCCATTGCTCCTAACGCCCCCAGCCAAGAAGTGGGGCATTGGAGTCGGATCATTTTGCACATGGCCCATGTTTTTTAAGTGCACCTCTATTTGAAATTCTGAAAACCGGGACGATCCGAATGGTCCGCACCGTCATAATCGATTACAGCCACGATGTCAGCCTACTGGCCATGTGGGTGGACGCTTAGCAACGGGGAGTAGCAACGCAGTGTCATGTTTCACGATCAATTCAGCACTATGCAGGAGTTTATATTTCAGACATATTTATTGTATGTCATGGTCCGTAAGGGGTCTGCAAAGTCTTTACTTCATTTTCCCCTTGAAAAGGTTGAATTTAACCTATTTTGGGTAATTTGTTTGAAAAGCCTTGAATTCCATTTAACTGTTCCCACTGATCTAAATTAGTCTGAAATCGCCATTCGCCATTGTTGTATTTTCCTGAAATCCAAATGAAAAGTCTTCAATTCCTATCAAAAACAGCCTTGAAAAGCCTTGAATTCCATATCTTCACATGTGTACGGGCCTTGGTGTGTGTGTGTTTGATTGTGTGTATACACACACATACACGCATATGAGCCTGTCTCAAAAGGTGACAACTCTTTCTTTTTTTTGTCCATTGTAACGATTGACACAAAACAGCACAGAAACGAATACACTGAAAACACAAGGACATTAGCTTCAAATCAATATGTATTCTATTGGGATTATGAAACACCATGTAAAAAAACAAATCAGTTTATCCTGAGCAAATGCATAGGTAGACAGTATGTTGATCGTTACAATGGACAAAGTTGTGTCCCATATTGCTTAGCACCTTTTGAGACAGTCTCATATATCAATGCTCAGAATATTCCTCTGAATATGGCTTAAAACTCTGTAAAACCCCAAAATATATATATATTTTAAAGGTGCATATTCCGATGAAAACATCAAATTTTCAAAACCAAAGCAATTATCTACATTTTATTCTATATATCTAACTTAGATACTAATGCATTTAGTAAACATGTGTTGTCACATAGAAGGGAACACTGAGTCAATTTAATAGAAGCTGTTAATAGAGCCCATGGTGTCAGAGTTTTGGTGTGCTTGCCAAAATTAATTTTGTGCGCTTGTACTTCAATTTAGTTCAAATATCTCAAAAGTTAGTCTTTTAAAATAAAATTTACTTCAAAGTAAAGTAATGTGGATAATAACGATCAACCTAATATATTTATCTCAGAAAATGACAGAAACGCAAAACCATCGGACTATGCAACTTTAATACTAAGCGAAAAAGCTAAACTTATTCCTTTGAATAACCTTTTAATTATATTCTAACACATGCATTATCGCATCATGATATTTAGCATCACTATCGGGTGTATTGCATCATGCATCACATTACACCTCCAACGTTGCTACGCCCCTTCCTACTCGTCAGGTAGAATTTATCGTGTTGCTAAAGCATGACGTCACCGCCCAGCTCGAGCCACCTGGCTGGTCTGTGACTGATGTCGGGTGGTGGCAGGTTAGCTAATAGAAAACCCCGCCAGCCACCTAAGGATGCGACCAGCCGCTCTCTGAAACCAGAGGTGGGGCGTGTGCAACGCTGTCTGCTACGTCACGTGACCAGGGGACGCTAGATGGCGTCACCATAGCAGCGGCTTCGTGATTGCGTCGCGTCACCCTCACCTCTGGCCACAAGTATGGGGTGCCTTGTCATATAAGGCGGCTTTATGACACTAACTATGGAAATGTGAACTACCATGCTTGAACTACCATGCTGGTAGGTTTGTTTTTTTGTCGAGTGTGAGCTAAAACTGTAAAAGTATTATGTAATTGAATCATTTCTGTTTAAACCCTTGTCCCACCATCTTCTGTTTTTCTGTGCGGCAGGGATGCCAATATCCAGGTATTCCAGGATAAAACTTTTTCTTGTTTTTCAGAAATTCAAGTAAAAGTTCAAAATAAAAAACAAGTCTGAAAATGTCATAGCTGCTCTAGACAATAATATTCGCGGTTATTCCTTCTAGATTTGACCTTACCTCCACGGTCCTGGAAATGCCGTGGATATAGGAATATAGGACTGTTGTCAATCTGCAGAGGTGCATCCTTGTCACTGCAGTTCTTGTCTGCGTACTCCACACCTGCCATGCTGGCCTACACTCTACCCTCTACATTCACTGTAAAGTGACACGCTAGTTCTGTGCTAAAGTTTGCTGATTTAATTATTGTCAATTTCATTCAAACAATTTGAAAGATTTACGTGTACTCATGAAACAATGATTTGATTACATGAATATGCTTCAGTGATTGGGAGTGGATGTATGTCGGGGAATGTATTTAAATTCTTCTGTTTTCATGCAGTATTGACATTAATATTGATGCTTGTCACCATTCAAACATTAAAATAAGTATTTGGTGTGGATCCTTCTGAGATACTGCGGTATTTGGTGTGGATCATTCTGGGATACTGCGGTATTTGGTGTGGATCCTCCTGAGATACTGCAGTATTTGGTGTGGATCCTTCTGAGATACTGTGGTATTTGGTGTGGATCCTTCTGAGATACTGCGGTATTTGGTGTGGATCCTTCTGATATACTGGGGTATTTGGTGTGGATCATTCTGAGATACTGTGGTATTTGGTGTGGATCCTTCTGAGATACTGGGGTATTTGGTGTGGATCCTTCTGATATACTGGGGTATTTGGTGTGGATCATTCTGAGATACTTTGGTATTTGGTGTGGATCATTCTGAGATACTGTGGTATTTGGTGTGGATCCTTCTGAGATGCTGCGGTATTTGGTGTGGATCCTTCTGAGTTGCTGCGGAATTTGGTGTGGATCCTTCTGAGATACTGCGGTCTTTGGTGTGGATCCTGAGATATGGCAGTATTTGGTGTGGATCCTTCTGAGATACTGTGGAATTTGGTGTGGATCCTTCTGAGATACTGCAGTATTTGGTGTGGATCATTCTGAGATACTGCAATATTTGGTGTGGATCATTCTGAGATACTGCGGTATTTGGTGTGGATCCTTCTGAGATACTGCACACGGTTTTCTTTGCTGAATGGACGCTGCACTAGTAAGTACCATGTGGATTTACTGCAATATACTTCAGTAGTGAATAGTACGCAAGTTTTGTCTATGTGAGAAGACCTGGCTGTACTTACCTGTAAGCCTCATACTAGTCGTCACTGATGGGCTTTCAAATAGCACTCAGCCTTTGGCTTCGACTCCTTTGAAATCTCTACACACCCGCTTGGACATTTGCATATGGCTACAGATAGATCAGGGATGCCAACCCTTACGGTTTTGCTGTAAGGTGTACAATATTTCATGTCCCATCATCACCTCGGCGTAAGGTGTACAATATTTTATGTCCATCATCACCTTACGCCGTACAATACTATTAATGTAGTAATGTTATATCAATCTTACAGATTATTGCGAGAACATTGAAAAGAATGTGGAAATCTATCACAGATGTGTACAAAATGCAACACAGAGCATCTAGATTAAAAAAAATTTCTGGGGAGCTACTGCCTCCAATATAACATCCCTTAAAGACCTTCTGGTTTTTCATTTTCCAATGTTGGCAACCCTGACATGAAAATGTGTTTGAATTATATTAAGACTTATTTTATTATCAAAACGTATGTATAGGCCCTCCACCAGTTCTATTCGTGAACACAAAGTGAGATGTGTATAGGTGGCGCTATGAGCAATGGGCAACGCGTTGTGTTAAAATTAAACTCTTCGCTGCAGTTTTTAGCTTCTGAAACTGCGTATGTTTGTCATAATTATTGATTACTTAAAAATGCTGGAAAGATTTACAGTAAAACCTCTATAAATCGGCCGACCAGGGGCCCGACTTTAAATGGTCCATTTAGGGAGGTGGTCGGTTTATGGAGTATTTTTAAATGGTTACAATGGTATTGTATGGGAGATCGTTTGGGACCCAAATAAAGCGATCAATATAGGGGAATGGTCGATCTGTGGAGGTGGTCGGTTAGAGAGGTTTTACTGTAGTTAAACCAAAATTTGCCAGATCTTAGTTTGCTTGCTCTTGTCGCTGGGTGGCAGTGAGAATCCATATGTTGCCCAGAATTCGTTGAAATGCTTACTCATTTAATAGAAGTTTGATTTTATGACAGCCGAATGTGACTATTTGGCAGTCATGTATAACTTTATAACTTTATAACTTGTGATAAGTCAAGAAGTAAGGTCTCTTTTTGTCTCATAACTGTAGGATTTTCTCTAAACCAAGTGTGCACATATATACATATTATATATATATATATTAGTGTTACCCCTGTAGGTGGGATATTTAACCATTTCTTTTAGTTGGACTGAAGGGTACTTTAATATATATATTCGGTGTTAAGTGAGTAGTACAGTGAGCAGGTGAGCGGTGGCGCCACCGGGGGAGTTGAAGCCTGAGCAGTAGATGAGTAGTTTGAGGCTCAACCACCCGATTACTGGTGGGTGGGTGTTAGGAGAGTATAGAATTTGGGGTTATTATACTCGTATAATTCTTATACAGCACATATATATATATATATATATATTTTACCTCGGTATACAGCCTCAGGCTAGGGAGAAGGAAGCACGTGAGGTACCAGCAATTAGCATATACAACTCACGACTGTGTCGTTGGGTTGCAAATTTAGTCTACATACGAGCTAATACGCAGTAAGTATCATAAAAACTGTGGTTAGCTTAATCATGATGCATTAGAGCATCATTATGGAAAGTTTAGACTTTCTTTGGTCCATTTTGGACGAGACTCCCCACAAAACTTTTTCAGGCGTTTCTCCGAGTTTCGTAGCATTTTCTCCAACTTGTTGACGTTGTAGTCACAGGTGGGAGAAGTGTGCGTGACAGAGGGATGGGCGGGGCGATACACTGGTCCCGACCCCGCGTAAGGTTTGGGCTTGACCCACAACCCACGCACAAATTTAGCTTATTACGCCTGTGTTATAACGGTATAAACACGTTCTCTAACACCAATAGATGTCCAAATGAGTTTTAAACAACCATGTTATGACATATATATATATACCGGGACTGATCAAAAAATTTTGTTTCAGCTCTCGATGGCCACGAAGTGGAGTAAGCGCGGTGCAGCAGCAGCCGAGGGGCGTGTTCCGAGTGGCGAGGACGAGGAGTACGACTCCTCACCCGTGTTGTCGGCAGGGCCTGCGACACAGCCCGGGGCGCGTATTCTCTCCAAGGAGGACATAGTGCCTGGCGGCGCCGCGCCTCAAATTGGGAGACGCGGTTTGCGGCGATGGAGAGTCACATAATGGCTCTCAAACCACCGGTGTCTCGTAAACGGAGTGTGCAAGAAGAGTCTTCTGTGGAGGATTTCTCCGACACAGACTCAGAGATGGAGCTTAGGGCTCCTTCTCCTTCTCCTAAACGAAGAAAGAAGAAGAAACACATTGTTTCTTCGGGTGATGAGTTCACCAAGGGGAGGGGGAAGACTGGGCTTCGCAAAAAGCGCAAGACCAAGTCCAAGAAGAAGAAGAAGAAGAGGAAAGTTTCTTCTTCTTCTGACTCGTCCACGGATTCCACGTCTACGGAATCGGACTCAGACACGCAATATGAAGGTGTCTATGCTGCCATTGGAGGCAAATTGGCTAAGAAAGTGGAGAAGCCAAGGGCTAAGCGGGTGAAAACCACTACGCTTATGCGTGAGAACATTAATGGCCATTTCCGCACGTTTAAGCCGGCGGAGATTATTTCTAAATTATCAGATGAGTTAACAGGCATTAAAGGTGTTCCCAACTCCATCATTAAGGAGATGGATTGAGATGTCAATATGACGGACGACCGTAAGAGATTTGAGGGTGTGTTGCACATAGTGCATAAGGCGGTGCTTGGTACCTTAACAGCTATTGCTCCTGTAGCAAACAGAATGCAACAAGAAAACAAGTTCTCGTCTTTGGCTAAGACGATGGACAAAGGTATTGCATTGTTGGCGGCGGCAGGTAATTAATTACCTGTCGTATCGAAGATATGAAAATGTTTTCAAGTCGGTTTGCACAGATGCTGGCAAAGAAGTGGCTCGCTCAAAGAAGGTTACTGATAATGATGGGAAAGAGTTTACGCTCTTTCTTGCTCCAGAGCCGATTAATTTAAAGGGAAACCTTTAGATAACACGAAAATGTTTGGCGGTCAACTACAATACCTCTATAAAGAGGTAGAAACTGCAGCCAAGAGTGGCAAAAACATGGATGGTAAGAAGAAACAGGAAACTCCTCGTTTCAAAAGGTCACGAGGGGATTTTCGTCCACGGCGGTTCACCAGGGGAACCAGATCGGGTTCAAACTTCGGTCAAGGTTTTCGGGCCGGGGCGCTCGCTCAGGCTGGACCGACAACACCGCACGGCCACTAGGCCGAGGTGTCAACTCGCCGAGACCCTTCCCCAGGTGCGGGTCCAAGTAGAGGTTGAAACACAAACGTTACAAGTCCTTCCAGCCTCTAAAACCACACAAACTGTAAGCAACTTTGTGGCTGGTAATATTAATAATCATTAGTTTCTGATGCAACAAAATTACTAGTGACCAAGAATTTTACAAATAGTTGACCATTGAGGCCAATCTAAATAGTTCACAATCCCTTCACACAAATTCAATCCCGGTACAAGGCAGGATACCTTTTCCTTATAACATTGAACCGTTTGAACGAGAGGCAACTAACTAAACAGGTACAAAAATTCTTTGAGAAAGAATTATACAAAAAGTGACATACTGTTCAGAGAGTTTATTTCAAACATCTTCTCGAGACCAAAGCCTGATGGCGAGGTTCGAATGATCCTGGATTTAACAATCCTTAATAAAATGGTTGAATATCGACATTTTAAAATGTTCTCGCTAGATACGGCACGAGATCTGATTACGCCAGATGCGTGGATGGCTAGTGTTGATTTACAAGATGCATATTATACGCTTCCCATAAGGGAAAAAGACCGAAAATTTCTTCGGTTTCTTTGGGATAACCAACTCTATGAGTTTACCTGCATGCCGAATGGTTTAGCTTGTGCCCCTCGTTTATTCACTAAACTGCTTAAACCTGTTTTTTCAGTAATGGCGCGGAAGGGTCATATAATGTTTCCATACATAGATGATTCCTTTATTATAGCATCAACACAAATTGATTGTGGGAATGCAGTTTTGGATTTATGTGCTTTACTTACTAAATTGGGGTTTTATGTACATCCACAAAAGTCAGTGTTTAAACCAACAAAACAACTCAAATGTTTAGGGTTTATTCTGGATACACAGTCTCTTACAGTGTCGATAACAGAACAAAAACTAATTAAGTTTATGAATACAGCGACCCAGCTTATTAAGTTACCAAAACCTAATATTAGACAGGTCGCAGTCCTTATTGGGATAATGATATCGTATGCACCCGCTATTCTATACGGGAAGGCCCATATTAAATCTCTAGAAATAGATAAAAATTTAGCGTTAACACGAACTAAAGGGAATTTTGAGCGAAAGATGTTTATTTCGCAACAAGGGCTACAGGATATTGCATGGTGGATGCAACACATAGCAAGTTCACCAAATCCAATCCGCATGGCGGAACCTAATACGGTAATTACTACTGATGCTTCGTTAGAAGGTTGGGGAGCTCATCGAGATGGGGTCACAACAGGAGGTAGATGGCTTGATGAAGAAAAATCAGACCATATTAATGCACTAGAATTGCGTGCTATTTATCTGGGCTTACGTAGTTTAGTAAAGATAAATAAATCACAGGTTAGAATACTAACTGATAATACTACTGCCATGGCATATATTCGTAACATTGGTGGAACCAAATCAAAGTCTTGCAATCAGTTATCTAAACTGATTTGGAACTGGGCACAGGCTCAACAAGTCTGGCTGACTGTAGCGCATATTCCAGGGTCACAAAATACACTTGCAGATTATAAAAGTAGAAATTTCCATGACCATTTAGAGTGGTCTCTCTCTACACCTTTGTTTAACTTCTTTTGTGAAAAATGGGGTACACCTAAAGTTGACTTGTTTGCATCACGAAATAATAACAAATTACCTTGTTATGTTTCTTGGCATCCTGAACCGGAGGCTTGGAAAGTAGATGCATTTGCTATTATCTGGGAAAATAAATATTTTTATATTTTCCCACCGTTTAGCATTATCAGCCGAGTTGTCAGGAAAATCGGTTTGGAAAGGACACATGCTATACTGGTGGTGCCCGATTGGGACACGCAACCTTGGCTGCCAGCAGTTTCACAACTGGCAAAAGAACATATACGATTCCCAAGAAAACTCGGGAACCTGACACACCACGGACCGCTAGTGGTTCACGGCGACGTGTCAACGACGCCCCTATTGGCATTCCTTTTCTAAGGAAACAGCTGCAGCAATTTGGATTGGACAAAATTACTGAGAATAGGATAGTATCTGATGCCTGGAGGCCAGGAACTGTCAAAATGTACACATCCTATTTAAAGAAATGGGGTGTACATTGTATGTTAATGAAAGTTAAGCCAACAAATCCAACAATTTCACAAGTAGCTCGTTTTCTTCGTTCTCTAGAGGATGAAGGACTATCCTTTGGGTCGATCAATGCGGCAAGATGTGCGTTATCAATCATATTACCGAGAATTGATGGCGAAACAGTTGGAAACATTATGTTCTTTGTTATCTACTTCGTTCAATTTATCAAAGGAATCCTCCAAAACCAAAGTATAGTCGGTTTTGGGATGTGTCTATAGTATTTAAGTTGTTTCAGGCTTGGCCTCACAACTCGTGGTTAGATATAAAACAATTAGGTTTTAAGGTCGCGGTCCTGTTATTATTAGTAACCGGACACAGATGACAGACGATTGTTGCTTTATCTTTAACTGGATTAGAA